>QXTE01000156.1:3238524-3470840 GCA_003942145.1 Platysternon megacephalum
GGGGGGGGGGGGGGGGGGGGGGTGGGGGGGGGGGGGGGGGGGGGGGGGGGGGGGGGGGGGGGGGGGGGGGGGATGGGGGGGGGGGGTTGCTAGGTGACGGGGCATTGTTGGCTCCTCGTCCCGGAAGTGACGCTCGGGGCAGGCGCGGGGATGGCGGCGGCCGGGCGGTGACGGGGCCGTGACGATGGGCCGGCGGGAGCGAGGTGAGACCCCCCCGGCGGCTCCGCTCCCCGTGAGCGCCCGCCAGCCCCACCCCGCCCCCGGGCGTGTCCCTGCCCCGGCCGGGCCTGGGTCCGTGCGCAGCCCGGGGCTCCCGCTCGGCCTGTGGGGACCCGCCGCGCAGCCTGAACGCGCCCGGCTCCGGCCGCCACCAGCAGGAAGGGCCGCGTCTGGAAACCGGGCCCCGGAGCTGTAACTCTTAGACTGGGCGTGGGGCAGGTGTGTGCGTGGGGCTGGTCTGTGTGCGCGTGCGCGTGGGGCAGGTGTGTGCGTGGGGCTGGTCTGTGTGCGCGTGCGCGTGTGCGTAGGGCTGGTCTGTGTGCGCCTGCGCGTGTGTCTGTACGTGGGGCTGGTCTGTCTGTGCGTGTGACAGGTGCGTGTGCGTGTGTCTGTGCGTGGGGCAGGTGTGTCTGTGCGTGCGTGTGTCTGTGCGTGGGGCAGGTGTGTCTGTGCGTGCGTGTGTGCGTGGGGCTGTTCTGTCTGTGCGTGTGGCAGGTGTGTGCATGTGCGTGTGTCTGTGCGTGGGGCAGGTGTGTCTGTGCGTGCGTGTCTGTGCGTGGGGCTGGTCTTTGTGCGTGTGGCAGGTGTGTGCGTGTGTGTTTGTGCGTGGGGCAGGTGTGTGTGCATGTGCGTGTGTCTGTACGTGGGGCTGGTCTGTCTGTGCGTGGGGCAGGTGTGTGCGTGCGGTCTCTGTGCGTGGCAGGTGTGTGTCTGTGTGTGTGTGCGCGCGTGCGTGGGGCAGGTGTCTGCAGGCATCTGTGCGTGTATGCTCATGGCGGGTGAGTGTGAGCGTATGGCAGGTGCACGTGTCTGTGTGTGTGGCAGGTAAGTGTGTGCGGGTGCATGACATGTGTCTGTGCATGCCTGGCATTTGCGCACCCACGCACCGCCTAGCACATGGGAGCCCCATTATTGGTGTGCGAGTTTGGTCATTACTGTAGTACACTCATCAAATAACCTTGTTGTGCTTGGTGCCCCTGTAACTTGTGATCGGTGTGATTGAAATACAGGGAGCTAAGAGCAGTTGGGGAAGTTGAGGGATCTGTACTTGTGAAAGCTAAGACCTGATGTACACCTAATATTTAGGTCCACCTAGTTATGTTGCTCAGGCATGTGAAAAGAGATGTTGTTAAACTGACCTAAGCCCCAGTGTAGACACCACTAGGTCAACAGAAAAATTCTCCCCTCAACCTAGCTAACACCCCTGGAGTGGGTGAATTTACTACAGCGATGGAAACCCCCCTTTTGTGGCTTTAGTAAGTTTTTATACTACAGTGGCATGACTGCAGCTGTGCTGCTGTAGCACTTGTAGTGTAGGCATACCCTATGTTTATAAAATAATCCGAATAGAATTTTCCTTTCCCCCACTTCTAAATTCCTATCTCAGGTTTTCCTACCAAAGAGGCCTACATGCAGGTCCCTCTTCATCTGCCAACCAGGAGCTAAGCTTATAAGAATGGCCATATTGGGTCAGACCAATGTTCCATCTAGTCCAGTATCCTGTCTTCTGACAGTGGCCGGTGCCATATGATTCAGAAAAAATGAACAGAACAGGGCATTTTCAAGTGATTTAACCTCTGTTGTCCAGTCTCAGCTTCTGGCAGCTGGAAGTTTAGGGTCACAACCCAGTTGTATGGGGTTGCCTCTCTGACCATCTTGGCTAATAACCATTGATGGACCTATTCTCCGTGAACTTATCCATTTCTTGTTTGAACGCTGTTATGCTTTTGACCTTCAAAACATCCCCTGGCAACGAGTTCCACAAGTGGATTGTGCATTCTGGGAAGAAGTACTTCCTTAAGTTTGTTTTAAATTTGATGCCTATTAATTTTGGCTGGGGACCCCTAATTCTTGTGTTATGTGAAGGGATGAATAACACTTCCCTATTTGCTTTCTCCACACCATGGATGATTTTAAAGACTTGTATCATATCCCCCCTTAATCATCTCTTTTCTAAACTGAACAGCCCCAGTCTTTTTAGTCTCTCTTTGTATGGAAGCTGTTCCATACCCCAATCATTTTTGTTGCCCTTCTCTTTTCTCTGTACTTTTCCCAATTCAAATATATCTTCTTCTTTTTTAAGATGGGGCAGCCAGAACTGTACGCAGTATTCAAAGTGTGGGTGTACCACGTATTTATATAGTGGCATTATGTTTTCTGGTTTTTTTAATCTATCCCTTTCCTAATGGTTCTTAACATTCGGTTAGTTTTTTTGACTGCTGCTGCACATTGAGCAAATGTTTTCAGGGAACTATCAACAATGACTCCAAAATCTTTCTTGAGTTATAATACAGGTCTGTCTCATCTTACGCTGGGGTTACGTTCTGCGGTCAGCGCCTAAAGCGAAAACCGCATATAGTCAAAATTACTTTGAGTGTAATGGCAGGCAGAATCGCCTGCCCTACAGAAACAGTATTTAAATTTATTTTTCTCTTTTTTTGTTTGTTTTTTTCTTGTTTTTGCCAACCGCATAAAGCTGAAATCGCACATGTTAAATGTGCCTAAGATGCGACAGACCTGTAGCTCATTTAGACCCCATCATTTTGTTTGTGTAGTTGGGTTATGTTTTCCAGTGTGCATTACTTTGCGTTCATCAACATTGAATTTCCTCTGCTATCTTGTCAACCACTTATCCTGTTTAGTGAGATCGTGTTGTAACTCTTGCTGTCTTGAGTAATTTTGTATTGTCTGCAAACTTTGCCACCTTAGTGTTCACTGCTTTTTCCACACCATTTATGAACGTGTTGAATAGCACAGGTTCCAGTCCAGATCCTTTGGGACCCTTTTATTTACCTCTCTATTGTGAAAACTGATGATTTATTCCTAGCCTTTGTTTCCTATCTTTTAACCAGTTACTCATCCATGAGAGGACCTTCCCTTTTATCCTATGACTTGTTACTTTGTTTGAGAGCCTTTTGTGAGGGACCTTGTCAAAGACTTTCTGAACATCCAAGTACACTATATCCACTGAATCATTATTGTCCATATATCTGTTTAACCCCCTCAAAGAATTGTAGTAGATTAGGAGGCATGATTTCCCTTTACAAAAGCTGTGTTGACTTTTCCCCAACAAATTATGTTTGTCTATGTGTCTGATAATTATGTAATTTACTATAGTTTCAACTAATTTGCCTGGTACAGAGTTAGGCTTACTGGCCTGTAATTGCCAGGATTGCCTCTGGAGCCTCTTTTAAAAGTAGGTGTTACATTAGCTACCCTTCAGTCATCTGATACAGAGTCTGATATAAGTGATAGGTTACATACCACAGTTAGTAGTTCTGCAGTTTCATATTTGAGTTCCTTCAGAACTCTTGGGTGAATGCCGTTTGGTCCTGGTGACTTTTTTCTGTTTAATTTGTCAGCTTGTTCCAAAACCTCCTCTACCGACACCTCAGTCTGAGACTGTTTTTCAGATTTGTCATCTAAAAAGAATGGCTCAGATGTGGGAATCTCCACCTCATCCTCTGCTATGAAGACCGATGCAAATAATTCATTTAGCTTCTCTGCAACAGCCTTGTCTTCCTTGAGTGCTCCTTTAGCACCTCAATTTTTCCAGTGACCCCACTGATTGTCTGGCAGGCTTCCTGCTTCAGATGTACTTAAAAAGTATTTTTGGTGTTAGTTTTTGTGTCTCCTGCTAGTTGTTCTTCAGATTCTCTCTGCGTTTTCTGCCTTTGTAGGCTGTAATCTCCCTGAGCTTTTCACAGTCACCATCCTGGTCAGGTGGTCAGTAGTATATACCTACTGCTATAGTCTTATTATTCAAGCATGGGATTTCTATCCATAGACATTCTGTGGTAGTTTGATTCATTTAAGATTTTTACTTTATTTGACTCTATGCTTTCTTTCACATGTAGTGCCACTCCCTCACCAGCACGACCTGTTGTTCCATATATTTGTATTACGGTGTCTCCTTGATTATCCTCATTCCACCAAGTTTCCATGATGCCTATCATATCAATAACCTCCCAGCAAGTATCTCTTAACGTAGGGTTTTTTTTTTAAATAGATGTCTGCCTCGCTTGGCTACAGATCTGCACAGCGCCTTGTGCTGTCTGAGTATTTCTTCTTGATGGTGTAGGTACATTTATATTTTAATTTTTGTGACTGTTTTCAGATAAGAAGAAATCTAAAAAACGTCATTATGATGATGACGATGATGATGAAGACGAAACTCCTGGTAGAGAGTCTCAGGAAGCTGTTCCATCTGCAGCAGGGAAGCAAGTGGAAGAGTCTGGGATCAAAGTGGATGAGTATGGAGCAAAAGACTACAGACTCCAGATGCTTCTAAAGAGTGATCATTCCTCACGTCCACTCTGGGTGGTAAGTCCCATCAAACAGCTTTGTAAAAGACTTCTTTTGTTTGTGGCAAATAACAAAGGAGAATGAAGTGTACTGTGCAGTGGCTTAGGTGTGAGTTTGAGTTAGACAGACTTAGAATGGGACACTGTGAGGAGGAAAATTTTGCTTAAGACCCAGCAATACGGACAGATGCTGTGGAAAACATAGGCAGTGAGACAGTCTCTGCCCTAGATTGCTAACAGACATAGGACAAGATGCACTGGAGATCTAGAGGAGGGATTCATGTTATCTAGACAAATGCCTTTCTCTGTAATATGGTACAAATGAGGTTTGAGGTAAACAGTTAAAACTGGAAGGCCCCTTCAATATTTTTTCCCCAGAGAAAAGCTGGGAATACAGGAGGATTCGTAGCCATTTCAAAATATGCTTCACTTACTGCAATCTAGTAGAGAGGCATAGTGAGGGTGGGGGGGAGAAACAAAACTTATTGTGTCTCTGCGGGTAGATAGAAACCTTGGTGTGAGTTTGCCCATATAAAACTTTCTGAGCAAACTTTAAAGTTAGATACAGTCCTAGTTTAGAATGGCATGAGAAGATGTGTGTGTAGGGGGATGTCATTTCAGGGATCTGCAGAGTTAGTCCTATAGAAAACTTCTGAAGTAGGTAGAATTAAGGAATTGATAATGTCACTTTAAGAGAAGGTGTGGGTGAAGCAAGGCAACATTCTGGAAGAATCTGTGCATTTCAGTGTAAATGAGAGAAGAAACAAATCAAGTTAGGATAATAGAAGCAAATAGAATGTGATTTTTTTAAGTGACACGGTAATTTGATTCCCTATATTGGAATAAAGCAGAATTAGTATAGTATAGTTGATACCCTGCCTCTGGCAGCAGCTTGTTTCCTCTGTGTAAAGGGGAACACAAAGAAATATGACCAATTTTGGTTAGTTGTGCAAGGGTATTTGGTGGGAGAACCTTCCAACCAACTCTTGCAGGCCATCTGTTTATGCCCTGAAACATAAAGTTTGCTTTCCTCAGTAAGAACATAATAATGGCCATACTGGGTCAGACAAATGGCCCATCTAGCCCAGTATCCTGTCTTCCGACAGTGGCCGGTGCCAGATGCTTCAGAGGGAATGAACAGAACAGGGCAATTTATCTAGTGAGCCATCCCCTGTCATGCAGTCCAAGCTTCTGGCAGTCAGGGGTTTCAGGACACCCAGAGCATGGGGTTGCCTCCATGACTATCTTCGCTAATAGCCATTGATGGACCTGTCCTCCATTAACTTATTTAATTCTCTTTTGAATTCAGTTATGATTTTGGGCTTCACAGTGTCTTCTGGTACAGGTTGACTCTGTGTTGTGTGAAGAAGTACTTCCTTGCGTTTGTTTTAAACCTGCTGCCTATTAATTTCATTATGTGACACCTGGTTCTTGTATAATGTGAAGGTGTAAATAACACTTCCTTATTTACTTTATCCACACCATTCATGATTTTGTAGACCTGTTTCATATCGCCCATCAGTCGTCTCTTTTCCAAGCTGAACGATCCCTGTCTTTTTAAATCTCTCCTCATACACAAGGTGTTCCATACCTCTAATCATTTTTTTTGTTTTTTTCCAATCCTAATATATCTTTTGTGAGATGAGGCGACCAGAACTGCACCTAGTATTCAAGGTGTGAGCGCACTATAGATTGATATAGTGGTATTATGATATTTTATCATCTGTCCCTTTCCTAATGGTTCCTAATATTCTGTTAGCTTCTTTGACTGCCACTGAATGTTGAGCAGATGTTTTCAGAACTGTCCAAGATCTCTTGAGTGGTAACAGCTAATTTGGACACAGTCATTTTGTATGTATAGTTGGGATTATGTTTTTTAATGTGTGTTACTTTGCATTTATCAACATTGAATTTCATCTGCCATTTTGTTGCCCAGTCATCTAGTTTAGTGAGATCCCTTTGTAACCCTTTGCAGTCTGCTTTGGATTTAACTATATTGTGTAATTTTTTATCATCTGCAAACGTTGCCACCTCACTGTTTATCCCTTTTTCTAGATCAGGGGTCCCCAACGTGGTGCCCGTAGGTGCCATGGCGTCAAAGTGCACCCGTGTACTGGCCGGCGGATGAGCATCCGCCGAAATGCCGCCGACAAGCAGCGTCATCCAGAGGCGTTGCTGCCGATTTTCGGCGGCATTCCAGCGGCGACGCCTCTGGATGACGCTGCTTGTCGGCGGCATTTTGGCGGCGACGCCTATTGACGTTGCCGCTTGGCGGCATTTTGGTTGATGCTCGTCCGCCGCCACGGTCCTCCGTGGCTCGTCGTCTGGTGCCCGCCAGACAAAAAAGGTTGGGGACCACTGTTCTAGATCATTGAATATGTTGAACAGCACTAGTCCCAATACAGATTCTTTGGGGACCACTCGCTGTTTTACTTCTCTACACTGTGAAAACTGATGATTTAGTCCTACCCTTGGTTTTCTATCTTTCAACCAGTTACTGACCCATGAGAGGACCATCCTTCTTATCCCATGAGTCAGTGTGTATTGCTGTTATGATTCAGAACTTTGATTAGCATAATGACTCCTCCCGAAGAGTTAGTATGTGGTCTTATCAGGAAATTAATATGTCAAACTGAAAAAACCTCATCAGTTCTAGTGGTGTTTACGCTTGAATGCATTAAAAAGACACTGACAAATTAATATCTGGTCACTTGCAGAAAATGAGTTAAAAGTACCTTCTGGTACTATACCTAGCTCTGAGTCCCCTGTCAGTTTTTGTGGTTTTACAGCCCAGGGTGAATTGATGTAAGTCAACACGATTTAAATCAGCAAGCAGGAAACCTTGATTTAAATAATCGATTTTAATCGTGTTTTGCATTTGTACGTTTTAGTTAATTTCCTAAAGAAAAGTTTATTTTTACTGGTTGGTAACCGTATTGATTTGCAACTAATATAGCAGTTATACAGCTTAACTTACATGCATTCGCATTCTCAGTTTTAATTTTTGTATTATGTTAAGAAATGGTGAATGATGCATTTCTTATTTAGTAGACAATTAACTTTTTACTTGTGATTTGTGTCAAGCTCGATTTGGATGGAAATTCAAATTCAATTAAAAAAGGACCAAAACAACATTTTATTTTGTTTTATTAAATTAAACTACTTTAAATGTGCTGGATACATAGGGAAAAAGTTTATCAAAACAGATTTTATTATTAAAACTGATTTATTAAGCAAAGGAACTATGATCTGTAGTTAGCGAATTGAACTGATTGTTTCTGGTCACTATGTCCTTCAACCCTTTAGAACTAGTAGATCTCACCCCAGGTTTTTTTCATAGACTGGAAAAGGATAACAAGCATTCTTGCTTTTTCAGCTCCCATTGGTTTCTTAATTTTGAAAGAACTAGTCATTGAACTGAACTAGTTGAATAAACTGAAATGAAGAGAATATTCACTCTGCTACTGCTGTCCAAAACTGGTTTAACACTTCAACAAACTGTGGTTCCAGATACTTAGCCAATGACTTCCACCAGTTCAGTGGTTGGATTTTTCTTAAAGAGTTGGCAGCAAACATGTTGTTTGTTGTATTTCATTCAATGATTTTAACCGATTATGATAGGTTTAGGCCTTAACATAAATTGCCAATTTTAAATTTAATTTTAAATAGGTTTATTATTTTAACAATAAACCTGTATTTAATTTTAAAAGATCTGACTTTTTAAATCATCAATTTTATTCACCCTGTTACAGCCACATGTTTCTATTTTTAAACAGCTTTTTTCTCTCACTTGGTGCTCTATGATGGGGAAATTGGTAATAGTGAAACTGATTAGATGAACCTCAAGGTGACCTCGAGTTTGTTGCTGACTTTTTTTGTTTGCGTCTTGAATGTAAGATTAGTTTTCTTCCATATGTGGCTCTCACACTGAGACAGCAGCACTTTTTTGATGCCCCATGATGTCCTGTCAGTTAAATAACAATGGTCTCTTTGCATAGTGTGTCCTTAATCCTAGTAGTAGAGAGGGCTTTCTACCTTTCTCACACAACCTCATTATTTCTTTAACATATTTTTCCTTTGCTGTCTTATAGGCTCCTGATGGCCATGTTTTCTTGGAAGCCTTTTCTCCTGTTTACAAATATGCTCAGGATTTTCTGGTTGCTATTGCTGAACCTGTGTGCAGGCCAACTCATATACACGAATACAAACTCACTGCTTACTCGCTTTATGCTGCTGTCAGTGTTGGTTTACAGACAAGTGACATCACTGAATATTTGCAAAAGCTGAGCAAGACTGGTGTCCCAGATGGAATAATTCAGTTTATCAAGGTAAGACCATTTCAGTGGAGAGTCATTCTCCATTGTCTTTTCATGTCTCAATACTCCTGTTCTCTTCTATTGCTCTGTTTCAGAATTCAAGGAAGCACGCTCTTCATTCTATCTTCTTCCTTTACCCTTAGGATAGCGTCAGCAACATAGCTTTCAGGCTGTGACAGATTGGAACTAGACGTCAAAATTGCATGTTTCTGATTGATTTCTCCATACAACATGTATGCGTGTCCTAAATACTGAAAATACCTTATAAATAGGTTAGACCCACAAACAGAAAATTTCATGTAAAAGTCTGATCTTGTAACCATTGTTCATGTAAATAATTTAATTGGAGTCAGTAAATGCTGCAGCATCTAGCCCCAAATCTGGAATCACCCCTGCTATATATATTAAAACTTCACATTGTCAAAAGGTACAAACCTGCACTATTGAACAGTGTCTGAGTTGCTTATGGTTTTTTTGCATTTAATAGTAAGTTAATGCAAAGGTGAGGTTGTTCTATTAAAATCAAAGTCAGAAATGCCATAGTCAAGGTTCCAACAGATGTATTAACACACCTGTGTTGTACATCCTGTATGTTTTTTTGGAATGTGTTTTTTATATTAACAGAAATATAGTAATCTACACATTTAACCATAAAAGTAGTGTAGAAAATACACTCTTAATCAGGAATTAGGAACTAAGTCTTATTATTTTTGATAGAAAGTATTCCATAGAATATACAAGCTGTGCAGTGTGGCAGAATTAACATTGCTATAAGAATCTTATTTTAACTGAGCAATCATAGCTTTGCATTAACGAAACATATTGTGGTTGTTATTGCATAATAATGGACATTAATATACTTTGGTTGGCGGGAGGCAGTTCTCTGAAATGATAAAAATGTAATTTCTTTTAAGCCAAGTGCCTTTCAACCTTAGCAAGTAGCAGGGACTGTCTTTTTGTTCTGTTTTTGGATAACATCTAGCACAGCAGGGTCCTTGTCCTTGAATTGTACTCCTAGGTGCTATGATAATACAAATAAAAACTATTGTGGGCATTGCCAGGCACCTGCTGTAACCAGTCTTGTTATCAGCAAATAGCCATAATCTGTCTGGGTCCTCTAGGTCTCTCTGGATATGGATTGTTAGAGTGTAGAAGCGTGTGAAAGACATCATGGCGTAGCCTTAAATATTTGTGAACAAGCTGCTATTTGGATAGATATTACCAAAGATTCCAGACTTGACAATGGGACTGTCGTCCTGGAGTCTCTGACACTATATTGTGGGATAGATGAGTTCCCATCTCTTCTGTATCCAGGGAGGAATTGCTCAGATTTTTCAAAGCATCCAGTTCTTAATGGTAACTAAGACAGGTTTTTTTGTTTTTTGTTTTTTCGTAATCCATAATAGGCTGTGAAATCTCTTGAAGACCTCTCATCTTTGATACCCATCAGTTTTGCAGCAGCTCTCAGCAATCCTGTGCGTGTAGAGTTGGACTGATTTCAGTTCTCCCTTATACTTCCCATTTGTTCTGACTCTTATTGATCCTGTACTAGTCTTGGTGAACCATTCTGGTTACACAGCCAGGGGTGTGTGTGTGTATTTCTATATACACACAAAAAACATGTGCTGTCACTAAATCAGCCACTGCTTTATTATGCTGAATCTGAATTGCTTGTTCCTAATGGATGTTCTTGTCTGTTTGTAGCTGTGTACTGTCAGCTATGGAAAGGTAAAGCTAGTGCTGAAACACAACAGGTAAGCAGCTTTTCTCTTTTATTTTGGGGGGTGGAGTGGGAGGCATATAATTTTTTTGTATTCACCCTGCTTGCAGTGGCTTAGTATAGTAGTTATTTGCTTTAAGTTTGACTGTTCTGTGTTCACTCTGGTGGTGGTCATTGTGTTAGCATGGGTATGCTTTGTTTGTTTGTTTGTTTAGAAAGAGTCTTCAAACCAAAAGCGCTGATTTACATTAATTGATTGGTCAATCTATGGTCTCAGACTGCTGAGCTGACAGTGTTTGTTTTACTGCGGTAGATTGTTTTACTGTGGGAAGCGGCGTGGGCCGCAGGGACGTGCTGGCTGCCGCTTTCTGCAGCTCCCATTGGCCAGGAACAGCGAACCGTGGCCACTGGGAGCTGCGGGCAGCTGTGCAAATGTAAACAAACTTTCTGGTGGCCCGCCAGCGGATTACACTGATGAGCTGGGCTGCAGGTTGCCCACCACTGGGCTAGATGATCTAAATGGTCCCTTTTAGCCTTAAAATCTATTCTCTATTCTGCATATGAGGAAACAAAGGGTCAGAGGGGAAGTGACATGCCTGAGATGCCACAGCATGTCAGTGGCTGAGCCAGGAATAGAACCCCGGGCTCCTGACTCCCAGTGCCCTGTCCCTGTTGCCTCCCTTTTAACCTGCCCCTTAGGATAAAACAGAGATCCACCAACCTGTGGAACTCCTTGCCAGAGGATGTTGTTATAGTCTTGGCCTTCACAGGATTCAAAAAAGAACTAGATAAATTCATTGAGGCTAGGTCCATCAATGGCTATTAGCCAGGATAGGTAGGGATGGGGTCCCTAGTCTCTGCTTGCCAGAAGCTGGGAATGGGCGATGAGGATGGATCACTCGATGATTGCCTGTTCTGTTCATTCCCTCTGGGGCACCTGGCATTGGCCGCTGTCGGAAGACAGGATACTGGGCTAGATGGACCTTTGGTCTGACCCAGTGTGGCCTGTCTTATGTTCAATACTAGCAAAGTCTTTATAGCAGTTTTAGGAGGCCTCCCTGAACCACCTTCTGTTCTCCAGTTCAAACTATTTTCAGCTTCTGTAGGCTCACATTTTAACGAGACTCTCCAATGAGCATCTTTATTGGCAAGCTTCAAGGGGAAGAAACACTTCTAGAGCTCGCAGAATGAGGTTTTCATAGCTTCTGTTTTATACTAAGGACTCAGGCAGCTCACCGAGTGTACTCAGATTTCTTTCCTGGCCCCACCCCAATTACGCTTCAAAAGAATTGCCTCCTTTTAGAGATGGACTGTGAATTGGGGAGATTTTCAGGGTTATCTAAGTGGTGCTTTTGGAGTCTTTTTAGTCTTATCTAATTTTTTTAATGGATTATTCAAGCAAGGGAATCTTTAGCAGCTAAATATTTGCTGTGAGGGTGTCTGTGAAAAGTTCTCTGTAGCAGCAACAATTGTTTTAACCTTCACACACACAAGCGATGGCAAAGATGTTAGAGCTTGAGTGACTCCATCTGGAATCACTGTCAGGTAGATTGAAACGTCAGTGCCAGTGTTCTGGTAGGTGCTCAGACAGATTCTCTGTTGATTGGTATAACATGCTTTAAACTTCTTGGGAGCTGCTTGTATAGTTCTTGTTTGTTCTTTCCATCTAGGTATTTTGTAGAAAGCACCCACCCTGAAGTCATCCAGCAGCTTCTTCAGGACCACGTCATCAAAGAGTGTCGGCTGAGAAACGCTGAGGGAGAAGAAACAGAGCTCATCACGGAGACATTCACGAGTAAATCAGCAGTACGTTGGGATCGAGGGTCACCATCTAAAATGCTGGATTCCTCTTTGTGAGGCTATACACACTGTTGAATATCTGCAGTGGTGGTCATTGCATGCTTCCTTCTGTTGTAAATGTTGCAAGTGCTCTGTGCTTATTAATGAACCATTGCTCAGTGAGAATCTCTAATAGCTTCTGTTAAATTCCTGTTTCAGATTTCCAAATCCAGTGACGGAGGTCCTTCAACATCACAAGGGACAGATGCTCAGAATAAATCGGATGTCCCGGCTGACTTATTTGAGTTTTACGAGCAGATGGACAAAGATGAGGAGGAGGAGGAAGAAACGCAGACTGTATCTTTTGAAGTCAAGCAGGTAAATATCTGTTAACCCCTTGGCATCCATGGTCCTGGTGAGTCCCACTGCAGGCAATTGGATATGAGGTTGCTAAATACCATATTCTAAGGCTTTTCTATCGGGGGGGCCCTCTGAGCCACAAAGATTTCTTCCCCCACCTCTGAAAGTCCCACATCACAGATTCTTCCTCTCCAGCCTGGTGGGAGGGACAAGACACTGCCCCTTCCCTGGCTGATGCCTGAGTGATGTTGACAGGCTACAGGGCAGTTGCTAGGGCATATGGGGGGCTCCCTTTCTGCAGGATTGAATGTGCTAACTCTGTGTTAGGTGGACTGTTATGCTGACCAAACCTGAGAGAGTTAATTACTTGAAAATATTAATATAGTGTGAAGGCAGACTCTAAATCCACCTGGATGCTTTGTGTGACTTCACATCTCCTTCCAGCCCCAGCAGCTTCTGGCAACTGTGAGACTGTCCTTAAATTTACCTTGTCTGCTTGATCTTGTTGGCTTTTAATTTTTGCTGAATAGTGTAGTTAATGTGGCTTGCATACATACCCCATATGTTTGAGGAGCTTGGTAAGATCTTGTGGACTTTTCTTTGGTGCTCATTGTTGTAATTTCTGAGCACGTCACAAATACTAGTGAATTTGGCTGCGATTTTCAGAGGAGCCTATGGAAGTTAAAAGGGAGTTGCATGCTTAACTCCCTTGGGCACATCTGAAAATCCCAACCTCAATCCTCAAAAAACTCAATCTTACGTGAAGTAGAGATCGTTGTTTATTCCCTCATGCAGATGGGGAGCTGAGGTCCCAGGAGCTTAAGTGACTTGCCCAAGGACAAGTTCCACTCTAGTGCCTTAGCTACAATACCATTCTTACTCCTTATGCAAACCTGGCCTATGTAAAGAGAGTCACTGTTCCTGTTTGCCGGTGCGGGACCTTTAATGTTACTGCTTCTGTTAGGCTCATTTCTGTTTGTCAAGTGCCGTCCCCATCCCAGCAGCGTGTAAGTAGTGAGGTGTGAGATCATGCAAGGGTTTGAATCAGATTTTGCTGGGTTTCTTGCAGTGTTTTGTCTAAGTCCTTGGACAAAGATGCTTTTTATATTTCTGTCATGTACAAAATGGAGCATATCAATGCTTAACAGGTAGCAGGTGCTGTATATGAATTGACTGTATTAAATCAGACTTACTCATGAGGCTTTTTTGTGAAGTTTCTGTAGTTTTATCCTAGACTTGGCAAGTCTTTTGTTGCCTTATTGGAAACATAAAGAAAATCGGCAGACTATTCGGGTCATTTTTTCAATGTCTCAGATAGCAATTAAAAGCAACATGCTGTTGTGGTAGAGTAACTGTTACTGGGGAGCGAAGATTTCTCAGTTACCAGATGTGTAGCTTTTGTGGATCTTCAGTTACAAAACAGTGACCAGATATGCTGTATTTTGAATTTTTTGTGTTTGAAGAAGGGATTTGCTACTTCAAAATGTTGATTTGTCAATAGTCCTGTAAAGGACATTATCAAGGGCTTTCCCTACAGAATAACACTCTGAGATTTGAATATCTCACTTTTTTCCATTTGTCAACAATTTCCCCCCTTTGTTTCTAATATACAATAATACTTAAACTGTTCTGTTTTCTGCTTTGGTCACCAGCAAAGTTCTGGGAATAGGTTTTAACTCCTGCTATTACAGAGCGAGCAAAGGGTGTAAAAGAACAGTTAATTTGCCTTTATACAGCTCGTATATATAAACTGGCTATTTTAAAAAAATCCTCAGCAGGTTTTAGAAATTTAGAATGTGCTGTTAGAAGCTTTGTTTCCTTTCCAGGAAATGATTGAAGAGCTTCAGAAGCGTTGCATCCACTTGGAGTACCCCTTGCTGGCAGAGTATGACTTCAGAAATGATTCAGTGAATCCTGACATTAATATAGACCTGAAGCCCACAGCTGTTCTCAGACCTTACCAGGAGAAAAGTCTAAGGAAGATGTTTGGGAATGGGCGTGCTAGATCTGGAGTTATTGTCCTGCCATGTGGTAAGTACTTGGATTTTACCTGAGCTGAAGCAAGGCCTTGCACGCAACTAGATGGCATTTCTCTGTTTGTAACACAATTTTTGACTGCCAAAGCTGATCGATTCCAGAGCGTTTCAAGGAATGTTCTGGGCATAACCCTGTTGATTTTTGTGAAAAAACGGGAGGGGGACACAGAGCCCCTGGCATCTGGTTAGCAGCTAGGTCTGCAAATGTCTATAGATCAAAGAGCCAGCCGCTGGCAGCCATTAACACCTTCCAGCATAACAATACCTCCCCCAACTCAGTTCTACTGATTGTCCCAATAGAGTTTTAAAATGTTGACACCCTGAATGATTTATTTTCCAAATACAAAGAAAAGAAATAAGGATGGCAAAGCAGGAAACGTAAGAACAGCCATACTGGGTCAGACCAATAGTCCTTCTAGCTCAGTATCCTGTCTTCTGACAGTGGCCAATGCCAGGTGCTTCCAAGGGAAGGAAGAGAACCGAGAACAATCATTAAGTGATTCATTCCCTGTGTCCACTGCCAGCTTCTGGCAGTCAGAGGCTAGGAACACCCAGAGCATGGAGTTGTATCCCTGACCATCTTGGCTAATAGCCATTGATAGACCTGTACTCCATGAACTTATCTCATTGATTTTTGAACACTGCTATAGTTTTGACCTTCACAATTTCCCTTGGCAATGAATTCCACAGGTTGACTGTGTAGTGTGAAGAACTATTTCGTTTTGTTTGTTTTAAGCCTGCTGTCTATTAATTTCATCACATGGTTCTTGTGTTCTTGGTTCTTGTGTTATGTGAAAGTGTTATTTTTTCCACACCAGTCAAGATTTTATAGACCTCAATTAGATCCCCTCTTAGTTGTCTCTTTTCCAAGCTGAAAAGTCCCAGTCTTTTTCATCTCTCCTTGTATGGAAGTTGTTTCATCCCCTTAATCATTTCCATTGCCCTTCTCTGTACCTTTTCCATTTCTAATATTTTTTTTTGAGATGGGGTGACCAGAACTGCACACATTATTCAAGGTGTGTGCGTACCATGGATTTATATAGCGGCATTATGATATTTTCTGTCGTCTTATTGATCCCTTTCCTAATGGTTCCTAAAATTGTTAGCTTTTTTGGCTACCGCCACTGCACATTGAGCAGATGTTTTCAGAGAACTATCCATGATGACTCTACGATCTTTCTTGAGTAGTAACAGCTAAGTTAGACCCCATCATTTTGTATTTATAGTTGGGCATATGTTTTCCAATGTGCATTACTTTGCATTTATCAACATTGAATTTCATCTGCCATTTCGTTGCCCAGTCACCCAGCTTAGTGAGATACTTTGTAACCCTTTGCTTTGGACTTAACTGTCTTGAGTAATTTTGTATCTTCTGCAAATTTTGCCACCTCACTGTTTACCCCTTTTTCCAGATCATTTATGAATATGTTGAATAGGAGTGGGCCCAGTAGAGACCCCAGGGGGACACCACTATTTATCTCTCTCCAGTCTGAAAACTGACCATGTATTCCATGTTTTCCTGTCTTTTAACCAGTTAGTGATCCATGAGAGTCTGGGCGTACACAGAGCCCTGGCATGGCGGAGGGGGTGGGTGGGAGGGGAACTGCCAGGGAGTCTCTGAAATAGAAGGGGATGGGAATGGGCGACAGGGGATGGATCACTTGATGATTACCTGTTCCGTTCATTCCCTCTGGGGCACCTGGCATTGGCCACTGTTGGAAGACAGGATACTGGGCTAGATTGACCTTTGGTCTGACCCAGTCTGGCCGTTCTTATGAGGGTGGCACAAAGGGTGCTTGTAGGGGTGGGGAACAGAGGGATGCAAGGAGCCCCTGGAGTGTGCAATGGGCTCAGCCTGTACGAGCAACAAAGACCCTGTCGGTAACTAGCAGTTTGCTGAAGCCATCTGGTCTAATCTAAAGGCTTGTCTACACGTACAGTGGTGCCGCTGTAGTGCTTTAGTGAAGACGGTTCTACACCGACGGGAGAGCTTCCCGTTAATCCATATCCATGAGAGGCGGTAGCTCTGTCGACAGGAGAAGCTGTCTCAGCAACATAGCGCTGTCCACCCAGGGGTTAGGTCGGTGTAACTAGGGGAGTGGATTTTTCACACCCCCGAGCGACGTAGTTCTACCAATGTAAGCTTGTAGTGTAGACCTGGCCTAAGTTTTGGAACAAAGAAACTATTTGAAGCAGTTCATTTTGCTGCAAAGAGAACATTAATTGCAGTAATTTTGCTGAGATTTTTCATAAGCGTATGACAAGCAGCAAACACAGATGTGTGGTTTCATATGCTAATATGTAAAGACTGCTGCTTCTGTTATAGTCTTAAAGCTGTGAAATTTCCCTTCCTCTAGGACAATTCCTGGCCAACGTTCCACAGTGGTTTTCCTCCCCTCCCCCTTTTTATCCAAGGAATGATGGGATCTGTCTGTCGGGTTGATTACTGATGACAGTTGCTCTTATTTTTCCTCCCCTCCTGCAGGTGCTGGCAAGTCTTTAGTTGGAGTTACAGCTGCGTGTACAGTCCGTAAGCGTTGCCTGGTACTTGGCAACTCTTCTGTCTCTGTGGAGCAGTGGAAAGCCCAGTTCAAAATGTGGTCCACCATAGATGACAGCCAAATCTGTCGATTCACGTCAGATGCCAAGGACAAGCCTATCGGCTGCTCTGTTGCCATTAGCACCTACTCTATGTTGGGACACACAACTAAGAGGTCTTGGGAGGCAGAGAGAGTAATGGAATGGCTTAAAAGTCAAGAGTGGGGCCTTATGATACTTGATGAGGTGCACACCATACCTGGTAAGGAGTGTACAAATTCTTAAATAGTCCCCTCCCCCCAGACCCACTGTTAATGCTGCGCTACTGTTGCCATGCAGTTTCTTTCTGGCTTTCTCATAATGTTGTTCTGAAGTTCTAGAATAAATTCATAGCCTAGTATTTGAGGCTTAATACATGTAGATGATCATAGGCTCTGGTACAAGTTTTTTCAGTACTGCAGTATTTATCTGAAGACTGCTTTCCAGAGACCTCTCAACTCATTAGGGTACAAGTGTTACCATTCTTAATACCAGTGGGAAAGCATTATAGTAATGTTAGTACGTTTTTTTCCTAATTACAGTAGTAAGAAGTGTCATCTCTGGAGCTTTGGTCCAGAGAATGGATGGTCACATGATGCAGGCTTTCTTCTGAAGCTGCTTAAACTTCACTAAAAGATTCCTGAAGTACACTTAATACCCATTTACTTTTCATGTAACAGTTGCTAAAGTTGCCATGTGGCTGTTACATCACCACAAGTGGGAGAGGAGTTGGTCTGCATTCTCTTAAGTGGGAAGGGAGGTGTCCTGATACAATCTCTTGAAGTGTGGTCCCTATGAATAAGTTGGGGATCCCTTTGTCTATGTATGTATTTTACTGAGAGGAAATATATCCATGCTAATTTGTTTCTGAAATAATTGTTGATAGTTGAGTTAGGTGTGTTGACTTCCAGATAGGGATATATGGTGTTGGAAGGAAAGAATGGAGCATTTCAGTTTAAAGAAAATAATGCTGGTTAGAAATGCCCCACCAATCCAGTCCAAGTGTCTGACTGCTATACCTTTACTGAAATGGTTTGCATGTAATTTTTAAGTATTAACAGAAGTGGGAGAAATGGTAAGATACGGAAATAGCCATTGCTCATTGGCAGCCACTTTAACGAAGATCTATGCTGTTGCCTCAGTTTTCTTACCATCATCGCTTCTTAGACTTGGTCATAAAAAATAAGGCAGAAGGCCTACTTTATACTACTGGAAAGATGATGGGAGTGCTAGAAATGCCTGAGAGAAATGATGCCATCGTGCTCCAATGGACTGAACCTAGGAATGGTAGAACCCCTGTATTCTAATCCTGGCTCTGAAATGCTGTGTGGCCTAGGTCAAGTCACTTAACACCTCTATATCTCTTTTTTTTTTCCATCGGGTAAACGGGGATTGTGATGCTGGCAGTCCAGGTGCCAGCTCATGGCAAGATCCCTAGGCCGCACTGATCACTGACAAATGCATAGCTGGAAACCAGTCTGGCTCACTTGTGTGTTAGTATTGTTAAAAAGGGTATTAGATTCATAGAGATGTGTTTAGTGTTTGGACTTTATGAAATGCTTGTGAGTTGCTGCCTGCATTAATATCACTTCTTATATCCATATCCCATGTTATAAGGTAATATTGGAGTGTTTGCTTTGTAACTATAAAAGTGTTTCTTATGAAACTGGAAACCCCTGCAATCAGGAGAGAAACATGACCAAGCGTAAAATACTAGTTTTACCACAAGAGGTGTTAGGCACCAGACGAACTACTGTGGAACATCAGTGAACAAAAGACTTTGCTGATTGCTCCTCCCACACCCATGAAGAGGGGATATGCACAAATCTGCATCCCATCGCCGTTTGAACTCTGGGGGGAAAGGAATAAAAATCCCTGACCAGGAGGATCTATATCACTCTGCTGATTGGAATTTGGCCAGGGCAGTATTTCAAAGCATAAGCAAGGGGATCCCCAAGATGCTTAGTTTGGGTTAGAGCCTGTATATTACAGCAGCTGCTATTACTTTTTGGAACCTAAGACTGTAACCCATTTATATATATGTTTACCTGCTTTAATATTACAAATAACTCTAATTTCTTTTTCCTAGTTAACAAACCTTTAGTTAGCTTAATATAGGATTGGCTATTAGCATTGTCTTTAGTGAGAGATTTAAGGTACAATTGACCTGTGGTAAGTGACTGATCCTTTTGGGACTGGAAGTAACCTGTACATTGTTGTGATTTTTTTGGTGTACCAGTCCTTCTGTCACAAAGGCGGGCTTGCCTGGGTGGAGAGAGAGACTGGGATGCCCAGAGGGACTCTCTGTGACTCCATGTTAAGACTGTTATATTGCTTGAGCAGTTCCTATTTGATACTGGGTTGGTGAAATCTAATTATAGAACACAGCCAGTTTGGTGTTAGCGCCCTGGTTTGTAACAGTCTGCCCTGAGGTTGGCACCCGCGTTTGTGAGGCACTCCGGACAGTTGACATGGATAATACTGCGGTCTGAGGACTACTTAAGGTTTGTACAGTGCTTTGAAGATGTACAGTGCAGTAAAAGTGCTTAAGTATAAGTCAAAAGCTGCAACAAATCTAGTGCTTGGTTTTAATGTAGGAGTAAGATTAGATTAGAATCCTGTATTTGCTTAACCATTTATACTGTGCTCATCTCTGGCGTATAGCTAATACAACAAAATCTACCCACTTGCAATGTGTGTCTTTTTAACCCATGTATGAAATCAAAAGGAAATCTCATCTTGTGTTTTTTAGCCAAAATGTTCAGACGTGTGCTCACCATTGTGCAAGCTCACTGCAAACTGGGACTGACTGCTACTCTCGTCAGAGAAGACGACAAAATTGTCGACTTGAATTTCCTGATTGGACCAAAACTCTATGAAGCCAACTGGATGGAGCTGCAGAACAATGGCTACATTGCTAAAGTCCAGTGTGCTGAGGTGATGCTCTCTGTTTTACTACCACAAGTGCTAGAGTCTATATTCTCTTGCAGCCAGAACCATCTAATCCCATTTATGTTTAATTAGGGCAAACAATCTTCTTTATAGATCTGCAACAATATTGAGATACTGTGTGTTTCAGGCAAGACTGTCAGTAATCAACATAAATCCATGGTAAATCCTGTATTGTGACTCTGTCATTGCATGCTCATATAATGGTATCTGGACATGCATCTGTTGAGACACTAATGCTGACTGCTGATACTGTGGTACTTGGTTGGCTGTCTGTAGACCCATCCTCAGACATGCACACACTGGCTTCGATACTAGTGTAGTGCTTTGATCATAGATTTTAAGGTCAGTCAGAAGGGACTATTCTGACCATCTCCTTCGTTCTCTTGCATAACAAACCATGGAATGCCACCTAGTATCCAGCCCAGTAACTTGTGGTGGAATTACAGCCTGTATTTTAGAAAGGCATCCACTCTTGTTTTAAAGACTTTAGGTGATGGAGAACCTCCAACAGCCCTTGGGAAAACTCTTCCAATGGTTAATTATCCTGACTGCTACGAATGTGTGCCTTATTTCATGTTCAGATTTCTTTGGGTGTAAATTCCAGCCACTGGTTCTTGTTATACCTTTGAAATGTGCCCATGTGTGATCTGCTCCTCTAGTCACTCAATTGGAGGGAAAGGATTAGTATGAACTATGGTGCCTGAGAAGGGAAAATCTGTCTCCTCACATTTTAAGGCCTCAGGCTTTTGAGAATATAATTGAAATAAAGTAAAGCAATTCCCCAGACAGGAATAGAGTTCAGTGTAAGTGATGGCTGTGAGATGGAAGTCTTCTGGGGTTCTCCTTCTGCCCATAGGTGTCGACTCCGTGGGTGCTCCAGCCCCTGAGCATCCACACGGAAAAAAAAAAGGGGGGGGCTTAGCACCCAGCCACCCACCGATCAGCTGTTTGGTGCTGGTCGGGAGGCGCTGGGTGGTGGTGGAGGAGTGGGGTTGGGAGGAGGCGGGGCCTTGGGATGGGAAGAGGTGGAGAGAGGATGGCACCTTGGGAAAAGGGGCGGCGTGGGGGGGGGGGTCTTGGGGCAGAGCACCCACCTAGAAAAATGAAAGTCGGTGCCTATGCTTCTGCCGTTCCATTCGGGGTGTCCATACAGGGAGTGGCTGGCAGGTGAGGGGTTGTCTCAGAATGAATGACAGCCAAAGGTGCAAGCTTAGAGGCTTTTCTCCTGCTTTAGTGTTGCTTTGTGTTATCAACCGTGGTGTTGTCTTAAATAAAAAAGTGTAAGGTGGGACGACTAATGATCATAGCTTTTCAGTTGATAGCAGCCACTCCACTGCCTCAGAGAGTGAGTTCAGTCTCCTTAGGGACAAATTGGTTTTCCTTAAAACAAAATAAATCAATCCCCAAGCAGATTGAACTTCCAACCTCTCAGCTATAATAGTGCACCTGCCCTCGGTTCTGTGGCACTTCCACTAATCTTGTCCCTCCAATGGAGCTATTAGGAGGACTGCTGTCATGGGAAATGCGTGTGTATGTACACTAGCACTGAAACTGTACCCATTTAATTACAAGTAACACCCAAGCTTACCAAAACCTTGTTTTGTTTTAGTTTTACTTACATTTGTCAGCATTTTCCAGCCGCCTTTCCCTGAAGAATGAGTAATTTTTTGCCTTGTTAAAAAGAACTTTATAAATCTCAAGTCTCATACAAATTACTTTTTTTTTTTTTTTTTTTTTTTTTTTTGAGGCCGTACTGTGTAGATGGTGCTCTGTCGGGAATTGGAATGTCTGGAAATTGATCAAGCTAAAACACAAAACCAAAAAATCCATGCTGACAAAACCATGATTAGACACGTTAGGCAATTCCATTTCAGGAGTATGGTTTCCCTATTGCACACACTGGTGTTAGCTCATAGACCAGGGGTGCGCAAACTATGGCCTGCGGGCCACATCCGTCCCACCAGCCGATTTTATCCAGCCCTTGAGATCCCACTGGGGAGCGGGATCTGGGGCTTGCCCCACTCCTGCGCTCCAGCCACGGAGCGGGGTTGGGGAGCGCTCCGTGTGGCTCCCAGAAGCAACAGCATGTCCCCCCTCCGGCTCCTACGCATAGGGGTAGCCAGGGGGCTCCGCACGCTGCCCCCACCCCAAGCGCCGCCCCCGCAGCTCCCATTGGCCGGGAACTGCGGCCAATGGGAGCTGCAGGGGCAGCTCCTGCGGACGGGGCAGCGCGCAGAGCCGCCTGGTCGTGCCTCCGCGTAGGAGCTGGAGGGGGGACATGCCGCTGCTTCCATGAGCCGCTTGAGGTAAGCGCTGCCCGGAGCCTGCACCCCGACCCCTTCCTGGGCTCCAACCTCAGCTCCAGCCCTGATCCCCCTCCCATCCTCCGAACCCCTCGATCCCAGCCTGGAGCACTCTCCTGCACCCCAACCCCCCCATCCCCATCTCTACCCCAGAGCCTGCACCTCCAGCCGGCGCCCTCACCCCCCGCACCCCAACCCCCTGCCCCAGCCCAGAGCCCACTCCTGCACCCTGAACTCCTTATTTCTGGCCCCACCGCGGAGCCCGCACTCCCAGCTAGAGCCCTCACCCCCTCCTGCACCTCAACCCCAATTTCATGAACATTCATGGCCCACCATACAATTTCCATTCCCAGATGTGGCCCTCAGACCAAAAAGTTTGCCCACCCCTGTCATAGACTCATAGACTTTAAGGTCAGAAGGGACCATCATGATCATCTAGGCTGACCTGTGCATTAAATATGGCATACAACTCACAAAGAATGTTCCCTGTTGTGAACTTTTCTTAGGTACTTGCTGCTTTGTGTGAGTTCATGTTCTTCAAGAGAGTTAGATTTTTTTTGACATTTAATTTAGAATCTATATTATTTCAACAACCAACAAAGTAATGGTGGTTTCTGGGAAGTAACGAACGTCTGTGATCGGTATGAACTTTATTCACATTCACGTAGTGCAGGGGTAGGCAACCTATGGCACGCGTGCCGAGCTGATTTTCAGTGGCACTCACACTGCCCGGGTCCTGGACACCGGTCCGGGTGGCTCTGCATGTTAATTTAATTTTAAATGAAGCTGCTTAAACAGTTTAAAAACCTTATTTACTTTACATACAACAATAGTTTCGTTATATATTATACACTTATAGAAAGAGACCTTCTAAAAACATTAAAATGTATGACTGGCACGCAAAACCTTAAATTAGAGTGAATAAATGAAGACTCGGCACACCACTTCTGAAAGGTTGCCGACCCCTGATGTAGTGTGTCATTTCGTAGCTTGCCTTATCTATTCTGGCCTGAGAAAGCAACCTGGTTGCTCCTGAATCCAGATCTTCCAAGTGGCAGTAGAGGGCAGTGCTACCCAATGATACAGCAGATCGTATTCACTGCATATATCGCTTGCTCGTTCACTGCTTCAGTATGTGAGTTACAGAATGTAAAATTATAGTGGTAGTAGCTGCAGCATGTTAAAGGTAAATGCTGCTCCTGTCTAATATTATTTTTAATATTTCCACTAGCTCTGTTTCCAGAGGTTTCTGATTTGCAGTAAACTTGTCCCCAGATGCTGTGCCAGGTTTATACCTTGGAGTGCATGCCATGCAAAATTTTAAAATTAAAAGATCAGTGGGGATGGAAGTGCATTTTTACTAGTTTTACTCTTGAACGGGTGCATAAGTCACTTAGTGGGAAAGATCTAACCTGGTGGGAAAGGAAACTTCCTCTAAACCCATTGTATAGTCCACTTGTTTAATCTGTGCACTGAAGACGGGATTTGAGTAAAAGAAAATAATAATGACTACTAAGGAAGCACGTAATAATTCAGTAGTGTCTCCTATATTGTTTCCATGCCATAATGTAAATGTTCATTTAAATTAATGGCAGATTTATGTTTTTAAACTTGATTTATTAAACAATTATTATAAACTATGCTTTCATTTACAATGTAGTTATCATCTGTTCTTAGCTTTTATTTGCAAGTGTTCTGTTCTTGGGTGCTTGGAATCTATGGTAATGAGCATGGTATGTAGAATAGAAAAAAAAAAAAAGATGAACTTCTACTCTAAACTATGGTGTACAGATAATACCACTGCATTTGTGGCAAGTTCCTCAAATTCAGTTAATTATATGCAATAATATGACAGTAAATAAAGGTCTCTCACTAAATATAAAATCATGTAATGCTAAAAAAATGTATTGTAAGGAAAGACCATAAATGGGGAAAGCCTCTAGAACCCTACTAATTTGAGCTAGCAGTATTAGTTGAAGCTAGCACTTCAGGAGCTGCAGAATCTACATGTGCACCAGTGAAGTGATGGATTCTTTTGAAAAAAATCTCTGGAAAATAGTAATTAAAATTAAATGGAACTTGGCATGGACATGTTAAAAACAGATTGGTGAGTTGCTACACTTATACGCTAATGAAGACTAAATGTCTCTTTCAGCTAACAGTGATTTAAGAGATGATTTCAACTAGTGGTGGGAAGTCCAAAAGAAGACTATCTTTATACCAAGATTGGATGTCTAAGATATATCCTCTAGTTCAACCAGTAGTTATGAGCTTGTTGCAGGAATTATTGGGTAAAACTCTCTGGCCCGGGTTATGCTGGAAATCAGAGGATGATTATAATGGTACCTTCTGGCCTTAAAATCTATGAATATCTGTTTTCTACTACAAATGGAATCTCATAAAATAATAATGACTCATTATTACTGTGTATAATTTGTTTTTTCAAAAATTCTAGGTTTGGTGCCCAATGTCTCCAGAGTTTTACAGAGAATATGTGGCTATCAAAACAAAGAAGCGGATATTGCTCTACACTATGAACCCAAATAAATTCAGAGCATGCCAGTTCCTGATCAAATTTCATGAGCGAAGGAATGACAAGATCATTGTATTTGCTGACAATGTGTTTGCGTTGAAGGAGTATGCAATCAGACTGGGGAAGTAAGTATTTGTGAATGAGGAGGGCACCTTCTCCTTACTGGAAAACAAATATGTTTCACAAATTTCAGTCACTTCAGGCATTTTTATAATAAACATTAAACTTAATAAAGATAAAAGATAAAGATGATTGAGATACAAAAGGAGCGCTTAAAGACGATAAAGTCATTGCGGAGAAACTAAATGGATTCTTTGCTTCAGTCTTCACGGCTGAGGATGTTAGGGAGATTCCCCAACCTGAGCTGGCTTTTGTAGGTGACAAATCTGAGGAACTGTCACAGATTGAAGTGTCACTAGAGGAGGTTTTGGAATTAATTGATAAACTCAACATTAACAAGTCACCGGGACCAGATGGCATTCACCCAAGAGTTCTGAAAGAACTCAAATGTGAAGTTGCGGAACTATTAACTAAGGTTTGTAACCTGTCCTTTAAATCGGCTTCGGTACCCAATGACTGGAAGTTAGCTAATGTAACGCCAATATTTAAAAAGGGCTCTAGGGGTGATCCCGGCAATTACAGACCGGTAAGTCTAACGTCGGTACCGGGCAAATTAGTTGAAACAATAGTAAAGAATAAAATTGTCAGACACATAGAAAAACATAAACTCTTGAGCAATAGTCAACATGGTTTCTGTAAAGGGAAATCGTGTCTTACTAATCTATTAGAGTTCTTTGAAGGGGTCAACAAACATGTGGACAAGGGGGATCCAGTGGACATAGTGTACTTAGATTTCCAGAAAGCCTTTGACAAGGTCCCTCACCAAAGGCTCCTACGTAAATTAAGCTGTCATGGGATAAAAGGGAAGGTCCTTTCATGGATTGAGAACTGGTTAAAAGACAGGGAACAAAGGGTAGGAATCAATGGTAAATTCTCAGAATGGAGAGGGGTAACTAGTGGTGTTCCCCAAGGGTCAGTCCTCGGACCAATCCTATTCAACTTATTCATAAATGATCTGGAGAAAGGGGTAAACAGTGAGGTGGCAAAGTTTGCAGATGATACTAACTGCTCAAGATAGTTAAGACCAAAGCAGACTGTGAAGAACTTCAAAAAGATCTCACAAAACTAAGTGATTGGGCAACAAAATGGCAAATGAAATTTAATGCGGATAAATGTAAAGTAATGCACATTGGAAAAAATAACCCCAACTATACATACAATATGATGGGGGCTAATTTAGCTACAACGAATCAGGAAAAAGATCTTGGAGTCATCGTGGATAGTTCTCTGAAGATGTCCACGCAGTGTGCACAGGCAGTCAAAAAAGCAAACAAGATGTTAGGAATCATTAAAAAGGGGATAGAGAATAAGACTGAGAATATATTATTGCCCTTATATAAATCGATGGTACGCCCATATCTCGAATACTGCGTACAGATGCGGTCTCCTCATCTCAAAAAGATATACTGGCACTAGAAAAGGTTCAGAAAAGGGCAACTAAAATGATTAGGGGTTTGGAACGGGTCCCATATGAGGAGAGATTAAAGAGGCTAGGACTCTTCAGCTTGGAAAAGAGGAGACTAGGGGGGGATATGATAGAGGTATATAAAATCATGAGTGATGTGGAGAAAGTGGATAAGGAAAAGTTATTTACTTATTCCCATAATACAAGAACTAGGTCACCAAATGAAATTAATAGGCAGCAGGTTTAAAACAAATAAAAGGAAGTTCTTCTTCACGCAGCGCACAGTCAACTTGTGGAACTCCTTACCTGAGGAGGTTGCGAAGGCTAGGACTATAACAGCGTTTAAAAGAGAACTGGATAAATTCATGGAGGTTAAGTCCATTAATGGCTATTAGCCACGATGGGTAAGGAATGGTGTCCCTAGCCTCTGTTTGTCAGAGGATGGAGATGGATGGCAGGAGAGAGATCACTTGATCATTGCCTGTTAGGTTCACTCCCTCTGGGGCACCTGGCATTGGCCACTGTCGGTAGACAGGATACTGGGCTAGATGGACCTTTGGTCTGACCCGGTACGGCCGTTCTTAGGTTCTTATGAAACATAGAAGAGCATTTCAAATAAATTTCAATGTGTATTGCAATATATTTTTCCAAGTGTAACGTTCTAAGATAAGATAAGATGTGCATTTTCTGTAGTGGCTACAGAGGAATTTTAAACCAGTACTTATGTAGAGAGCTGATAGTCACAATAAAATGAGCTGAGGATAAAAGCACTGTAGGCAAGTGACTAAATAAGGGGCTATTTGGATGGTCAACTATCTGTGCAGGTAACAGACTAGTCTCCCTGCCCCCATGTGAAATGAGAAGGAAATTTTGTACCACGAAGCCCCTGGATCCTTCATGGCCTTCTCTGCTTTCTGCCCCCTTCCAGGCCTGTGGCAGTCTTGTCTTAAAACTAAGATTTTAAGCTCTTTGGGGCAATGGCTCTTACAACATGTCTATACAGTACATTGTGCTTCCACGCACTACTGTAATACAATTAACAGCAGCACAGCTTCTGTAGGAGCTCCTCTGCTGCCTTGGAATTGCTCTTTGGGGCGGGGTTCAATTGGAAAAGCAGAGGTAAAAATTAAAATTTACTTGCCAAGGGATTAGCATCAAAGTGCTTGCAGGATTAATGAGGAAATAGTAAAGGAGATTGGCTCTTCCCTGCCTGATACTCATGGAAGGGTTTCCTCCATGGAGCATGTGGAGAAGCCAGCCTTACCCTTTCAATCATGAGTCGAAATCATGGCTTTTCTATTCCCCTCTCTTGGCAGAAATGGTGAGGAGCATTTAGCCCTGTAAACTTTTTCAGCTGTCCAGGAGTTTCCAACAGTATTTCTTACAAAAAAACAAACTCCCTTATCTCTTTTTCCCAAATTTGTGATGAGTTTTGAATGGCAGTGCAATAGCCATTCTACACCAGCTCACTGTGACTTCAAACAATAAGCTGGGCTAACAGTGCTGGATGATTTCCAGATTCAGAACTCATGGTCTCTTTCATCATTATTCTTAAACCTGTCTGGTCAGAGATTAGCTAGAATGATGCTTCTGGAATGTTAATAACTGTGTTTGGTGTTCCATATAAGATAATGAATATAACGAGTCTTTGAGTAAAGAATAAAAGAGAGATGGGCGGGAGGGGGCAGTCCTGTAGCTTAGTGACTGGTAAAGATGTTTGAGAAGCATTGTAAGTAAAACTACTGAAGGTTTTTGGCAGAGTTATTAAATTGCGGGAGGATGAGGGGAGGGACAATTGCTTTTTTAAAATCCATCTTCCAAATTGCTCTCTTTGGCTCTGGAGTGGAGCCCAAGGTTACACAACTGTCAGTACCACAGGGAAGGCAGGATTGCAATGCTTGGCAGTCATGGGGGATTGTCATGGGGCAGAAAAGGCAGAGTTTCTTAAAGCTCATGTTAAGTGCTGAGATTAGGAGTCTCTTGAGCTGATCCTGGCATCTTGACCATCATTCTGTGCGTCATCCAGAGCAAGAGCTAGTATAGCTTGTATGAAAGCCGTTCTTTGCTTACAGCCATGGTGCTTATCAATACATCTAAATCATTGCTTTATAGAAGACATGTCCAGCCTTCCTGGGTTTGACAGATTATGACGACACAGGTATTGATCCTTGCGGCTCGTTATCTTCCCATTGGTTGGAAGGATTGATTTTCAAGTTATTATTAGATGTTCTTTGTTTATTCTGGGTAGGGAAGTGTTATAACTTGTTCATCACGATAAACCCAACTGATGGAAGTCAAGGGGAGATTAAACACCCAACAGTTTTAGGTCATCCCATTTTTTTGGTTTAGCTACAACAATATAGGCAAATGCTTGACAAGCTCTCTGTTTACAGCCTTGGGAAGCAGCACCTGATGGACATGTGAAGTTCTCACAAGTTTTTTAATTTTAGTTCAATCAACAGTGGATGTTTTGTGTGTTAATTTTGTTTGGGACGAATATCACCTTCACATCCTAAAATGAAATTATAAATGAAGGCTAAAAATAGAAGTACTGGCAGACTGATAACTACAGCAGCATTACAAGGTCTCACTAGCTATACAACAACAGTATTGTTTAAAACAATTTGTTTCTCATTCCTATGAGCCACTTCAGCTTTGGCTAGGAAAAGACTGTTACTAAAATGTACCAAGTAGAAGAATTGGATTAGAGGAGATTTGGCAGCACAAAAACTAGAATGACGTTTTCAGTAAGAGAAGGCATTAACAGCCAATACCCAGGGGATATAGAAGGCCTTGGCATGCTATGAGTTGGGTTCTTGTGCTCCGATACCATGGTGATGTGTGCAGTATGTAAACTTAAGCTAAACTTTTGGGAATAGCGAAAAAACTTCTTAACATGAATTATGAAACTTGCTTCTCTTGGTTTTTGAAGGTGCTTGTTAACAAGCTTCTCCAAAGAATGGGGAAGAGATGGAAAAGCAGCAGCTACACATTATTGCAGGTTTCTCTTGCATTTATAGTCAGGCCCTGGAGTTTGCAGCAAATGCTGCAGATTCACAGCAAGCTTTAAAGTGGGAGGGAGTCGATGAAGGGGTCAAGTTCTATGCAGTGTTATGGAAAACTGCTGCTAATATAAGGTAGTTGGGAGACTATGTGGAACGAAGGAGATCCAGGGGAAATCCAGCTCTACAGGTACAAAGTCAGGGTATGTACAACATTCCCACAAAATCTTCCTGTATTATCACTTTCCCTTCGGACTCTGTAAGGAGATAACCTGTACAGTCTGAACTTCACTGCTGTCATCTTGAGATTGCAGACAGAAGTAAGAATTTACCACATCTGTCTTAACCTTTGAGTGTTGGCTTGCAAGGTACGCTAAAGAGTCTCATAGCTTCCTCCACCCTTGTAAATCCCTGGTTGTGCTTCTCTTTTCCATAGAACCCAGTGGACGTTGTATTCTGGTCACAAACCATATGTCCAGGGGCTACTGGAGAGGAGGAGAAAGGTGTTGACTTCAAAACATAGACATCATTTCCAGATAAAATACCTAACAGCCAGCTTGAGACACTGAGAATTTAATTAAAAGGGAAACGTGGATTCTTAAGGACTCAAGTGGGAAGAAGTAAGAAGGGCACAGCTGTCCATATGCTGGCTCATTGGATTTGAGCAAAAAACCACCACCACCCACCTTTTTATTTTAACAGCTGCATTCAGCCTTTCATCTAGGATTAGCAAATGTTTTCAGTCCACTGATCCGCAGTTCAGTCAGAGCTCATCAAATGAAAAGCATTTACCACTGTCAGGATTTATTTCTGCAGAAAGTGGAAAGATGTCTGCATCTGGCAGCTTGGGTTTGCCCCAGGTGGTGATTCAGTATACATTTGGGCAGGGTTACAGTAAAGAGCCAAAGGATTAAAGATGAGCAGCACAACTTTTTTTGTTTTTAAACAAAACCCAAAACAATCCTATTTATAGACTAATCTGAAATTTTAAATGGTTATACTGCACTCCCCTCTGTGGTATCCTAACCTAAGGATAAATAGTTCTGAGAAGTCTTGAGAACTGATTACTTTCAATGTTTGTTCTATCTTAGACCTTACATATATGGTCCTACTGCACAAGGAGAGAGAATGCAGATTCTACAGAACTTCAAGCACAATCCAAAAATCAACACTATCTTTATTTCCAAGGTAAGTGAAGGCATTCACTGTGATACTGCATTAGGTTGAAGGGTGCAAATTTAATTTAAAAATGCAGTAAGTTACATGTGCCAACTTATTTTTGACATACTTCTTATTGCATCACCAAAGTTGTATTTTTCATTGTCTTCATTTCTTAATGTGGGAAAACAGCTTATTGCTCAGAGGCTGCTTTTGTATTGTAGGTAGGTGACACATCGTTTGATCTACCAGAAGCCAATGTTCTGATTCAGATTTCGTCCCATGGTGGGTCTCGAAGACAGGAGGCTCAAAGATTGGGACGAGTGCTGAGAGCCAAAAAAGGTAAATGAGGTTGTTCTTGGGCTCTGTGTCTTGGGTCCTGGGACAAGATTAGGAATTCTTAATAGTTTAGGTTGAACACTCAAATGTTGGTGTAACACAAAGCATCCATGGCAGATTGCCATAGTCGGCAGTGGCCACTGTTGACCCAAGATTACATGTAAGATAAAAATTGAAGAGTAGCTATTAAACTGTGCTGCACTAAGGAACCATCTCTTTTCTGCTTCTTTCATGTTCTCTACTTCTTATCCTGACTTTTTCTTTCCTTCCTTTACCTGTTCTTAGCCATGTATTTATCTTTCTCTGTTTCTTTTTTTTTTTTTGGTCTTATCTCTTATCCTTTCCTGTCTGCCTGTTGGAACACTGGATCACCCCTTGTTCCTGCTTGGCTCTCTCTTCTTCTTTCTTTGTTTTGCCTTTCCTTTCCTTTAAGAACTTAAGGTCCATTTTCTTCAGGAAACCCCACGTGCATATTCTGAGCAGCAGCAAAGTGCTGTCTTGAAACACATCTACTCAGTATTCTGGAGATCGGGTCTCATTGCAGTTCCTAACGAGCAAGTGTCAGCATTACCAACACCACTGTCAAAATGAGCACAAATTGATAATATTGTTGAAAGTATCTGCAGAGGTCAAGTATTTGTCTGCGCGTGGAGACCGAACTATCTTACCACTTGTCTAGATAGTCCCTCTAGAGCAGCGGTCAGACACTGGCAAAGTGGTGTGGGAAAGCTTGCACTAGTGCTGCTTGGTGCTTTTTCTGTTCTGTAGAGGACAGGTGTGGATGGGCATGGAACCACTGAAACTTCAGAAAATGGTTAACAAACAAATCCTGTTTTTTCCCCTTGATACACTCCTATGCCCCCCTTCCAGGCTTCCGGGTGGCATGATGTGTAGCATACTGTTCTCCCTCCCCACCATCTCCTGAGTAGGACCCTCTATTCATTGTTCCTCCCTCTTGGGTAAGGGCTTTTTTCAAGCTATGTGGTTCTGGGTGGGGTGGGATGCGGGAGTCTCAATTGGTTCTCTTCCCTCCTACTTAGAGAATTTTAGGATTGACTCTTTTTCTTGACACATCTTGGGCGTCTCACCATTTTATACTTGGTGGGAGAATGCTTTGGTGGCTTGAATCTACTGCAGCACTGGGTACGGATTAGCTCCCAGTAAAGCTGAAGGCCACTATGGCATGAGGACCTGCAGGCTCAGCCACTGCTCCCATACCATGGCACATAACTTTCGAGGCCCCCTCTGAACTCATGAACCAGATCTTAGTGCTTCACATATCCTCCCTTCTTCAACCACGAGATGGACGACTGACTGGTACCTTCCACCAGCATAATTTTCACATTTAAAAACCAGATAAACATGTTTGCAAGACAATGAGACTATATTGTCAAGTATTCTTTGTAGTTGCATAATCTTAGTACTTGAAATTGCCATTTTCTGAGCTGTGGATTTTGATTTGAGAAATTTCTGAGTGGCAGATCTCAAAGCAGCTCAGTGCTTAACACTTGTTATCACTCGGCACCTCAAACCTAATCTGTTAAAAATCAGAATGAACATTTATTTCAGTCCTGAAAGGCTTTCCTTTTCAAATAAATGTAAATTAAAAAACTTGTTAAGTTTTGGCTGCAGTTCTGGAATGATGGCATCCACAATGAAGGAAGAGGAATCTAACTACTGCTTGGCCTAGATGGTCACAGTGTACCGTTGTTGGTTCTGTGGTCCCTAAATATCCACTCCACCAACTCTGTCATCACAGCTCACTGTGGTTCTAATGACCCATAACAAATGAAATAAGAGGAGAGACAACTAGAGCATTGATGGTGGAAGTCTCATGTGAATCTGACCAATTATGATGTGCAGACTTTAAGACTGTATGTTGTGGCTTTGCAGGAAGTAAAGACAGGTTTCTTCTCCCTCCATCACAATAGAACTGTTTGAAGTGACCAACAGCTTGGTAAAGCCTGTAACCACCCAGGTTGAGCTTGACTTATGTGAAAAATTTCACTTATGTGAAAAATTATGTGACTTATGTGAAAAATTTGACTTATGTGAAAAATTGTTTTGCAGACAAACTTGCTCTGATTCAGAATGAGTTGTCTGCTGACGCAGAGACAGAACCACATCCAGCAGGGGAAAATGCTGTCATCTTTGCTTGAATTACAGCTGGTGCCATTCAGGGTACAGAGGTGCTGGAGTGCTTTTGTGCTATAATTTTCGAGTGAAGGCCAGCTGGAGAGTACTGTGTCCATTTTCGCTTGTGTTTGTTGATGTTTCCCTATGTGGTGGGAAAGATGCCAGTGGTCTTAACTATTGAGGCCAGAGTTCAAGAAACCAATTCTTGATACTGACATTCTGGCTAACTGTGACTGGGTATCCATCGTCCATCTGGGGAAGGTCATTGAGAAGGTGGTAGTGGTGCAGTGCTCAGTTTCTTGATTGATCAGATTTCCTTGGCCTCAAGTCAGTTGGGTTACAAGTCCAGTGCCAAAACTGCACTGATTGCATTAGTTGATTATTTCCTATCAGTGGATGAAGACATGATGCTTATTCTCTTAAATCTGTAAGCTACATTTGATGGTTTGGAGCATAAGACTTTGATTCACTTGTGGACCCTCGCAGAAGTGGTTGAGCTGCACTTGAATGGCATTGGTATTGTTCTGGGAGAACCTAAAAGGTAGCTGGAGGCAACTTTTCCTTCCAGGGTTCTTTCCTGCAAGGTACCACTGTGCCTAGATGAGCTTGGGGCCAACTGTAATGTAATCCTGAAAAGAAAGAGAGAGAGAGAATGTTAGTTGGCTGGGGGAGGCAGCCAGAAGAATTTGAGTAGAACTTGCTGGCTGCCCTCATTGAGAAAGTGCAACCATTTGTAACACCATGGTTGTCACATCCAGGGCTGCTTTTGGATGCCTGGATAGTGACTGTGGTGTGCACAGTGCTTCTTTTCCCATCCTTACCATGTAAGAACATGGTACATCCTTACCATGTATGACCTTATCTTCAGTGCAGACCTCGCCACAATTATCCATGCCTTTATCACCTGGAAACTAGATTGCTGTAATGCACTCAGTGTGGGTCTACATCTTGGGACTAGTTAGAGGCTGAAGCTACTGCAAAATGCTGTCCTTTCTGGTGAATGGAATTGCACATGGGGAACATGTCAGATCAGTGCCCTGGGATCTGCAGGGCTTGCAGTAAGCTTCCAGGTGGAATTCAAGGAGCTGGTTGTACCTTGTAAGGCCCTAAATAATTTGAGACCGCCTTAGTTGAGATCCCTGTCTTCCCTTGCCCAGCCACCACAGTTAAGTCACTGGTGGTGGTTGAACTGTAGGTGCTGTCAGGGCATTCTCTGTGAAGGTCAGTGACTTGGAATCTCACTCCCGAACACCGGACTGCCGAGTGTGGTTTCTTAACTTTTCTGGCATGCTGTAAAGCTCCCCTCCCCTCCAGCTACTGAGGAGAAATGGGCAAGTTGCATATTTATGGGTATTCCTTTTATATCAGGTGCCCTTCAGTTCATGGTCTAGGCACCCAAAGCATAGGATGGGTGCATATATTTTTATAAATTAGAAGAAATATACTGTATGTATTTGTGCTACTTTTCATTTGGGTAATCCCTATTAGATTCAATATCTAATTTCCAAGTGGACTCCAAGTAATACACATTTTTATCTACAGGTAAAGTTCCCTCTAATTCACCTTCCTTTAGTTTTTCATTCCTCAGTGCTCTCCTGACCGATAATCCTAGTAAAAATATACCACAAATAAATTATTGTAGCATTGCTCTAAATGCACATATCTAATTTTTTAAACCATCTAAGTCCCATTGACTAAGTGCCTAGGTTGCTTTTGAAAACAGAACTTGTGTTCCTCAATGCTTAGGTGCTTTTGAAAAATGTACCTAAAGGTGCCCTGTATTTAGACAGCAGTTACCTGGAGCACTGTTCCTGTTTGAAATTAGAAAGTGCAGCCCTTAGTGCATACTCAGGATTTGGTTCCTTGTTGCTTAGATTGCACGATGGAACAGTATGGATTTGAAAATGTCTGAAATAGATATAACATTTGCACTATTGTACTAGCTGGTGCGGGGTAGGGGGGCTTGGATTCTCGAATAGTTGCTTTGTGCTGTTTGAGCCATAAAATCTATTACCCATATACAACTATATAGCCTAGCGACAAAGTGTCCTGTGGCACCTTATAGACTAACAGAAGTATTGGAGCATAAGCTTTCGTGGGTGAATACCCACTTTGTCAGACGCATGTGGTGGAAATTTCCAGAGGCCTAGGTTGGCCTAGATAGCCTAGGTTATTCAGAATTTTGAACAGCCTTACTAATTCCTAGCTAAATATCGTATTGTCTCATCTGGTTTTGTGCCATGTCAGTGTAAATCTCTACATTTATAAAAATTTTCCTCTGGTATCTTGCAGCTGTACTATTTCCAGACTTGTATCGCAACCACAATTTAAGTTGTTCTTAAGATTATCCTGCATAGCACCCTTGTGAATTTTTTGTTCTTACTTTGTTTGGAATACACAATTCAACAAGCAATATTTTTCTCCAAGAGTTAAGTCTCCAATATCTCCCGTTCAGGGCCGGCTCCAGGCACCAGTGGAGGAAGCACGTGCCTGGGGTGGCACATGCTAAAGGGCGGCATTCCATCCATTCTTGGGGTGGCTTCGGGCAGTTCAGGCGTTAGTCCGAGCGGCCTTTTATTTATTTATTTATTTATTTATTTATTTGCTTGCTTGCTTGGGGTGGCAAAAATGGTAGAGCCGGCCCTGCTCCCGTTGCCTCTTCCCATATTCTTTTCAAGCTATCAATAGTTCTCAGCAATAATTTCCATGCTATGTAGATGGTCACTTACTTAAAGTATGTTCAGAAAAGCAATTTTCCTGCTCTGGCTGTTTTCTTTTTATCCTTCAATTTACTCATATAGGCTAATTGTCCAATACCTCTTGTCTCCTAGGGACGGTTGCAGAGGAATACAATGCCTTCTTTTATTCCCTTGTATCCCAAGATACTCAGGAAATGGCATATTCAACCAAACGACAAAGATTTCTGGTAGATCAAGGTTACAGCTTCAAGGTACAGTAATTTTGTCCCTTCAATGTAGAACACTGATGACTTGTGCGTATAATGTCAAATTCACACATCTTGGAGTCTTAATGTACCTCATATACTTCCTGAAGATAATGAAGGGTGCAATTGGTTAATCAGTTGGTGCTTACAGGCAACTATTGTTGCTGTAACATTACTATATTGTGGTGCCTGTACTGCTGTAGAGGACAGGTTAAGGTAGCATTAATTACAGCATCTGACAAGGCAAAGCATTCTGACTTTATAGCAGGCAACAACTGGGGAGTGGGGCCAGAGGAAGAACACTTATGGGAAAAATTGGCTGATTCCACAAAAATAGGATGGCCTTAACGTGTAAGTTTTGGAAGCCCTCCCATTTGAGAGTGTGGAGAATGGAGACTCAAGTAAAGTTGGTTAAAGTCCTCATTGCTGTAGGTGATATTGTGTATAGTGTACATCAGAGTCCAGTGAATATCTTGGTATATTTTACTTCCTCTGGTTATATCTTAAGAACACTACTCTCTCTCTCTCTCTTTTTTTTATTTGTGACCTTTTCCTTCCCTCCACTTTATCAGTTCTGCTTGATGCTGTCATGAAAGGCAACATAATTGAATTGCAGTTTGAACAGCCTTTATTCCTGAAACCATATTGCCCAAATTAATGGTTCAGTGGTTGGTATCTTTTCTCTCAGGATTTGTTTTCAGCATCCACACTTAGTAAGGACTCAGAGGTATTATTCTATCAAAGATAGCTTTCAAAAATTTGTAAATGAAGCAGTTCTGATTCCTTCTCCCCACCATTCAACAGACAGATCTTGAGCCACCTGACCAACATCCTTCATCCTGTCCCCAAGACTCATCATCTTCTCCCAACAAGGCAGTTGTCTTGGCACTTCTACTGTCTCCTGATGACTTTAGACCCTTCCAGAAGCTGTTTGCCTGGATTGTTGATGAACCAGAAACAGAGACCTCATTGACCAAGGAAATTTGACATAATATAATTTGCTATAATATATTCTTTCGGTTCTACTATAATAGCATTGCCCATTAACAAGGGCATTTTAGAACTGCAAAAATTCTATGGTGAATGCAGGCAACATTACCACCGACTGCTAAAAGGGTACCAAGTAGCCAAAAGGGTTTTGAGCGATTATGCACTCTCCCAACATTGGATTCTTTAGTGGACTCTGCAGTTCATGAAAAAATGAAACCGTCTAAGAGTACATCAAAGGACAAAAAAAAAACCTAAAGAAAGTAGATCTCTTTGGGAGGAAGGCTTATTCATCAGCATCACTTCAGCTACAAATAGTGAACTAAAACTTTGTTTGCGAAATTGAATGACGTAACCTGGGACATAATGTCTTTCTTTCTGCCCAAACTCTATAGAGTGGAGTTAAAAACTATTATGACTGAAAAAAACTAATGGCAAAGAAGTTACAGGCAGCCATGGATGCATCAGACACGAGGGCTAGACATAGGGCCACTGCAGTTACTATGTAAAAGAGCATCATGCCTCTGGTATTCCTAGGGAGACACAGAATACAGTAGACTTCTCAGTTTTGGGTACAGATTTATTAATATGATGTACTGATGATGCTTTACATGCCCTAAAAGACTCCAGAGTCACACTATGGTCACTGGGCATTCAGCCCCAAACTGCAAGCTATTCAGATACAAAAGGCAAACTAGACAGAAGACACCCAGCTACTCTCAACAACGGCCTTCTGAGTACTCGCCTAGGAAGAAGATGAGACTCTCTCAAAAGAAGTAAATCTCTTTTGCAGTCACTATTCAGACTACACCTGCTGCCAGATAGCAGATTTGACGCAGGAGTTGAGAACCACACTGAAACTGGATGAGAGTCATCCCCAAACTCCACCTTCAGGTGCCATCTTTCTCTTTTGTACCAAGCCCAACTGGAATAACAATTGACAAATGGGTGCTGGAAGTTGTCTCCACTGAATACTAGAACCTATTTAAATCCTCCCCCTCTCCCCCAAATCCCTTCTCATCCCTCTTCAGAGATCCTTCTCAGGAAAACCAACTAAAAGAAGTAGTTTCCCTGCTTCATCTAGGGGTCCTAAAACCTGTGGCGTTTAGGGCAAGAGACTTCAGATCCCAAAATATCCTTATTCTGAAGACAAAAGGGCGTCTTTGTCCTATCCTAGACCTGAGCAGACTGAACAAATATCTATGCCATTTCAAGTTCAAGCTGAAAATGATTGCGGCCATCATCCCTTCCCTTTAGCTCAAGATTGGTTTGTGGCTGTCGATCTCCAAGACATGACTTCAATATTGTGATCCAGTACAAGATGCTACTGTTCAGTCTCTCCACAGCACCAGTAGTCTTCACAAAATGCCTACTTGTTGCGGCAGTATAACTAAGGAGACAAACCTTTCCCATCTATCCATATTTAGATAATTGGCTGGTCAAAGGCTGGTCTCATCAAGACGTCACCACAGCCTAGAACTGTGTCCTTCACCTATGTAGACTGCAGGGCCTCATGGGGAAAGACTCCCAACCCATCACAGAGTTCATAGGAACCCTAATTGATTCCAAGTCACCCAAAGCGTACTTTCCCAAGGACACATTTCACTCTCTCTAGACAGTTATCACCAACATCAAAGTGAACTCATCAGCCACAATCAGAACTTGCCTCAGATTTAACGGCCACATGTCAGCATGCACCTACCTGACACCACTAGTCAGATTTCACCTATGTCCGTTGCAATGCTGGCTAAAGTCAGTTTATCACCCCACAAGACATCAGATGACCCCACACGTTGTGGTTCTAGTTCACATACTGTTATCTGACCACCAGTTCAGTTACCCCTCTTCTGAACTCTCTTGATGTATCCTTCTCCATCCCCTCCTACAAAGACCGATAAGACATCAGTCAGGAACAGGCTGGGTGCACACCCGAACCACCTCGAGACACAGGGACCTTCCACTGCACATGTTGCCCACTCTGGGGATGGGATAAGAGAACAAACACACGAGATATGTGTATTCATGTTACTTAATCTGCTACTGGAAGGTGCTCAGATGCTGTGGGGATGAATGTGGTATACAAATCTAGATAGAATAGAATAGGGGTATGTTCCCAAAAGGACATGACTCTATACATAGCTCTAGAATTACAAGTCCTCACTAGCTTCCATAGCATTCCAACCTGTTTAAAAAATTCCATAGTACAGGTTCTCTCAGGCAACACACCTGCAGTGTATTATGTAAGCAAGCAAGGGAGGTACCTGCTCATCACCCCTGTGGCAGAAGGCAATCAAGTTATGGACATAATGTCAACTCCATGGAATAACCCCAATAGCTTTTCATCTCCTAGGAGCCAGCAGTGATTTCACAGGCTTCCTAAGAGGACAATCCAGTACCAACCACAAACGGTCACTGAAGAGTTCCCTTCTCAGACAGATATTTCACCAGCGGGGAAATGCCATTATAGGTTTGCTTGCCATCAAAAAGAAAACATGCTGTCCAGTCTTTTGCTCTAGAGGAGATGTGAGCCTGTGATCCTTACAAGACATTGTTTTATACTGTGGGATCAATGTCTCACTTAGGCATTTCAACGGATCTTACTAATACCCAGGACGATATGGAAAAATACCTGGGGTACAGCCCCATTGATCCTGATAGCTCTATGTTTGCCCTGACAGTTCTGGTTAACAGAGCTCAGAATGTCTACTCAGCCTCTGATAGGACTTCCAGACTGTCTAGACACAGCACAGAACCAAGGGCAAATATTACACCCAGGCCCACCAAAAACCACTGCACCTTACAGCCTGAATGTTGGCTGATTGAATGCCACTAGCAGAAATTTCTCACTGCAAATATGAGAAATTCTACTGCAGAGCAGAAAGCTCTGACAAGGCATATTTATTCCACAAAGTGGAAAAAAAATGGTTTGAGCAGCCCAGCACAACCGTGACCTTTTGGAGGCCCCATACCTAAAGTCCTTGATTATATGCTACATTTGAAATACTTTGAACTTTCATTCAGTTCCTTTAAGGTCCACCGTGCAGTGACTTTTGGCATGACAACACCCTCTTCCAGTCACGGTCAGTTTTCTTACCCCACTGTATCTAGATTTTGAAAGGGGTTACTCCATATTTCCCCACCAATTAAGGAATCCCTGCAATGTGGGATCTTAATATTGTCCTTTCAAGCCTCATGGAGGCTTTTCCTCATCACCTTTTTGACATCAGCCAGAAGGGTCAACAACTCCAAACTCTCATGGGTGACCCTCCTTAAATAGCATTCCATTGAGAGCTCATCCCACATTTATCCCCAAAGTTGTCAGACTTTCATTTAAAACAATATTTATCTCAATATTTTCTTTCCAAAGCCCCATTTCTCTCCAGGGGTAAAGAAACTAAACACCTTAAATGTTTCTAGGGCCTTACTGTAGTATCTTAATAGGACAAAGCCCTTCAGACAGACTCCCAAACTGTTGCCATAAATAGTGCTTCTAAGAGGCCCTGAGCCCCCTCCCGCACCCCTCCTGCACTCCCTGCCCTGAGCACACCTGCTGTACCCTGCACCCCTGCCACACCCCTCACCCTCTTGCACCCCACACACCAACTCCTTGCCCTGAGCCCCCTGCCGCATCCCGCACCCCCCCAGCACTCCCTGCCCTGAGCCCCCTGCCACATCCCGCACCCCCCAGCACTCCCTGCCCTGAGCCCCCTGCTGCACCCTGCACCCCGACCCCCTGCCGCACCCCTCACCCTCTTGCACCCCACACACCAACTCCCTGCCCTGAGCCCCCGTCGCACCCTGCACACCTCCTGCACCCCCTGGGGGCAGCGTTGGGGTGGGGACTTCGGGGTAGGGGTTGGAATGGGGCGGGGAAGGGGTGGGAAGGGGCGGGGCCTCATGGAAGGGGTGGAGTGGGGGCGGGGCCAGGGCCAGCGAAGGGGGGGGGGTGTCAGTGATGCGGCCCTCCGGTCAATGTACTCGTCCTCATGTGGCCCTCGTGGTCATTTGAGTTTGAGACCCCTGAGTTAGATAATGGCATAGAGAGTACACTTATAAAGTTTGCGGACGGATAGGGTTTGTTTAGTCTGGAGAAGAGAAGACTGAGAGGAGACATGATAATAGTTTTCAAGTACATAAAAGGTTACAAGGAGGGAGATTGCTCTTCTTAACCTCTGAGGATAGGACAAGAAGCAAATGGGCTTAAATTGCAGTAGGGGCGGTTTAGGTTGGACATTAGGAAAAACTTCCTAACTGTCAGGGCAGTTAAACACTGGAATAAATTGCCTAGGGAGGTTGTGGAATCTCCATCATTGGGGATTTTTAAGAGCAGGTTGGACAAACACCTGTCAGGGATGGTCTAGATCAGTGGTTCTTAACCTTTACTGCAAAAATATGTTCTTGCACCCCTTATAAAAAATCATTGAAGTAGGTCAGTTCTTTAAACCTAGATATATCATAACTATAGAATGAAAGAGAGAGAATTATATATTTATTTTAATTTCACAGGTAAAATTTAACGCAGTAATCGTTATAAAAATGTATAATGTTAATAAATACATAGGTTTGATGAAACAAAGTAATTGTACTTATGTGCCTGTGCTTAATTTGTGTTTTCGATGATTTACCTTCTAAAAAAATCTTGCATGTCTCGCACCCCCAGAAAGGGCATCTCGCACGCCCAGGGGGTGCACGCACCCCCGGTTAAGAACCACTGATCTAGATAATACTTAGTCCTGCCTTGAGTGCAGCGGACTGGACCAGATGACCTCTCGAGGTCCCTTCCAGTTCTATGATTCTATGATCTTGAAACAACCCTCCATTGCCAGGTCTCCAGAGTTAGCTGGAGCAGTTCTGAGCCTCACAGTTGCCCTTCTAGCAGACTCTTGTTAGATATGCAAGGAGTTTGCAGCTAGTACTTGACCCACATTGAATGAACAAGTACCCTTAACCCATTTAGTTCATTCAGACCAACCCTTCTAGGAAATCCCAGCACCGCTCACTGCTTTCGGTTGTGCAAGTGAACTCACCCACCAACCATCCCTCTGCTCCAGAACCCCCCTGGTCCTGGACCACTACCCAATGGACCCGCCACCTTCTTTAAACTGGACTGGAGTTTATCAGAAAGGGGGCCAGCTTTAAAAAAGTAACATTATATGGCGGGACTGGGCGTGGGGATACTAAAGCCAATAGAGATGCTTTGTGTTTGCTCACTTGCCTGCTTGTGAGGCTTTAAAAGGCATTTTAAAAAATATACACCTCCAGGGCAGAAAGGGATCCCAGGAGATGAGTCTCACAGGCACAGAGCGTACTGAAACATACAGCAAACATGCAGGGATGCAGCATGACACCCCAGGTCAGACTGAGGGAAGTACTGTACGGAATGAACGCACTGAGCTCCGGCTGCAGGGAGCAGGAAGAAATATGGACAGGGCAGCCAGTTTGCAGGAGGCTGCAGTTGTGTGGAGGGGATGGGGGACCGGGGATCTGTTGGAAACTAATGCGAACAAAAGAGAGGCTAAGGAAGCAGTGAGGTGTGTGGTGGGGGAAGGGAGGAGGCAGAAGCGAGCCTAGGGGCCTTTCCTTGCAGGCTCGCATGTCAGGTGAAAGGAGGCAGAGGTGATGGGCGCTGGAGTGTGGGGCAGCTGAATGAAAGCGCTCGTGCTGCAGAACAATCAAGGCCACCGCCGGGGAGAAGGCAGAGAACAAGCCCAGGGCTGGGCTGGTTATTGCAGGGGGCGCAGGTTTGTGATCCCAGAGTTATACATGGGATCTTTGGTGGGGCGTGTTAATACCGCTCCAAACAGCAAATCCCTCGTGCAGCGCTGAGAGCCCCGGGCCTCGGGGCAGGAGGGAACAACTCACACAATCAGGCTGGAGTTGTGCTGTGCTCGGACTAAGGCGGCCCAGAATATTCTCGGGTCACTCGCGGCTGGCTGGCCCCGTGCACAGAGAAACGCTAGCAGGACACTGGGATTTCTGGGCGTGGGGAAGATTCCCGCGCACTGTACTCCAGGCAAACAGGAGCTGTGGCTTGTTTATCCAGGTGGCGACACATGCAGAAGGTTGTTTTTAAAACAAGGGAGTCTGCCCAAGAGCGACACCCCTCCTGCTTGCCAGCCAGCGGCCCGAGGAGGAACGTGACGGTCCGTCTCAGGGAACCCCAGGGTGGGCTTTGGAAAGGACGCTCCGAAGTTGGCAGGGACTAGCTCCACTGCAGACTCCGGGGCTGCACACGCTAAGGCGATGCACTGACAGGGAGCGCAGGCGGGGAGGCTGCACCCTCCGAAGGGAAAGGAGACCCTGGCTGCCTGCAAAGCAACCTCCCCAGCTCCGAGAACGGTCTGTGTTGTCCTGGCTTTTGATCCCTCGGGTTAACGATCCGCGGCTGTATTGGATTGCCAGGCGGACTTCTCACGCCGGTTGGTGGGAGGCACTTTCCCTAAATGCGGCTTCTGGCGTTGGCTGATAAAAGTGACCATGCTTGAAACGCCAAGGGACTGCGAGTGACTTACACACACCCCCTCCCCCTCCCTCCCCTCTTCATTCGGATTGTGGCGGCGGGTGCGTGTGTGGGGACCGGGCTTTGAATCGTGTGGATTCTGCAGGAGCAGGACGCTGCTTTGGCGATGGGGAGAAACCTGCCATCCCAGGGCTTTCTTACTGGTAAAATCCGACTGTCCTGCTGGAAGGAGGAACTTGGAAACCCTGCGGCCCCCGGGTTTATTTGAGGGGAGGGGAGGCTGGAAGACAGGAATGGCAAATAATGTCTTCGGAGGTGGAAACAGAACCAGCTGCTGAAACAACTTCGAGCAGCCCAGAGGGAAGAACAGCAGCATCTGCAGATGTTCGAGAGGAGGTGAGCAACCCAGGGCACATCTGTGCGGGGCGGCAGGGGGGTGGGTTATCATTGGTGTACCTGTGTGCAGTGTGTGGATATATATGCGTGTGTGTGACAGCCCCAGCTGGGCGGATGGAGACACACGTATNTGCTCTAAATGCACATATCTAATTTTTTAAACCATCTAAGTCCCATTGACTAAGTGCCTAGGTTGCTTTTGAAAACAGAACTTGTGTTCCTCAATGCTTAGGTGCTTTTGAAAAATGTACCTAAAGGTGCCCTGTATTTAGACAGCAGTTACCTGGAGCACTGTTCCTGTTTGAAATTAGAAAGTGCAGCCCTTAGTGCATACTCAGGATTTGGTTCCTTGTTGCTTAGATTGCACGATGGAACAGTATGGATTTGAAAATGTCTGAAATAGATATAACATTTGCACTATTGTACTAGCTGGTGCGGGGTAGGGGGGCTTGGATTCTCGAATAGTTGCTTTGTGCTGTTTGAGCCATAAAATCTATTACCCATATACAACTATATAGCCTAGCGACAAAGTGTCCTGTGGCACCTTATAGACTAACAGAAGTATTGGAGCATAAGCTTTCGTGGGTGAATACCCACTTTGTCAGACGCATGTGGTGGAAATTTCCAGAGGCCTAGGTTGGCCTAGATAGCCTAGGTTATTCAGAATTTTGAACAGCCTTACTAATTCCTAGCTAAATATCGTATTGTCTCATCTGGTTTTGTGCCATGTCAGTGTAAATCTCTACATTTATAAAAATTTTCCTCTGGTATCTTGCAGCTGTACTATTTCCAGACTTGTATCGCAACCACAATTTAAGTTGTTCTTAAGATTATCCTGCATAGCACCCTTGTGAATTTTTTGTTCTTACTTTGTTTGGAATACACAATTCAACAAGCAATATTTTTCTCCAAGAGTTAAGTCTCCAATATCTCCCGTTCAGGGCCGGCTCCAGGCACCAGTGGAGGAAGCACGTGCCTGGGGTGGCACATGCTAAAGGGCGGCATTCCATCCATTCTTGGGGTGGCTTCGGGCAGTTCAGGCGTTAGTCCGAGCGGCCTTTTATTTATTTATTTATTTATTTATTTATTTGCTTGCTTGCTTGGGGTGGCAAAAATGGTAGAGCCGGCCCTGCTCCCGTTGCCTCTTCCCATATTCTTTTCAAGCTATCAATAGTTCTCAGCAAGAATTTCCATGCTATGTAGATGGTCACTTACTTAAAGTATGTTCAGAAAAGCAATTTTCCTGCTCTGGCTGTTTTCTTTTTATCCTTCAATTTACTCATATAGGCTAATTGTCCAATACCTCTTGTCTCCTAGGGACGGTTGCAGAGGAATACAATGCCTTCTTTTATTCCCTTGTATCCCAAGATACTCAGGAAATGGCATATTCAACCAAACGACAAAGATTTCTGGTAGATCAAGGTTACAGCTTCAAGGTACAGTAATTTTGTCCCTTCAATGTAGAACACTGATGACTTGTGCGTATAATGTCAAATTCACACATCTTGGAGTCTTAATGTACCTCATATACTTCCTGAAGATAATGAAGGGTGCAATTGGTTAATCAGTTGGTGCTTACAGGCAACTATTGTTGCTGTAACATTACTATATTGTGGTGCCTGTACTGCTGTAGAGGACAGGTTAAGGTAGCATTAATTACAGCATCTGACAAGGCAAAGCATTCTGACTTTATAGCAGGCAACAACTGGGGAGTGGGGCCAGAGGAAGAACACTTATGGGAAAAATTGGCTGATTCCACAAAAATAGGATGGCCTTAACGTGTAAGTTTTGGAAGCCCTCCCATTTGAGAGTGTGGAGAATGGAGACTCAAGTAAAGTTGGTTAAAGTCCTCATTGCTGTAGGTGATATTGTGTATAGTGTACATCAGAGTCCAGTGAATATCTTGGTATATTTTACTTCCTCTGGTTATATCTTAAGAACACTACTCTCTCTCTCTCTCTCTTTTTTTTTTTATTTGTGACCTTTTCCTTCCCTCCACTTTATCAGTTCTGCTTGATGCTGTCATGAAAGGCAACATAATTGAATTGCAGTTTGAACAGCCTTTATTCCTGAAACCATATTGCCCAAATTAATGGTTCAGTGGTTGGTATCTTTTCTCTCAGGATTTGTTTTCAGCATCCACACTTAGTAAGGACTCAGAGGTATTATTCTATCAAAGATAGCTTTCAAAAATTTGTAAATGAAGCAGTTCTGATTCCTTCTCCCCACCATTCAACAGACAGATCTTGAGCCACCTGACCAACATCCTTCATCCTGTCCCCAAGACTCATCATCTTCTCCCAACAAGGCAGTTGTCTTGGCACTTCTACTGTCTCCTGATGACTTTAGACCCTTCCAGAAGCTGTTTGCCTGGATTGTTGATGAACCAGAAACAGAGACCTCATTGACCAAGGAAATTTGACATAATATAATTTGCTATAATATATTCTTTCGGTTCTACTATAATAGCATTGCCCATTAACAAGGGCATTTTAGAACTGCAAAAATTCTATGGTGAATGCAGGCAACATTACCACCGACTGCTAAAAGGGTACCAAGTAGCCAAAAGGGTTTTGAGCGATTATGCACTCTCCCAACATTGGATTCTTTAGTGGACTCTGCAGTTCATGAAAAAATGAAACCGTCTAAGAGTACATCAAAGGACAAAAAAAAAACCTAAAGAAAGTAGATCTCTTTGGGAGGAAGGCTTATTCATCAGCATCACTTCAGCTACAAATAGTGAACTAAAACTTTGTTTGCGAAATTGAATGACGTAACCTGGGACATAATGTCTTTCTTTCTGCCCAAACTCTATAGAGTGGAGTTAAAAACTATTATGACTGAAAAAAACTAATGGCAAAGAAGTTACAGGCAGCCATGGATGCATCAGACACGAGGGCTAGACATAGGGCCACTGCAGTTACTATGTAAAAGAGCATCATGCCTCTGGTATTCCTAGGGAGACACAGAATACAGTAGACTTCTCAGTTTTGGGTACAGATTTATTAATATGATGTACTGATGATGCTTTACATGCCCTAAAAGACTCCAGAGTCACACTATGGTCACTGGGCATTCAGCCCCAAACTGCAAGCTATTCAGATACAAAAGGCAAACTAGACAGAAGACACCCAGCTACTCTCAACAACGGCCTTCTGAGTACTCGCCTAGGAAGAAGATGAGACTCTCTCAAAAGAAGTAAATCTCTTTTGCAGTCACTATTCAGACTACACCTGCTGCCAGATAGCAGATTTGACGCAGGAGTTGAGAACCACACTGAAACTGGATGAGAGTCATCCCCAAACTCCACCTTCAGGTGCCATCTTTCTCTTTTGTACCAAGCCCAACTGGAATAACAATTGACAAATGGGTGCTGGAAGTTGTCTCCACTGAATACTAGAACCTATTTAAATCCTCCCCCTCTCCCCCAAATCCCTTCTCATCCCTCTTCAGAGATCCTTCTCAGGAAAACCAACTAAAAGAAGTAGTTTCCCTGCTTCATCTAGGGGTCCTAAAACCTGTGGCGTTTAGGGCAAGAGACTTCAGATCCCAAAATATCCTTATTCTGAAGACAAAAGGGCGTCTTTGTCCTATCCTAGACCTGAGCAGACTGAACAAATATCTGCCATTTCAAGTTCAAGCTGAAAATGATTGCGGCCATCATCCCTTCCCTTTAGCTCAAGATTGGTTTGTGGCTGTCGATCTCCAAGACATGACTTCAATATTGTGATCCAGTACAAGATGCTACTGTTCAGTCTCTCCACAGCACCAGTAGTCTTCACAAAATGCCTACTTGTTGCGGCAGTATAACTAAGGAGACAAACCTTTCCCATCTATCCATATTTAGATAATTGGCTGGTCAAAGGCTGGTCTCATCAAGACGTCACCACAGCCTAGAACTGTGTCCTTCACCTATGTAGACTGCAGGGCCTCATGGGGAAAGACTCCCAACCCATCACAGAGTTCATAGGAACCCTAATTGATTCCAAGTCACCCAAAGCGTACTTTCCCAAGGACACATTTCACTCTCTCTAGACAGTTATCACCAACATCAAAGTGAACTCATCAGCCACAATCAGAACTTGCCTCAGATTTAACGGCCACATGTCAGCATGCACCTACCTGACACCACTAGTCAGATTTCACCTATGTCCGTTGCAATGCTGGCTAAAGTCAGTTTATCACCCCACAAGACATCAGATGACCCCACACGTTGTGGTTCTAGTTCACATACTGTTATCTGACCACCAGTTCAGTTACCCCTCTTCTGAACTCTCTTGATGTATCCTTCTCCATCCCCTCCTACAAAGACCGATAAGACATCAGTCAGGAACAGGCTGGGTGCACACCCGAACCACCTCGAGACACAGGGACCTTCCACTGCACATGTTGCCCACTCTGGGGATGGGATAAGAGAACAAACACACGAGATATGTGTATTCATGTTACTTAATCTGCTACTGGAAGGTGCTCAGATGCTGTGGGGATGAATGTGGTATACAAATCTAGATAGAATAGAATAGGGGTATGTTCCCAAAAGGACATGACTCTATACATAGCTCTAGAATTACAAGTCCTCACTAGCTTCCATAGCATTCCAACCTGTTTAAAAAATTCCATAGTACAGGTTCTCTCAGGCAACACACCTGCAGTGTATTATGTAAGCAAGCAAGGGAGGTACCTGCTCATCACCCCTGTGGCAGAAGGCAATCAAGTTATGGACATAATGTCAACTCCATGGAATAACCCCAATAGCTTTTCATCTCCTAGGAGCCAGCAGTGATTTCACAGGCTTCCTAAGAGGACAATCCAGTACCAACCACAAACGGTCACTGAAGAGTTCCCTTCTCAGACAGATATTTCACCAGCGGGGAAATGCCATTATAGGTTTGCTTGCCATCAAAAAGAAAACATGCTGTCCAGTCTTTTGCTCTAGAGGAGATGTGAGCCTGTGATCCTTACAAGACATTGTTTTATACTGTGGGATCAATGTCTCACTTAGGCATTTCAACGGATCTTACTAATACCCAGGACGATATGGAAAAATACCTGGGGTACAGCCCCATTGATCCTGATAGCTCTATGTTTGCCCTGACAGTTCTGGTTAACAGAGCTCAGAATGTCTACTCAGCCTCTGATAGGACTTCCAGACTGTCTAGACACAGCACAGAACCAAGGGCAAATATTACACCCAGGCCCACCAAAAACCACTGCACCTTACAGCCTGAATGTTGGCTGATTGAATGCCATTAGCAGAAATTTCTCACTGCAAATATGAGAAATTCTACTGCAGAGCAGAAAGCTCTGACAAGGCATATTTATTCCACAAAGTGGGGAAAAAAATGGTTTGAGCAGCCCAGCACAACCGTGACCTTTTGGAGGCCCCATACCTAAAATCCTTGATTATATGCTACATTTGAAATACTTTGAACTTTCATTCAGTTCCTTTAAGGTCCACCGTGCAGTGACTTTTGGCATGACAACACCCTCTTCCAGTCACGGTCAGTTTTCTTACCCCACTGTATCTAGATTTTGAAAGGGGTTACTCCATATTTCCCCACCAATTAAGGAATCCCTGCAATGTGGGATCTTAATATTGTCTTTTGAAGCCTCATGGAGGCTTTTCCTCATCACCTTTTTGACATCAGCCAGAAGGGTCAACAAACTACAAACTCTCATGGGCGACCCTCCTTAAACAGCATTCCATTGAGAGCTCATCCCACATTTATCCCCAGAGTTGTCAGACTTTCATTTAAAACAATATTTATCTCCCCATTTTCTTTCCAAAGCCCCATTTCTCTCCAGGGGTAAAGAAACTAAACACCTTAAATGTTTCTAGGGCCTTACTGTAGTATCTTAATAGGACAAAGCCCTTCAGACAGACTCCCAAACTGTTGCCATAAATAGTGCTTCTAAGAGGCAAACGGCTTCTTTCCCGAGAACATCTGTGTGTATGTCTACACTGCAATTGGGAGGTGCAATTGCAGCGGTTGTAGACATACCTGAGCTAACTTTGATGTNCAGATACTCGGAGAAAAAATGATTATTTGTGTTACATGTATCTGAAGAAGTGGGTTTTTTTACCCACGAAAGCTTATGCCCAAATAAATCTGTTAGTCTTTAAGGTGCCACCGGACTCCTTGTTGTTTTTGTGGATACAGACTAACATGGCTACCCCCTGATATTTGTCTTACAATAACTCTGGTTCTTCACAGTGTTTTGCCCATGATCCGCCCTTCATCCCTGCTTTTTCAGAGTCTTTAATTGATATTAAGAATTGAGGGAACTGTGGGATGGTTGTGGCTGCTCTGCCCTTTGTTCTCGGGTGAGGAAAGTAGGTGTAGCCCAATGGACACTACTTTTGAAAGATTCTGACCTTGCACACACGAGGTATATGCACAACCTGGAGTGGGATCTACATGGATAAAACATCTAGAAGAATCATTTTTTTCATAGTCTATGGCCAGTTAAGAGGACTGCTTCAGAACAGGTCTCACAACTGAAAAAATTTCACCGCAGTCTTTATATATGAAAGCCTTTTTTGTGGCATATCAAGTTTGCCCAAATAGTTGCAGATTAGTGTTGTTCTAATAGCGAACAGGCCTACGTGGTTATAGCCAAAAAGACTCAAAGAAATCACTTTACTTGTATTTGAATGCTTTGGATTATGGAACTAATTAAAAAAGGCCAAAACAGAGAGATTTCCTTTTGCAAGTAATCCTTAGTTTTAGGAGCCTTAAATTGGCATTATAACTAGGACAGTGTGAGTGCCAAATGGTTGGTGCCAAACTTAAGGCTGGTACCGTGGGAAATTAAAAAAAATAAAATAAAATTAGTTTTTTGGAAACACTTGCTATGTATGGATAGTTTTATGTGCCATTTATTAAATAGTTCCATGTGTTATATCTGTCTGTATGGATAAAAATTGTGGCTTTTTTCATCTTTTTGCTATTTTGTGTAGTGCACTTGCTTTTTAAATAGAGCCCTCTTGTCATGATTCCTTGCTCAGAACCCAGTGAGTTAACTGCACTGGTCTCATGTTTTATCTTATTAAACTATATTCCCTTTGAAAAATATTGCTCTACAAATCTAAGACTTTTATATTAAATCTTGGGCCAATAGCAGAAAAACCTGCTAGACCAAAGAATCGGTGATAACTTCTAAATTTGACACTTCTTGAACCAGGCCAGCTTGAAACAAGTATTGTATACTGTTGAAAAGCAAAGAGTGTCTCTTTAGTTGTACACATTTTGTTTTTAAACCATTGCAAGGGACAGATTAATACACCTTAAAATCATTTTTCTTCTTTCTACACTTTTTCCTGTTAGAAGATTCACAGATTGTAAGATCAGAAAGGACAATTGTGATCTAGGTAGGCCTATGTAACGGAGGCCATAGGGACTTCCCTGAATTAATTTCTGTTTAGATGTTTTTCTAAAAGATACACTCTGTTTTTCAATCTTGATTTAAAAAACCTCCAGTGAGGGAGAATCAACTGCAACCGTTGGTAAGTTGTGTAGTGGTTAATTACCCTCACTGTTAAAAATGTGCACCTTATTTCTAGTGTGAATTTGTCTAGTTTCTAGCCATTGGCCCGTGTTATAACCTTGTCTGCTAGATTGAAGAGCCCATTATCAAAGTTTTGTTCCCCATGTAAGTATTTGTCGACTGTGCCAAGAACCGATCCCTGTGGAACCTCAGTAGAAACATACACTCCCTTGATAATGATTCCCCATTTCTGTTTACACTTTGAGACATGTCTGTTAGCCAGTCTTTAATCCATTTTTTCCATGTTGATATTATATCATTCATTTCTTATTCAAAATGCTTTATAGAAGTCTAAATATATTACATGAACACTATACCTTTGTAATTTCATAAATATGTATATATAATATTGTTTGACAAGATCTATTTTCCATAAACTATGGTGACTGGCATTAATTATATGTTCTAAACAGCTATATAAACCAAAGCTTTATAAAATATGATCACAGTTTGGTGTCCTAGCTTCTTAATGGTATCTTAACTGTAGAAGTTCAAGAGAACTCAGGTGTTCAGAGGATATCTAGATTGAAATGGGAGAGGAAAAAGCCAGATGATAAATCCGTATGACCCAATTTGAATGTCTGTCTTGCAACCTGCCATGGCTGGAAACACTGGGAAGTCATAAGTGCACCCAGGACTAACATAATTTTTTAAAGCAGTAAACTTGGATCAGTAATCAAAATGGGGGGAAAAATGTCGATTCCTTTCTACTCTGGATTTAAACAGAGATTGTATTTGAGTCTGATAGCCCTACTGAGGGGAGATATGTTTCAGTGATTGTGAAAGAAACGGAATGTACAGAGAGTGGTCGTATATTGTAAACATTCTTTTTTCACTAAGACTAAGAAGCAGAAGCTGGGAGACTTTGGAGTTCTCGAGGAAAGGAGGACTTTGAAGTAGAGTGGTGATATATTACTAGCAGATAGCACATTTACTATACTTGCCCAGATATCTGACTAAATAGGAGACTAAAATATGTGCTAAACTGTACTTGTATCCTTGGTGGTGAAGGCAAATCAGGGTGGGATGCACATGTCAGAATTCTCATAGTGAGAGCTGGTGGATTGTGCCTCATGAAAATGTAGAATAGTGAAGAAGTCTAGAGGAATAAACAAAAGTGGGTCAGTCCATAAGAAGAAATTGTAATCTAAAAAGCAGTTTTCTGCCCTCTTTATTATTAACTCAAATATAATTACTAAGCTAAATGTGCTTTGCTCAATTTCCTTGTCAATGTGGTACGTTAAGCGTTTGGCTGAACATTCTGAAATAAGCCTGCCTTCATCCTCAGCTATGTGCTTTTGTTCTAGCCTCTTATCTAAATGACATTTTACATTCGGTTCCTTTAGCACAGAATGTAACAAGGCAGGTGTGTGGTATCATTCACCTTGTATTATGTGTGTTTAGACTTAGCAGAATTTGATTTTTTTTTAAATAATTTTGATGGATATTATCGGTTTATTTTTTAAGCTAATTTTTTTCTATTTTTATCAATTTAAATTTTCCCAGTTGTATAAAATTGGGGGGAGGGGTCAGACAATAATTTAATGACAGTAGATGTTGAGAGTCAAAAATTAGAAGCTTTATAACTGTTAAAACACAAACTGTCAACATCACGTGTCAAAATATACAAAGTAAAATTCTTAAATCAAGTTCTACATTCTGAAACCTCATTTTTTTTTCCCTTGCCCATCTGTAAATTTTGGTTATCATTGATGGAAATATTTCTGTCAGTTTGTGTGTGCGGTGAATCGAGGTTTACCGACATTTACTAATTTAAAAATGTAATCTTTCCAAGTCTACGTATATTTGTGCTAGCTGTGAAGCAAAGGTGATGGACTGCTAATACGCTATAAATGCAGTAAGGTCCACTGGTGGGGCATAGTTGATTTTCTTGGGAAGTGGGGAGACGCTAATTAAAAAAAAACTAAACTGAACACTGAGAAAATGCATCCTCCACCACATTCTGCTTCCTAGGTGATCACAAAGCTTGCAGGAATGGAAGAAGAACAACTTTCATTTTCATCCAAAGAAGAGCAGCAGCAGCTTCTTCAGAAGGTCCTGCAAGCATCTGACCTGGATGCTGAGGAAGAGGTGGTAGCAGGAGAGTATGGCTCAAAGTCAACTCAGGTAAATGAGGAACGCTTAGCTCCTGGTAATTGTGGACTACAAATGCTACAGAACTGGACCCTTACTTCTTAGTCTTGCTTCTGCTAACAGTGCCAATACACAGAACACTGAAAAATAGAATTCTTTACTTTCAGCTCCTATAACACCTAGTTAACGATAAGAGTAACTGCTAACTTGGGTACTAGAGAGAAATGAGACACTTGAACAGGTGTGACCTCTACAGTATCCTTTTATGTTTTAGGACATTGGTGGCAGATGGCGAATTTCTTTTATAGAGATCAGTTTTATGAAATACACATTAAAAATATCCTAGTGCAGTTAATTTATTTGTAGTGTCAGACTGATTGAAAGGTTTCATGCTCCAAGACTTCATCCCCAGAGTATAGTACTTCAAATAGGACTGACTGTTAAGGATATTCAATCTTTGTATATGCTATTTTATTTTTACTCATAGAAAATAAAACATGATTTCCCTAAAAATAAACACTAGAAACTAAGGGCTTTTCTACACAGGGAGATCTAGGAAAATGAATATGAATTAACCAAACGTGTGAATTTGTAGTGGATTAGTTAAACCACATTAAATCCCTGTATGAACACCCTCACTCTGAATTCAAGTGGCCTTTATTTGGTTATTCACTTGTGAAGTTAATTAAGCTAAACTGAATTAAGGCCACTTTAGTCTGAATGAGAGTGTTCCCACAGGTATTTAATACGGTTTTACTAATCCACTTTCAAAATTAATATGGATTAATTTTCCTTAGCGTCCCTGCATAGACAATCCTAAGGCTTGCTAATACATTGAGTTAAGGGGACATCATAGGAGTGTAGCTCAGACTTCAGGCTTGACCATTAACTGTGCTGGCATTGGGCTGGAACGCCCTTTGAATTCTGAATCTGTTGAGGTATCTCTTCTATAGATCCATTGCTTTTGTTATACCAACTTTAACTAGAGATGCACATTACTCTTGTAGTGTGTTGTGAGGTGCTTTGGTTGAGGAGCATCCCTGGTGCAGGAGTAGGGGTATACTTACCTACGCACTTAGGTATACAGAATTCTTGATCATCCACTAAGTGTCCAGTGTTTTAGTATTTAATTTAAAATACATATAACCTAATAATATATATATTAATTTGATCATTCAGCATTGTATCTAGCTACTCTGGCGTCAGTGGGTTAAGGAGATTATGTATATAGTTAAACTGAACAATTGTGATTTCTCTTACTCTAGGTGTCCCGTCGTTTTGGCACAATGAGCTCTATGTCTGGAGCAGATGATGCAGTTTATATGGAATATCACACTTCACGGAGCAAGGCATCTTCAAATAAACATGTCCATCCACTTTTCAAACGTTTCAGGAAATGATGTAATATTTGGATGCATTTTGTCCAATTGTGGACTTATTTATCCTTCCATATAGCGGAATCTGGAGCCTAAATATCTTATAGACCCTTAAAGGACTCTTTAATGTATGGCTATATAGGTGTATAAATAGTTAGCAATATATCTATGCTAATGGGCGAGGCTGAAAAAGTGAAGGAACTATCTCTGACCACAGTGAAAGATGTTATAGAAGGACTGAACCCTGGTTATGCCTGTGTGGTGTTCCCAAGGTAATAAAACCTTTATTTTTATCAAGTGAATTTAAAGACCACTTTTTAAGCAAATGCTGCAAACGTGATCTTTTTTTGTATATCAAGTTTGTACCAATGTTTAAAATTTTATTTATATCATAAATATTCTAGTTGAAAAAAACAGCGAAGTCTAAAATGCTTGAAGGAAAAGCTTAAATAAAACTTGAATAAAAATCATTCATTGTGCACATTTTATTATGTTTATTTTTTACATATGGAGAATTGAGTAATTTGTACTCCTAATTTAACCTAGTTTAAATTTATAACAAACTAGCTCAACATGTCATGAAGCTTCAAGAGAAAAAACCTGAAGTGGGACTTTGTCACTGGAGTAAACCTGGGGAAAACATTTAAAAGTTAATGAGCAATCCATTTAACCGGTATTTTTGGGGTTCTTACTACAGTTTATCTTCTGTTGTATACATCATAGACTGCACCCATAAATAATCCTCTGTTTAACATTGGCATATTACCATGGAAATTAGTTTTGCATAAAAAGGTAGCATTTTGACTTGCTACAGGGAGAGGTGGAAGCTGGGTTGCAATGGAGAAAGCCCTTTTTTAAAACACAGGTATCTTTGATTCTTGGCAATACTGGCAAAGAAATCTTGTTAATTTGATTCAACGATGGATTTGCTTTTACCACTGCGAAAATGCCTGACAAAATAAATGTAATCATGGAACTCCTGAGATTTGTTTTAAATACAAACCCACCAAACAGCCCACTAATGATATAAGACCAAAACTTTTGATATTGCGTTTATTAGCTCCTTTCTGTGAGTAGGATTTTTGTAAACAACCTATAATGTAATGCTGCCCTTGATCCACCAGTTCACAGATCTAAGGCTAGGATTAGCCTTACTATGCTGGATGGGATGTATATTAGGGGCTAAGTCTTCAGGTAGCTACAGAGCAGGGGGCTCTTTTGAGGAAATAAAACAAAGAGATGGACTTATTTCCTTACGGGAAATAAACACCAAAGCCCTGTTTATGCTGGCGAATGCTGGTGTTTCCATTTTTGGTTAATGTGCTTGGAATGCAAACTGTTCACATTCACACACATGCTTCTAATGTTTCACAAATATTCCCAGGATCTGTATAACTGCACCAGATCCAGACAGATCTGAGAATTGAACCCAACAGGTTCAATTCAAATTGTTTCATTGTTAGTCCTCGCAACTTCATCTCACAATGCTCAATTCTCCCTCCCCTGTGCTGTGTCTTCCTTCCACGTGGCAAGCCTGGAACCAGTCAAGGTGGTGCTTGGGTAGCTTGAGTTAAGATATCTATATAGGAATAATGTGTGTACTATCTTAGTGCTCATTCCTTTCCCCTTTGAATTCCTCAGACAATAAGCAAGGGCACAGCACTGGAACATTTGCCCATTCCTCATATCTGCTCTCTTTGTTTTGGGCCTTACACAAAGCAGTCTGTTGAATTATTTGTTTAACAGAACAGAATGACGAAGTGGGATGATGTGATCATTAAACAGACAATTTTGTCAATGTTCCTAGTGGGACACTTATCTCTGCCAGGTTTTAATGCTCACTTCAGAACCACTTTCTGCTGTTACAAACTTTGAAAAAGCTGTAATATGCCAAATGTGAAGATGGCTGTAATTTACTAGTTAAATTAATCCTCATGACGCATTTATAGCACTGGCTAGAGCAGGGGTCGGCAATCTTTCAGAAGTGGTGTGCCGAGTCTTCATTTATTCACTCTGATTTAAGGTTTCGCGTGCCAGTAATACATTTTAACGTTTTTAGAAGGGCTCTTTCTATAAGTCTATAATATATATAACTAAACTATTGTTGTATGTAAAGTAAATAAGGTTTTTAAAATGTTTAAGAAGCTTCATTTAAAATTAAATTAAAATGCAGAGCCCCCTGGATTGGTGGTCAGCACCCGGGCAGCGTGAGTGCCACTGAAAATCAGCTCGCGTGCCATAGGTTGCCTAACCCTGGGCTAGAGCAAAAGATGTGCTCTGCAGCTTTGACTATGCATGTTGGTCCTGACATCTAGCCCTCCTGCTACGACACTATGCATGGAGACCTCTGCTGTTCAGACTGTTCTCGGCACAGAAATAGTCCGCACAACTGCATGTGTGGTAAGAATTAAGCAAACCGCTGCCACTCATTTCAAGAGTAGAATCTAGGTCTTCAGAGGTGAACAGCTAGTGTGTATTCTACTATGCTTAGAGAGAACATTGCTACGTTTTAAAATAAACAATAGGTTCCCTTGTTTAAAGTTGTGCATAACTGTATCTGGATCATAGCCTGCTAATGTTCCATAAATCTGATTACTCAAAGATTTCAGGTTTTCAAAATTCTTGTTACTAACAGTCTGAAGAATGCCTATTCATAGGTCACTTACTGATATACAGAAAAACCTTCACTAAAAGATCACCTTCAAGCGACTCTTCCACATTTTAAAGTGAACACTTCAAAGTATCCCCATGCAGTTTCTAGTGCAGGGGTAGGCAACCTATGGCACGCGTGCCGAAGGCGGCACGCGAGCTGATTTTCAGTGGCACTCACACTGCCCGGGTCCTGGCCACCGATCCGGGGTGGCTCTGCATTTTAACTTAATTATAAATGAAGCTTCTTAAACATTTTAAAAACCTTATTTACTTTACATACAACAATAGTTTAGTTATATATTATAGACTTATAGAAAGAGAACTTCTAAGAACGTGAAAATGTATTACTGGCACGCGAAACCTTTAATTAGAGTGAATAAATGAAGACTCGGCACAACACTTCTGAAAGGTTGCCGACCCCTGTTCTAGTGTAATTTCCTTCATCCTTTAAGTCAGCTTTTATTGGGTAACCTACTTTTTCTGGTCCATAGGGTAGTTACCGAAGGCTGGTTGGACTGTACTGTACCTGGTTTATTGATGCAGATGTTCAGCTGACCTGCATGATGAACAGCTCACTGGAAGAAATGAAAAATGATCTCTGCTATAGTTGGAGATAATCTTAATTTTTTCCTGTTTTCTCTGCCATGCACCCAAATGCTCAGTTCATTTGAGAAGATTGGAATGGAACACAGTGGAATTGCTTCAGCTCTGGGCCCATCCTGTAAGGTGCAGAATACCCTTAACACTCACGTCAATGGCGTACTCAACTCAGATACTAAGGTGATGGATGTCAATATAAGAATCTGGGTGGATAGATGTGTAGGGGCAATGTGGTGGGAAGGTTGCTTTGATGCCCAAGACTCTTTTCAGGGATTTGGTTGCAGTGTTTTACTAATTCTCCCAAGGCTCTTAATTAAATAATTTTCTGTGAGCAATTTTTGGAATTTAGCTGGGCCCCAAGTTTCCAATGGTGAGCGATGGTGTGATAGCTTCCTGTTATGTGCTGGGGGAAGTACTGATCTCTGCCTGAAGAAGGAAGTCATCTAAACAGGATAGTTCTTGCATTGCTAATATCTATATCCAGTCCTGGGTTTGTCCCCCTGTGTCGGTGGGTGTGTCCATTGCCTGTGTGAAACCAAAAGTGAAGAGGGCAGGAGGTTTTATATTGTGATCTGTGTTGACGTTGGAGTCTCCCAAATTGATGATGTCTTGTGAACTCTAAACTCTTCTGAACTCCATTACCACAATCAGATAGTGCTCAATCCTAATTAGAGACCCCCTCTTACAGGAAGCCTTTGATGTCCAAAGGTCTGTAAAGTAGAAGGATGTCCGTTTTCTTCCTCCGTGGTTGCTTCAGTCCTATTAATGGGAGATAGCAGCCATTTTGAATCTTTGTGGAATTCTCTATAGAAAAATAATTCTTCAGCCTCTGTTGAAGAAACTTTCAGCTCTTCGGGTGCTTGTCCATATATATATATATATATATATATATATATATATATATATATATATATATATAGTGTGTGTATGTATATATAGTCCTTCCAATCTCGGCACACATGCACCCTATGAGCTTGAGATTGCATCTTTTGGTCAGCAGTGTCCATTGGGTCTGTGCAGATATGCCCTGAGTGCCCTCATGCTCCATCCCAAGGGCATAAAAAGTGGTGCGGGACCAACCGCCACACAGTTCTTTCTCCCCACCTTTGGGTTTGAGACAGAGCTCTAAGTGTCCATGCTACCCTCTCACTGGATACACTAATTTCTAGTTTAGTTATTTAGATTGAGTAGTTGCCCATTGGCACTCCCCTTTTTGATGAGCTTTAGTTAGATTTTGGAAAGTTTTAAATTCTTTCCTTCCCTTGTATATATTCTTGACCAGAACCTTTCCAGTACCAGGACATGTCACACTGATGGGCAAACAAGGTATCTTTTTTGTTGTTGTTGTTTTGTTTGGGGGAGTCCCATATCCCCAGTAAATGCATTGTCCGCAAGCCCTTTTTCTAAAAGGACTTTAAAAGCCAGAGGAGCAAAGCTTAAAATGTTTCTTCTAAACTTCTCCATGTGGCCTGACTCAGACATGGGTCAGCCTTTGTACCTGGTACATCAGTTTGTGGTAAAGAGATGTGCCCCTGGGAGCTCAATATCCGTTAGCTGCAGGGCTCCTTTGACTTCCATGGATTTGGGTAGGACTGTCCCTGTTGAGTACTGAGACGGAAAGGAGTAGAGGCAGTTCTTCTCAAGAGAGCTCTGTAAAGAAGAGATCAAAATCCCTTCATTCCCAATCCAAGGAGGTTTCACAGCCTGAGTTGAGTTTCACCAGAGGGTCTTCAAGGGAGTGTACTACTGACTGTTCAATACCATTAATTGAAGGTATTTCTGAATAAATACAGAGACTACTGAGGTGTGTGCAGCACCACGTATGTCAGCACTGGCTGCTGGCTCCTCTTAGGTAGAGATAAAGCTATTGGATCTGAGCATTTCAACTCTGGCTACTGTATGGCCATATTGGAACCACTGGGGTCCTTATTATGGGCATACCTCACATGTACTGCTCAGAGAGCTACTAAGAGGCAAGAAACAGCACAACCTCAAGCATCCCCTCATGATACTCAGCATCTCGAGGAAGAACAACCACCTAGTGTCACGGAGTCCCCGGGCGATGCTCTGGAACTGCTCCCCACAAAGCCAGTCAGGACTTTGGGGAGCCTCCTCTCCCTTGGAGCAGACTGTCTTCAGGGCAAGAAGCTTCCATAGCTTCACCTCCTGGGTATGACCTTTGAGCATTCAGCATATGCCCCTCCCTGCGCTTTGCAAAGCGAGTCCACCCAGGCGGGGTCCTGGGGAAGCCAGAGGACCTGCATGCACCCCCACTTCGCAGTCAGACATGACTCTTAGCCAGTCAGTAAAACAGAGGTTTATTAGATGACAGGAACACGGTCTAAAACAGAGCTTGTAGGTACAGAGAACCGGAGCCCTCAGCCGGGTCCATTCTGGGGTCCCGCAAGCCAGACCCCTGTCTGCCCTCACTCCCTGTCCCCAGCCAGCTCCAAACTGAAACCCCCTCCAGCCCCTCCTCCTCTGCTTTGTTCCTTTCCCGGGCCAGGAGGTCACCTGACCTCTTTGTTCTCCCACACCTTTAGCATCCCCTTGCAGGGGGGAAGGGCCTGGCCATTGGTTGCTAGGTGACAGAGTGTCGGTCAGAAACTGAGGCACCCACACAGTATTCAGAGGAAACATTAAGAACAGTCCCACTTCGTCACACCTAGAAATTAGGATATGCAGGCACCAGTAACCACTCTTCTTTGTCTCTGGATGAGACAGTGATCCCTTTAGCGCAGTCTCATCTGGATGACTATAAAAGCTTCCAGAAACAGATGATGAGAGTAGTCCAATCGCTTCAGATTCTGCTTGAGAAGGTACAGAGCACTCCCCGTAAGTTACTGGATGTTTTGCATGCATCTATGCTGGGAAAAGTTCCGGGATCCCAAGAGAAGTGCCATCAACAGTGGAGAATTTTCTGTTTGAGGGTTCAGATTTGTTCAGAACGAAAACAGATTATGCTTTTCCCACTTAGGGATTCCTGTATCATTCTACACCTGCCTCCTCTCCACTTTCCCCATCCCTATTCAGAGACCTCTTTCATGAGAGATTGTTACTCCAGAAAGTAGATTCATTCCTGTCTCTCGGAGCAATAGAAGAGATTCCTATACAACCGAGGGAAAGGTTTCTAATCAAACTATATCCTCATACCCAGAAGAAAGGGAGATAAGGGCCAATTCTAGATTTGAGAGCACTTAATACCTTTATCCACTGTATAAAGTTCAGAATGGACACCTTAGCCTGCATAATACCATCTCCAGATGAAGGAAATTGGTTTGCGGCTCTCAACCTGCAGGAAATCTATTTTCATATCACCATACATCGGGTCACAAGAAATTCCTGAGATATGTTACATCAAAACCACTACCAATATAGAGTTCTCTTTGGCCTTTCTATAGCACCAAGGGTATGTACAAAAGTCTTAGCAGTAGTAGCAGTACACCTAAGGAGACAGAGAATAAGTGTCTCTCTATACCTGGATGACCGGCTCATCAGAGGTATAGAGCTCCATCCAAGGCATATTTTAGCTATTCATATCCCTTGGACTTCTCTGTTGACTTTTAGGCCATTATTACACCAATGCAAGAATTTATAGGGACCATTATAGACCCCAAGACAGCCAGAGCTTAACCTACAGCAGGTTCCAGACTATGGCCATGCTTGTCTTCCAGCTTCAGACAAATCCTCAAACCATACTAAGAACTTGTCTAAATCTGCTGGGTCACATGGCCTCCTGCATTTTGTCATGCTGCATGCTAGACTGCACCTTTGTTGCATGCAGGACTGGCTGAAATCAGTGCACATTCTGAGCTAGTACAACTTAGACATACCTCTGATGGTGCCACAAGATGTTCTCTACTCTCTTCGTTGTAGAAGAACCATAACAAGGTATGAATGGGAGTCCCTTTCGCCCACCTATCCCAACCAAGACCGTAGTGACTGATGCTTCATTACTGGGTAGAGGAACCCCACTTGGATCACAAATCAGGTACAAGGCAAATGGAGACTCAATATTCAAGAACTCAGTAGTGTGCAAAGCTTTCATGGAGCCCTTACCTCCAATACATGGACTGTCTATTCAGTTAACGACAGACAACACAACTGCCATATTTTATACAAACCCTCAAGGAGGGACTCTATCTCCTCTGTGCCAAGAAACAGTTCAATTATGGAATTAGTGCATTCAACATCAGATATTTCTCTCAGCAATTCGTCATATGGGGCTGCAGCACACTGGTGGATGATTTGAGCAGATACTTTTCATCAGAGCATGAATGGACAATTCACTAGTCAGTTATTCAGTTGATTTTCAAGAAATGGGATCATCCAATCAGTAGTCTTATTTGTGGCTGGTAGGAAGAAATAATGTCAAGTACTTTCTGCTCCAGAGGGGGACAGAGTCCAGGATCCCTATCATATGTGTTCCTTGGTCTGATGCACTGATGCACACTTAGCCACTGATTGTGTTGCTCCCAAGGGTACTCAGAAAGATCAGACAAAATGCAGCCAGGGTCATCCTGATAGCTCCTGCCTGGCCAAGGCAGTTCTGGTACCTGAAACTGTTACAATTGTCAAACCATCCTCCAAAACTGCTTCCACTATTTCCAGACCTGTTTAAGAATGAAGGAGCCATCCTTCATCCCAGCACATCCACCCTACAACTAACAGCCTGGTTTCTGAATGGCTGTGTCGCTGAGTAAGTACACCCCGTCACGGGGTATCAGATAGGCATCAAGGTGGCTTTCCTCCTGTGCAGGGCAGCGTGGCCTAGTGGCCACAGTTGATAGGACTATCCTTTGATGCAGGGTGGTGTGTCCTAGCGACCAGAGTCAATAGGGCTGGGCAGGCAGCCCTCACTGTATAGGGTCCCACAGCTTCCTTGCTGGGGCAAATCAGCAACAAGTTTGGACCTTGAAGCCAAAGAAATAGAAATGTCAGAAATAGAGAAGTTATGTTCAGTTGGTGCACAGAACATTTTAACTAATAGCCGAAAGACTCTACCAGGAAGACTTATGCAGCTAAGTGGAGATTTTCAGCATGGTGTGAACACCATCACTTTCAGCCTCTTGAGACACAAATCCCTGCCATTTTAGACTTCTTACTCTCTCTAAAGAACTCAGGACTTTCAGTTAGTTTTGTCAAGGTGCACCTTGCAGCTGTTTGCACATTCCATCCACCTACAGAGGGGTATAAATTTTTTTTCCTATTCCACTATTTTCAGATTTCTTAGGGGTTTCTTGAGAGATTTTCCACCTATAAGAAGAACCAACTCCCACTTGGGACCTTAATGGTGTACTTGTGGGCCTCATGGGTCCTCCATTTGAGCTCATGGCATCGTGTTCTCTTACACGTATCTGTAAAGACCTCCTTCCTTGTAGCAGTCACATCAGCTAGGAGAATTGGGGAGACAAGTTCACTCATGGTGGATTCCCTTTATACTATTTTTCACTTTGAAAAGGTTTCTGAGACCACACCCTAAGTTCTACTGAAAAGTTTAAATCAGGTTATAAATCCACCTATATTTTTCCAAACCTCATTCTAATCATGCGAAATGACTGCCTAGGAAGGAGTACTGCGGAAAGGGATCTGGGGGTCATAGTGGATCACAAGCTAAATATGAGTCAATAGTGTAATGCTGTTGCAAAAAAAGCAAACATCATTCTGGGATGCATTAGCAGAAGTATTGTAAGCAAGACACGAGAAGTAATTATTCCATTCTACTCCGTGCTGATTAGGCCTCAACTGGAGTATTGTGTCCAGTTCTGGGCGCCATATTTCAGGAAAGATGTGGACAAATTGGAGAAAGTCCAGAGAAGAGCAACAAAAATGATTAAAGGTCTAGAAAACATGACCTATGAGGGAAGATTGAAAAAACTGGGTTTAGTCTGGAGACGAGAAGACTGAGAGGGGACATGATAACAGTTTTCAAGTACATAAAAGATTATTACAAGGAGGAGGGAGAAAAATTGTTGTTCTTAACCTCTGAGGATAGGACAAGAAGCAATGGGTTTAAATTGCAGCACGGGCAGTTTAGGTTGGACATTAGGAAAATCTTCCTCACTGTCAGAGTGGTTAAACACTGGAATAAATTGCCTAGGGAGGTTGTGGAATCTCCATCATTGAGGATTTTAAAGAGCAGGTTGGACAAACACCTGTCAGGGATGGTCTAGATCAGGGGTAGGCAACCTATGGCACGTGTGCCGAAGGCGGCACGCAAGCTGATTTTCAGTGGCACTCACATTGCCCGGGTCCTGGCCACCGGTCCGGGTGGCTCTGCATTTTAATTGNCTAAGTTCTACTGAAAAGTTTAAATCAGGTTATAAATCCACCTATATTTTTCCAAACCTCATTCTAATCATGCGAAATGACTGCCTAGGAAGGAGTACTGCGGAAAGGGATCTGGGGGTCATAGTGGATCACAAGCTAAATATGAGTCAATAGTGTAATGCTGTTGCAAAAAAAGCAAACATCATTCTGGGATGCATTAGCAGAAGTATTGTAAGCAAGACACGAGAAGTAATTATTCCATTCTACTCCGTGCTGATTAGGCCTCAACTGGAGTATTGTGTCCAGTTCTGGGCGCCATATTTCAGGAAAGATGTGGACAAATTGGAGAAAGTCCAGAGAAGAGCAACAAAAATGATTAAAGGTCTAGAAAACATGACCTATGAGGGAAGATTGAAAAAACTGGGTTTAGTCTGGAGACGAGAAGACTGAGAGGGGACATGATAACAGTTTTCAAGTACATAAAAGATTATTACAAGGAGGAGGGAGAAAAATTGTTGTTCTTAACCTCTGAGGATAGGACAAGAAGCAATGGGTTTAAATTGCAGCACGGGCAGTTTAGGTTGGACATTAGGAAAATCTTCCTCACTGTCAGAGTGGTTAAACACTGGAATAAATTGCCTAGGGAGGTTGTGGAATCTCCATCATTGAGGATTTTAAAGAGCAGGTTGGACAAACACCTGTCAGGGATGGTCTAGATCAGGGGTAGGCAACCTATGGCACGTGTGCCGAAGGCGGCACGCAAGCTGATTTTCAGTGGCACTCACATTGCCCGGGTCCTGGCCACCGGTCCGGGTGGCTCTGCATTTTAATTGAATTTTAAAAGAAACTTCTTAAACATTTTAAAAACCTTATTTACTTTACATACAACAATAGTTTAGTTATATATTATAGACTTAGAGAAAGAGACCGTCTAAAAATGTTAAAATGTATTACCGGCACGCAAAACCTTAAATTAGAGTGAATAAATGAAGACTCGGCACAGCACTTCTGAAAGGTTGCCGACCCCTGGTCTAGATAATACTTAGTCCTGCCTTGAGTGCAGGGGACTGGACTAGATGACCTCCTGAGGTCTCTTCCAGTTCAATGATTCTATGGTTAAGTTAAATTACATACCTTTTGATGTGCCTAGGGCCTTAGCCTTTTTACTACAGCAAACGATACCTTTTACTTCATTTCTTAGACAGTTCTTATCCGTTGTTGAGAAGATAAAAGTCCATCCTATTTCCACCCAAAGATTATTTAAATGGGTTTGAGGGTGGATTACACTCTTCTATGAACTAGCTAAATTAGATCCACCATATATTAGAGTCCATTCCACTAGTTCACAGGCAGCTTTGTCTGCTTCCTTGAGAAGCATTCTGTAAAGCAGCCACATTGGGTTCTATACATATGTTTAATCAGACATTGTACCTTAGTGACAGCTTCTGGAGCAGATGCTTCCTTTGGCAGAGCTGTTTCTTACAGTCTATCTTTAAGTGAAACTCAGAGCACCCATCACTTTAGTTAGATCGCTGCTGGGGAGTTTATATATATATATGGACAAGCACTCGAAGAAGAGAGAAAAGTTACTTACCTGTACAATAAGTGGAGTTCTTTGAGATGTTGTCCATATATATTATATATAAAATTTCATGATCCGCCTTTATTCCCCCTTGCTTCAGAGTCCCACTTCGGAGTGGTGAAGGAACTGAGTGGCACTTGGTCCCACACTACCCTTTATTCCTTCAGTATGGGAATGCAAGGACAATCAGGGTGCATGTGCAGACCCAACGACTACTGCTGGCCCAAATGCTCCAAGCTTGAATGCATGTGCACCAGGAATGGAATATATATATATATATATATGGACAACATCACAAAGAATTCCAGTTGCTGTACAAGTAAGTAACTTTTCTTATTCAGAGTAACAAAAAAATTACCATTAATTGTAAAACTTCTTCACATATAGCCTAGGCACAAGATTAGTGCGTTTAAGATATATGAAAAGTTTGAGGCAAGTCTGGTGTTCTGATGAGATCGTTTGGGATACAAGCAGGATCCAAATTTCTTAAAGGACCTATTTTTAAATTAATTTTAATTCTAAACTAATTAGATTTACTTATCAATTTTCAGAAAATTCATTCTATATTCAGTAAGTGTTCATCTGATTATACATAAAGACGTTAAATCTCTGCTTTAATTGTAAAACTCAACTCATCCTTAATTGTGGAGCTGAAGTTGATACCTCCATAATGAACCAAACAGATCTGTATTTAGGAAAATAAGAAATAATGCTAGTTTGGTGCTCTGGAAATAGAAGATAATGCTATATACTATTTTAGACTATTGGACTTTAAGCTAGTGTTAATATGTGACATGGGCTTGTTCTGTAATGAAGGCCCATTCTGTTTTCTTCAGTTCAAAGTAATAGTTGATTAATGTTGCACTTTTTGTCCTTACAAAAGCCGTCTTACAAAGGTAATGTCCTGGTAGGCAACTCAAGTTTATCTGTGTGGCATAAATATAGCTAGGTGAATACCTGTCTAAATTCAGGACAGGAGTGTTTTACTAGTGATGCTGTAGGAATATTTAATTGTATTAATTTAGTAAATTAATAGTACCATTTTTCAAGGATTTGTCATAATGAGCTGTGAACAAGAACAAATAAAACATCTGATCATTAAAATATTTGTCATGTGGCATGTTGGTGAGAGCAATGTGATAATGTATCTCACGTTTATGAAGAGGCCTATATTTTGAATTTCTGTATGAAGGAAATGAGCAATAGAAAGTGAAGCCACACCTGGAATAATAATCTCAGTTCTGGGCACTACAGGCCCAGGAAATTCCCAACAAATTTAAGGGATTTTGGAGAACAGAAATTTTAAAAATGTAGGTGACTGGAGAGGTTGCTATATGAGAGAGAGTTGTAAATGTTAGATAAGCATAGTGACAACTAGAAGAGTAAAGAGGACATGACTATCTGATAGGTACGTACAAGAGAGATGTAGCTGTCAGAGCCCAAGGTGAAACTCTTGGCCAAATGGCCATGGGCTTTCTTACAACCAAAGATCAGAACCTTAAGAATGCAAAATAAACAAGAGAAGGGTGGAGAGCAAAAATCCTTTTGGATTGAAGCGTTGCTGTCTTATATTTTGGTACCTAGATGAGACAATGATGAGAGCATTATAATAAATACATAGATTGGATAGAACAGACTTCCAATTAACTGCTCTAATTGCTAAGCCATTCCCATTCTATACTCATCAAATAAATACTTTTCACTGCACAATTTTTGTGTGTGTACTAGTTTCCTAGTGTTTCTAATTATCCTGGCTCTTTTCTGTAAACTGATGTCCCAACAGTCAAAATTATATGTTTGTTTGTTGTGAAATTCATGCTTTGTCGGTTTGATTGTAAAAGGGATCATTCTGCTAATCAGGCTTGGGTTAAATAGGATATTTTATTATCATTTATGTAAAAGATAAGATTTTAAATAAATGGTTTAGGAAGAGGTTCTATAAATGCAGAGAGGGCTGAGTGGATAACCCAAGAAGTCATTTCTGACTGTTCATGAAAAGGCTGATACAAGACACAATCGATAAAGAATTAAAAGATGGTATCTTAGTTAATGCCAATCAACATGGTTTTATGGAAAATAGGTTTTGTCAAGCAAACTCGTTGTTTTTTGATGAAATCATAAGTTTGGTTAATAAAGGTGACTGTGTTGACGTAATGTACTTAGACTTCCTTAAGGCATTTGACTTTGTCCCACCTGATAGTCTGATTAAAAACAGCATTATACAAACTCAATATAGCCCATATTAAGTAGATTAAAAACTGGTTAACTGGCAGATTGCAAAAAGTAATTTTAAATGGGCAATTGTCATTCACTGGGGGGCATTTCTAGTGGGATTGTTTCAGGGATCATTCTTGGCCAATGATATTGAGTATCTTCATCAATAACTTGCAAGAAAATAAAATCATTGCTGATAAAATTTGCAGATGACACAAACAGTGGTGAAGAGGTAAATAACCATGGGGACAGACAGTTCTGCAGACTGATCAAGATCATTTGGAAAAGTGGGATCATTTGAATAACGTGTTTAAACACAACCAAATGCAAGGTGATACATCTAGGGACAAAGAATATGGGTCACATTTATAAGATGGGTGACTGTATTTTAGAAAGCAATGGCTCTGAAAAGGACCTAAGGGCTGTGCTAGATAACCAATTGAACAAGAGCCTGCTGTGCAATACTGTAGCTACAAAAGTGGGAGTCATTCTTGGATGTATAAATGGGGAGATATCAAATAGGAGTAAGGAGGTGGTATTACCTCTGTATACAGAATTAGCGAGAGCATTACTTAAGTACTGAGTCCAGTTCTTTTGTCCCCCACTTAAAAAAAAACGTTGAAAAATTGGAAAGAGTTCAGAAAAAAACGACAAGAATTATTCAAGTTCTGGAAAACATGCCTTATAGTGACAGACTAAAGAAGGATAAACTAAATAGATTGAACAAGAGAAAATTAAAAGGAAACTTGATCATGGTCTACAAGTATTGTCATGGTGAAGAGATTTCTTATAATAGATTGCTCTTAAGTCTAGCAGAAAAAGCCATTCAATCAAAATCTAAAGATTCAATGGTTGGAAGCCTAACCTAGACAAAATGAGACTAGAAATATAATATGTAAATATTTAACATCAAAGGTAACTAACGACTGGAACAACTTACCCAAGTCTCTAGTGCAACTTTCCATTTTTTCCAGTGTCTTTCCTATAACGTTATGTTGAAACGCTCTCAGTGTATCTGAATATGGACTGTCTTATCTTTCACAGTTCCAGGTTTACATCTGTGAATTTTTATTCATGTACTGCCATCCATCAGATGTTTTCATGATCTCACAGCATTGTTCAGCTTTTTCCATTTAATTAAAATGAAAGCCACAGGACCATATGCAATCTTGACATGAAGCTGTAGAACTATTCAGTATATTCACTCTAGGTGGTAGAATATAAATCTGTGGAAGGGAGATCAAATTAAAATGAAAACTCCAGGACTGTCAGACACAGACATGAAAAGTGAATGTTACTAAGAGACAGACTACAACTTTAAGTAAAACAAATAAATAGGTATTTCTCCTCTTTTTAACACTGGTTTAACCACATTGAGAGTCTTGAGAGACAATTAGCCAGAGAAGAATAAAAGCTGAACAGCTTGTTGATGAAATCCAGATTTTTTATTTTACTTTTTCTCTTTTGATCTTAACCAGCGACCTGAAATTAGGGAAACATCCACAAAGGGCTCTATCCTGCAGACATTACTCAAGCATAATTCCCATTAATTTCAAAAACTTTTGCCTGAGCAAAAACTGTAAGAGTGGGACCTAAGGTAAGAGATACTATCACTGTTGTGAAAAAACATGTTTTCTTCCTCACACACCTATAAAGGGAGTTCTCTAAGTTAAATCAAGTTCTTCCACATTAAACTATTTGTTGACGTTTGTTGACTTTTTATAACTTAAATTCTCTCCTCTCTCTTTCTATTTTAGCCTTTGAAGGAAAAGCACAATCCTGTTTCTGTAGAAGGCTAGAAGAATGGTAATCACAAAGGATAACATTTTCAAAAGCACGTCATTTTCATAGTGCTTAATGTTCTTAGTGTTTAATGCCAGAAGGGATCACTAGATTATCTAGTTTGACTTCCTGTATATCACAGGCCCTTAAATTATCCCTGTATTAAGCTCAGTGACTTGAGGACTGAAATTCTTTAGTTTAACTCTGGAGAACAGGAGAAACTAAGTCGCCACCAATCATAGGCGCAGACTCCGTGGGTGCTCCAGGGCTGGAGCACCCATGGGGAAAATCCTCCTCCCACCTTGAGCATGCCGCGTCCCCGCTCCTCCGCCTACCTCCCAGCGCTTCCCACCCGGCCGCTGCCAAACAGCTGTTTGGCGGCGTTAGCAAGCTCCGGGGCAGAGGGGAGGAGCAGGAACATGGCGCGCTCAGGGGAGGAGGCAGGGAAGAGACGGAGCCTGGATTTGGGGAAGGGGTTGGAATAGGGGCAGGGAGGGGGCGGAGTTGGGGCGGGGACTTTGGAGAAGGGGTTGGAATGGGGGCGGGGAAGGGGCGGGACCTCGTGGAAGGGGTGGGGTGGGGGCCGGGCCGGGTCGAGCACCCAGGGGAAAGAGAGGAAGTCGGCGCCTATGCCACCAATGGCCAAGACCTCTGCAATGTCAGGGGACTGACTAGATGAGATATGTCCAGATGCTCCTACAGGCGATCCATGCTGCAGACGAAAGCAAAAAACCCACAAGGGTCCCTGCCAATCTGACCAGAGGGAAAATTCCTTTCCAGCCTCAAACTGGAATAAGAAAATGAGATTGTAAAGCCACAAAAATCTGCTGTGGGTCTTGGAAACAGTTGTAGTAATGGAAATTACTTTTAATTCACTATTTAAAAATGACTGTATTTTAAGCTAATAGTTTCCCTTTAAATAAAAACTCTCTCCATAGTGGAGCAGCAGATATTTGTAATTACAACTGAGTTTGAAAATAGTTGTCATGCACAAATCTTACAATTTTATAGATATATTTACTAAAAGTAATGAAAAAACAAACTATAGAGAACATTTTTAGAAGTTTGGGCTTGTCACAAAATAAAAAGCTAAAAATATTTAAAAGGGGCACTAAAATAAAAATAATTCTGTAAATAAACATTACAGATGTTCACTTTTTTTAAAATAACTTCTTCCTTTGGAAGCTTTATGCACAAATTAATGGAAATATTTGTATTGATCTTAAGGTATTTTTCTAATGTTTCCTTTTAACAAAATCTAAACTTTGAGTTCAATATGAGTTGAGGGCGATTATTTGTGAAAACAAAACTTTATAGTCATAGTAGAGAGCACTTTAGGGCTCAAGTGAACAAGACAAATGCAATATTTTAGTTTCCTACGTTTCAGTATATAGTACAAAAGTGATTGATTTACAAATACAGGACCTGAACTTCATCCTGTTGAAATCAGTTGGAGTTTTGCCATTGCTTTACAGTAAGAGCGGGATCAAGTCCATAGCCCCAATCTTATGCCTTCAATTCATAAAAGGAATCCTGTATTCACACAGGTAGTTCCACTGAGTAAGTAAATGGACTCATGTGATTAAGGCAGTGGTTCCTAAACTTGTTCCGCCGCTTGTGCAGGGAAAGCCCCTGGCGAGCCGGGCAGGGTTGTTTACCTGCCGCGTCCGCAGGTTCAGCCAATCGCGGCTCCCAGTGGCCACGGTTCGCTTCTCCAAGCCAATGGGAGCTGCTGGAAGCGGCGGCCAGTATGTCCCTCGGCCTTCTGGCTAAGAGAGGTGAAAACATTATCTAGCATCTTCAGCAATCACTAACTCATCATGAACAGAGTACTAAGACTTCTCTCTTGCCTCTTGCTATTCCTCAACTACCAACATTTTAGAGCAGTGGTGGGCAGCCCGCGGGCTGCACGTGGCCTGTCAGGGTAATCTGCTGGCGGGCTGCTGGGCTGCCGGACAGTTGGTTTACATTTGCACGGCCACTCTCAGCTCCCAGTGGCCGCGGTTTGCCATTCCCAACCAATGGGAGCTGCGGGAAGTGGCGTGGGTTTTGCTGGCTGCCGCTTCCCACAGCTTCCATTGGCCGGGAACAGCGAACTGCGGCCACTGGGAGCTGCAGGTGGCCGTGCAAGTGTAAACAAACTGTCTGGTGGCCGGCCAGCGGATTACCCTGATAGGCTGCAGGTTGCCCACCACTGTTTTAGAAGATTTGTAGTTTTGTCTCTTCATATGTTTTCTGTATCAACTCCTGTATTTTATAAGTTGATCAGTAGGTTTTCAGTAAATGTGCACTTTTGCTTCTAAATCCTGTTCCATGCTACTCTTATCTTCTGGTGGATGAACCCTGGTTAGTATCTGTTCCAACTAAGATTTTACCCAGCATGTGTCTTAGGTTAAACTGTTATCTCTGTAATTTGAACAATATTCTTTGTATTCTACGGGGTACTTTACCCAAAGACTTTTAAACAATAATCGTAAGGATGTATGGTCAGTTTCTATCTCAAGTTGTTTACCATAAATATATTGGTGAAACCTTTCAAAACCAAATACTGTAGTGATCATCTCTTTCTCCATTTGGGCACAGTTTTACTTAGTCTGAAGCATTACTCTGGGGGGAAAAAAGCGCTTGGAATGCCATCTTGTAATGAAGTAGCATCCTGTCCACTTTGTTACACATCAGCAGTGAGCTTAACCAGTTTGTTTTGAATCAAATAATGAAAAACAGTAGTTATCATAAGTTCCTTTAGTTTCTCTACTGTGTCTCACTTCCCATGGACAGTATTTTGCTCTCTCTGTAAGTCTGTAGTAACTTTCTAATGGCCTCTCTTCTCTAAGGGTCTGACCCAATGCCCATTGAAGTCAACTGAAAGACTGTTGACTTCAGTAGGCATTGGATCAGGCTTTAACCAAGGAAATCCTTGCAGGGGCATAGATTGCATGAACTAGCTTCTTGTATTGCTTATCCCTGCAGTAGTTTAGTGTGATTGTAGAGCAATACTGTTCTGATGGAGCCATTTTGTGGCATAATATCCTATCTCATTAACAAAACAATTGTAGTACAAAGTACAATGATGCTGATACTCCTGAAACACGTATCCAACAGTGACCAGCATCATTCCTGGGAGCAGGGGCTTTGGCATAATATCCAGATGTAGGGTGACCAGAGAACAAGTGTGAAAAATCAGGACGGGGTGGAGGGTAATAGGAGCCTATATAAGAAAAAGCCCCAAATATCGGGACTGTCCCTATAAAATCAGGACATCTGGTCACCCTATCCAGATGTGAGACACTAAGTATTGTGTAATGAAGTTAAGAAGCGTGGCTGACACTGTGCAGCTATAATGCTTGTGGCTTCTCTTCCATATTGAAGAGAAATCATTATGGACAGCACCAGTTCAGCAAGACCTGAGTTAAAGGTTTGCTTAGAGTTACTACAACCAGCCATTATTACTAGTCCAGTAAAACTGCTGGATGATCCCAAGCGCTATCTACCCATCTCTTTCTTTTGTGTCACATACAAGTTTATGGATGGACTGATTTTGATGCATATAAACAAGGTTATTGAACCACAATTGCCTTTCTTTCAGGTTGGCTTCAGACACAGATGTTATATCCAAGATCAAGTCATTCATCTAACACAAGACATCAAAGATGGCTTTGAGACAGATAAGAAAGTTGGCACTTTTCAGGTGGATCTGTCAACTGCATAAGATACTGTCTGGCATGTGGAGCTGACTGCTAAATTGTTGCAGACTATTCCTTGTAAGCCCATGGTGCGGTTCATCATGAGTTTCATCCTGCAAGCTAGAGACGAAGTTTCAGATTCTTCAAAGACCCATTCTAGTGCCTCTCCTTTTCAACATATATAATTGACCTACTAACAACTAAGCTCGATAAGTATGTACATGTGGATGACGTCTGTCTTAATGATGTGGGTAATGATCTACACGTTATCAGAGGATTACTCAGCCAGGACATAAATGCTCTGGCCACTTACCTTTGTCAGTGGAAACTTACATTAAGTGAGTTTAAGATGTTAGCTACAACCTTCCATCTGAACAGTCACCTGGCCAATCAACCCCTTACAGTCTGTGTTGAGGATTGTCCACTTTCCTTCCAGCGAGTTGTCACTTATTTATCAAACTGGACCACAGTCTAACATACCATTCCCATCTAGAACTTAAGGAAATAGATCACCTTCTACAATGCCTTGATACTCCAGAAGCTAGCAAGAAACTCCTGGGGGAGCAAAGGCAAATGTTTTATTATTCTGGTATTCAATCCAGCAAAATATTGTGCAGCAGTTTGGGGCAAAAGTCAGCATATGCATCTCATTGATTTGGAGCTGAATACAGCCAACCATACCATTAGTGGTTGCCTTAGACACACATTCATAGATGCCGACTCCATGGATGCTTTGGGGCTGGAGCACCCACAGGAAAAAAAATGGTGGGTGCTGAGCACCCACCTGCAGCCCCCCTACCAGCACCTCCCACCCGCTGGCAGCCCCGCCAATCAGCGCCTCCCCCTCCCTCCCACTCCCAGCGCCTCTCGTCCACTGCGGATCAGTTGTTCCGCAGCATGCAGGAGGCACTGGGAGGAAGGAGGAGAAGCAAGGGTGGAGAGCGCTCGGGGTGGGAGCGGGGGCGGGAAGAGGTGGGGCAGGGATGGGGTCTTGGGGGAAGGAGTGGAGTGGGGCGGGGCCTTGGGCAGAGCAGGGGTTGAGCACCCCCCGGCACAGTAGAAAGTCAGCGCCTCTGCACACATTAATGTCTAATTTGTATGTCTTGGCTCATATAGCTCCCCCAAAACTTTGATGAGATGCTATTTCCCTTAAAACTGCATGGAGGGCTATGATGGATAAAACAACCTGCTGCACAAAAGGCTGACAATGGTTCAAATAGGTGCCAATAAGCAACACATGCTTCCTATGAGATCTGCCTGCCTCCAGAAGAAAACACCTGCACCTAAAGTTCCTACTGACTTGCCATGACTGACTTCACAACATTCTTTTGTGGTGGCCATTCATGCACTTATGTCTAGTGCTGCCAACCCAGTGCCAATCTCAGATGACCAATGGCATATAAGAGCCGACAGCTATATCCTTGCAGAGTGGCAGCAACTGATGAACTTCAGAAGTCCTAATTTACATCTGTTTTCAACCTGGGACACAGACTCTGGACTAGACTTAATAGGCTACTGACTGGAACAGCCAGAGTGGCTGCCACAATGCAAAAAAATGATGTAGTCCAATCTCCACAGTAATTGTGGGGCAGCGATGCTGACAGTCCAACATATTGTGCACACCTCCACCACTAGAAGATTGGAGGGCAGACTGTAACACTTTGCTACCCTCAGGGTTCAGCAATCTACCTACTGCATCAATCTAGATATCAATTTGTGACACATAAGAAAAAAGAAGATTACAACTAGTACCTAAAATGCCAGGAAATCAGGATGCCTATTTTGTACTCTGATGAAAAAGTGCTGCTAGCTCAAGGTTTATTCAGCAATGGTTTCTTGTCATTTTTTTCTTAGTGTGCATAGGAACTCAGTAGTGTAATTACTATTGATGTTTGTGGCAAGAATTTTGGAGAAGTATATAACTATTCCTCGGAATATCTGTAATTCCTATTTTATTTTGAGTTGCTTATCTTCATTTAGACTAATCCAGTGTAAGCAGAGTCAGGATGAGCTCTACCCTGACATCTGGTGGTGAATTATGGCGAGTGTGGAAAAGAACTTCAGGGGCTGATCTTGTTTGCATAGGCACACCCACCCCACCTAGCATGAGCCCACGGCAGCCCAAAATGGTCACTTTGGCTGCTGTGGGATCCCCAGTTTCTCTGTTATTGGGGCAGGAGGAATAAAGTGTTGTTACCCTGATTATGTGAATCAAGGACAATGAAACTGTTTTATGACAGAGGGTCTCACCATCACCTAAATAGCACTCGCTAGACAAGGGACATGGGTTCCAACACCCAGCAAATGGAGAGAAGTTGGGGACAGGTATTTGTACCTGATGGGTTGGGCCTTCTTTGAGGGCCTGAAACACCAATTGTACTGTCTTCTCTCTCCACTGTTGAATAGCAGAGCTAATTTTGATTCCATTAAGAGTCTTCGTTCACTTTGGCCCAATGGTGGGGCTCCCCTAATACAAGGTGAAATCACTAAAGAGCTGAGATCACTGAATGCTGTGTTAACTAGTGTGGGAGCCTGAAGATATATTGCTAAGCGGCTGGCAGAATGGAGCAGTTTGTGGGCCGGTTGGCGCGACCCACCGGACGGTGAGCGAGCAGAGCGGAGCAGTTTGCGGGACAGCGAGTGGAGCGGAGCAGTTTGCGGGACGGTTGGAGCAGCCTACGGGATGGCGAGCAGAGCAAAGCGAAGCAGTTTGCAGGATGGTTGGAACGGCCTGCGGGATGGCGAGCGGAGCGGCTCGTGGTTAACACTGCAGCAGAACCCCACGGAGAGGCGGGGCAGTCGGCCTCGGACCACGTAAGGTGTCCTGTAACACCCTGTGTGCCCTTTCCCCCCCCTTCCACCCAGGCTGGGGGTGTGTGTGTAAAACTCTGCAGATAAACTTTTGAACTCTGGGGCTGCACTGACCAAGGACAGAGACTTTTGGGTTGTTGGACTTTTGGGTGATTCTTTGGGTTGCTGGACTCGAGACTTTTGGGGTGTTGGACTTTTGGGACTTTGGGGTGATCATTTGGGTTGTTGGACTTAAGACCCTCAGGGGAAAAGGATACTGCCAAACTTACTTGGGGGTGGGCCTTTTGCTCATGGTTTGCGGTATGAATCCTGTTTGTGGTGTTTCTCCAACATATGCCGCATTGTTTCCCTCCTTTATTAAAAGGATTTTGCTACACTCAGACTCTGTGCTTGCGAGAGGGGAAGTATTGCGCCTGTGGTCACTGGGTGGGGGCTCGAGACGGTTTTGCATTGTGTTATTGAAATGGAACCCCTAGATACTGAACCCGGCCCTTGTTGCTGCCAACTCAGATGGGCAGAAGGGTTACACCAGTTTAATAGGGTTTTTAACTAATACATTTCCAAATATTTTAGATCTAGTGCTGCTATATAGGGTATTTTTCTCTTAATTTTTAATTTATTTGTTATAGTTAGAACTTTTCTTAGAATATCATGTTCCTCTCACGTTGTGTACTAAAACTGTAATGACCTTATGATCTTTGTTACTCTTTTTAGTAAATAAAATGGTCTATAAGATTTATATAGTTGGAAATGTTTCTTTGGCATACCCTTACATGTTGTGGAACACTATGTGCTTTAAGAGGCCATATTCAGATGATATTTGTTATATTTCTTTATCCTATACGGGGAAGAGAGAGATTTGCTGTAAAGTCTGAATACTCTTGTGCTGTTATTGTAGACACTTATCACAATATTCTAGGCAAATTCAAAATTGTATATTCTGCCTACCTGTGACGGGGTATACCAGGAATCAGCAACCTTTGGCACGCGGCCCGTCAGGCAAATCTGCTGGCAGGCCGGGATGGTTTGTTTACCTCCAGGATCTGCAGGTTCGGCGATCACAGCTCCCACCGGCCTCAGTTCACTGTTCCAGGCCAATGGGAGCTGCAGGAAGCGGCGTGGGCCGAGGGATGTGCTGGTTGCCGCTTCCCGTTGCCCCCATTGGCTTGGAATGGCGAACCGTGGCCAGTGGGAGCTGCGATCGGCCGAACATGCAGACGCTGCAGGTAAACAAACCGTCCCGGCCCGCCAGCGGATTTCCCTGACGGGCTGCATGCCAAAGGTTGCTGATCCCTGGGATATACAAACCTCACACTGGAGAACGGGGCTAAGGAACAGCTCTGGGCCCAGTTGGCCCTGCCCAGACACACCTGCAAAACCTGCATAAGCTGGAGGCAGGGCTTTAAAAGGGAAGCAGAGCAGTTCAGAGGCAGGGCGGTGGAAGGGAGCAGATGGNAAATGGGACAGAGTGTGTAGGTCAGAGACTTTATTGGAATGGTTTACTCTGGGAAGCTCAAGGAGACGGGGGTAGGAAGTGGTCCGGGGAGAGGGCAGCAGACTCTAAGGGGTCTACGAAAGGTGACTATAAAATAAAGGTGAAAATAAAGTTTCAGATGCCAGAAAAGGCATTCAATTTTTCTGATCAATCAAAAGTATGTGAATACCCCCACCTACAGGTCAAAACCCGGAAGTTTTGTCATTACCATAGAAGCCCACCATTTAGCGCCCTTTTTCATGCTACATCAAATGCCGACGCCGTGCCGGGCACGTTCAACATTTATAGTTGAATTCTGTTCAGTCTGTTTTCAGTCTAAGACTTCTATGGTAGGAGTCTGCAGACCACAGGTTAAATTTCCAAAAGGGTCTGCATCTCCATTTGAAATGTTTTAAGGGTCCACAAATGAAAAAAGGTTGAAAACCACTGGCATAGAATGATTAAGTCCTGAACATTATTGCCTTAGTGACAGCACTGTATTTCCACTGCAGAAAAAAAGTGTTGTTACTACTGAATATTGGTGCTATAAAGTGTGGAAGTCTATTATTATTTTTCAGTGACAGGTTGTATAGTAGAGATGTGCGAAACAAAGACAAGGTATCAAGTATCAGAGGGGTAGCCGTGTTAGTCTGGATCTGTAAAAAGCAACAAAGAGTCCTGTGGCACCTTAAAGACTAACAGTGGTATTGGAGCATAAGCTTTCGTGGGTGAATGCCCACTTCGTCAGACGCATGTGCCACAGGACTCTTTGCTGCTTTTTAAAGACAAGGTAGAAACTGAAAAAGGAACAGTTATAACATGGAGAGCCAAGAAAGAAGGTTTTGTCTGGGCAAGCCAAGAGGCAATTAAGTCTGTAGAACGTGGGGACAGAATTGCCATGGATGAGGGAAAAGGGAAGTGTGGCCAGTGAAGCTGACAAAAAGGACTGAAGTAACTAAAAATTGCTGGAAGAAAGGATAAAAACAGATTTAATCTACAAAAATAGCTATTACACGCTATTTGATTTTAGCAGGCTTTTGTTGGTTCAATTCTTTTTAAAATTGTGCAAAAGAAATTGCTATCCAGTTTTAACTTTAATTCCCTGTGCAGAAAAAATAATCACAATTCATTATAGATGTGTACATATTTATTGAGAGTCAAAGGGTGGCTGAACATGACATGCAATTACAAGATAATGTTCAGTTGAAACTGTTCTACAAAAACATGCAGAAGTTACTTCTGGAGGAAAGTAAAGCATACTGAGGAGAGATACTTGTGAAATAAATTCAAGAACAAAGAAAACATATGGGCAACCTGATTATCATCACAGGAATTGTTGGCAAACATATTTGCTGTAGAAAAGCACTGGTATTTATATATGAATAAAAACGTTCTTGTATTTTATTACACATTGAGTGGTAGTTACATAAGTTTTATTAAAATAACTTAGTATTGCTGAAAGGTGGAAATGCTAGCTTTCAGAAAAAAAATCATTTACTAATCTTAACACCACCTTTTAATGAATGAGAAAACTGTAATCCATGAGAGATTTTTGCCAAAACAGGGGGCGGAAGGGTGGAATCTAAACCTTGATTGCTTCAGAGCAGGCTTAATTAGTAAATTTATCGGATTTGAATTAAACAAAACAATAGGCTCATTTTATTCAAGTCTCATTCCAGACCACCACCCCTTTTCATGCCGTAAGGGAGGGAGCCTTTAATAATGGTCTGTGTAAACTGATGCTCAGGCATTAAGCGATTGGAGAAGTGCTGCTTGCGCAAGTTAAAGCAGAAGAGAAACGGCAATCAAATAAAAAGCGGCTGCAGAAACAAAATAGAACTTTTACTGAATATAAGAAAAAAATGTCTCTTTTCACCAAAGTCTTGAACAGCAGTTGCAAACAGGCGCTTGAGCCTGAGAAAAGGAGTTGCTTTTTTCGTGTGATTTTTGTCAGCGGGTTTCACCAACTGACCAAACGTTCTAGCAGCCAGACTTTGAAAAGGGAAAATAACACTACAGCAACAGCAGCTGCTGCTGCAGCAGCAGCAGAGGACAAAGAGGAGGAGATGGTGGCAGTTTCAGAGGGGGAAGAGGGACTCCTGAAACCCACTCAACACCACCACTGCAACGTGAAGAGCCTGCAAGAAATGCCTGGACCCAAAACCCTCTCCAACCTAGTTGAGTTCTTCTGGAAGGACGGCTTTGGTCGCATTCATGAAATCCAGGTACAATTTAGTTTAAATAATCATGTTTTGATTTACTCTGGGATGTCAATTAAAACAAAAATAAAGTAGCTGCTTAATTAATGAGTTGAGCCAGTTAATCCTGCTTGTCAATACAACGTCGTGTTGGTGCTGTTATGATAGAATTGGTGTTTGTTTACAGATCCCTGTTCTCCCCATTCAATCTTCATGTAATGAGTGTTTTAGTGTTTGGCGACTTAAACCCTTGCTTTCTTCTTTCTTTCCATCAGAGAACAGTATTAAAAACGTGCTTTTCAGCCATAGACAACAGAGTCTGCAAACACATGCATTAGAATCTGCTTTAGTGAGAACAGATTTCTGGCTGATTCCTGTGTGTGTATGTGTGTGTGTGTGTGTGTGTGTTCCCCCCCCCCCTCAAATCTCTCATCTAATATTAGGGCTTTCTCGATCACCCACAAACCCAGCATCTCGTGGGAGTTCCTTTGCATCTTCCTCCTCCTCCCTTTTTCGGGCGATATCTACCCGTCTTTTCAACCTTTAGTTGTTTGGGGTTTTAGTTGGCACGACTGACTTGTTTAACATTACACGTAGAACTGAAGAAATCCAGCCATAATAATACATTGCACAGGGTGCTTTTTCCCCGCCTTTGAGGAACACGAGAGAGGATTTTCCCTCAGATTTTACCGAAAACCAACCAACTCTCTTCATCTCCAGGACAAGACCGTGTCAGCACCACAAGGCAGAATTTCTGTGACTTGAAATGAAAATTTGAATGGCAACCTCCCTGAGGCTTGGAGCAGCGTCCACACTGCGCTGTGGGTGCGCACGTCTCTGTGGGCAGCATTTGGCCGTACAGCACATTGGGGGAGGGGGGGGGGTTGTTCCCTCAGCTTTTTTCACCTACATCTCCCCAGAGCTCATCAGTTCCTCGGAGAGACCATTTTGTATCTTAACTATCCCTCACTCGCCCCCCCCCCCCCTTGCATGCAGACCCTTCACGTATCGGGCCCCTCTAGAGCCGGTTTATGTGCATACGTCCGCGCTGGCTGTGTATTGGCGTGACGGCTGGCGGGGCTGCCGCTGCTGAGCTGTTTACACAGCCATCCCCGCAGCAGCAGGCGGGCCATTTGAACCCCTCCCTCCACCCCTTCTGCGGGGGGGGGGCAGCGCGCGCCAAAGTTGGGGGTGGAATGGGGGGGGGGGACGACGACCAAGCCAACGGTCGCGGCTCGCGGCTCCCCAACGTTCCAAAGGGGCTCGCGCTGCCCGAAGGGAGCCAAGGGCGCGGCTCCCCCACGTCCCCAAGACCGCTGCCCTCCCTCCTGCGCCCCCTGTTGGCAGACCGCGGGGGAACGGACCCTACGGGTGGGATGGGATGGGGTGGTTGTGTAGAGGGGAGGGGCTGGCCCCCTTCTAGTGGCGGGGGGGGGAGGCTTCCTTGTGTAGTGGGCAAGAAGTAGGAGCGCTGCCAGCAGACCGAGGGGAGTGATTATTCCCCTCTGTTCGCCACTGGTGAGGCCACACCTGGAGTATTGCCTCCCGTTTTGGTCCCCCCACTACAGAAGGGATGTGGACAAATTGGAGAGAGTCCAGCGGAGGGCAACGAAAATGATTAGGGGGCTGGGGCACATGACTGACCAGGAGCGGCTGAGGGAACTGGGGTTATTTAGTCTGCAGAAGGGAAGAGTGAGGGGGGATTTGATAGCAGCCTTCAACTCCCTGAAGGGGGGGTTCCAAAGAGGATGGCGCTCGGCTGTTCTCAGTGGTAGCAGATGACAGAACAAGGAGCAATGGTCTCAAGTTGCAGTGGGGGAGGTCTAGGTTGGACATTATTAAAAACTTTTTCACTAGGAGGGTGGTGAAGCACTGGAATGGGTTACCTCGGGAGGTGGTGGAATCTCCTTCCTTAGAGGTTTGTAAGGCCCGGCTTGACAAAGCCCTGGCTGGGATGATTTAGTTGGGGACTGGTCCTGCTTTGAGCAGGGGGTTGGACTAGATACCTCCTGAGGTTCCTTCCATCCCTGATAGTCTATGATTCTTCTAAGAAGGAAGGGGGGAGCGAGTGACTTCAGGCTTGGGGGCCCCTAGGCCACAGCTTGGCTGTGTGCTCACTCATGTTGCACACACAGTTGTATGCACACTAAAGCCCCACACCCAGATGTGATAAACCACTCTGAGGTGGGCCAAGCGATGACATAGGCTAGTGCAGCTGAGGTACCACATGCTGATGCCAGATACTTAATTTGGGTGGGAGAGGACCAGTGTCTGGAGTGGGTGGCTAATAGGAAGTCCCAGGGCTCCTATAATCTGGCCTGTGGAAGTAGCCTAGACAATGGGTCATCATCTTGGTGTGTCTGGGTCAGAGAGCACAGATGGAATGCCTCGTGGGTTGGGACCTGTCATCTCCATGCCCTGCACCTTCGCGTTTGATAGGCCCCAGCCTGCAACGTGCCACTTTGCACCATTCCCAGGAGCAACAGGAGAGACACGCAAAAAAGAAGCTTACAAGAAGTGGAAGATTGGACAAATGACCAGGGAGGAGTATAAAAATATTGCTCAGGCATGCAGGAGTGAAATCAGGAAGGCCAAATCACGCTTGGAGTTGCAGCTAGCAAGAGATGTTAAGAGTAACAAGAAAAGTTTCTTCAGGTATGTTAGCAACAAGAAGGTCAAGGAAAGTGTGGGCCGCTTCCTGAATGAGGGAGGCAACCTAGTGACCGAGGATGTGGAAAAAGCTAATGTACTCAATGATTTTTTTGCCTCTGTCTTCACGAACAAGGTCAGCTCCCAGACTGCTGCACTGGGCAGCACAGTATGGGGAGAAGGTGACCAGCCCTCTGTGGAGAAAGAAATGGTTCGGGACTGTTTAGAAAAACTGCACGAGCACAAGCGGAGTGCCCCAAGGATCGGTCCTGGGGCCGGTTTTGTTCAATATCTTCATTAATGATCTGGAGGATGGCGTGGACTGCACTCTCAGCAAATTTGCAGATGACACTAAACTGGGAGGAGTGGTAGATACGCTGGAGGGTAGGGATAGGATACAGAGGGACCTAGACAAATTAGAGGATTGGGCCAAAAGAAACCTGATGAGGTTCAACAAGGACTAGTGCAGAGTCCTGCACTTAGGACGGAAGAATCCCATTCACTGTGACAGACTAGGGACCGAGTGGCTAGGCTGCAGTTCTGCAGAAAAGGACCTAGGGGTTACGGTGGACGAGAAGCTGGATATGAGTCGACAGTGTGCCCTTGATGCCAAGAAGGCTAACGGCATTTTGGGCTGTATAAGTAGGGGCATTGCCAGCAGATCGAGGGACGTGATCGTTCCCCTCTATTTGACATTGGTGAGGCCTCACCTGGAGTACTGTGTCCAGTTTTGGGCCCCACAGTAAAAGAAGGATGTGGAAAAATTGGAAAGAGTCCAGCGGAGGGCAACAAAAATGATTAGGGGGCTGGAGCACATGAGTTATGAGGAGAGGCTGAGGGAACTGGGATTGTTTAGTCTGCAGAAGAGAAGAATGAGGGGGGATTTGATAGCTGCTTTCAACTACCTGAAAGGGGGTTCCAAAGAGGATGGATCTAGACTGTTCCCAGTGGTACCAGATGACAGAACAAGGAGTAACGGTCTCAAGTTGCAGTGGGGGAGGGTTAGATTGGATATTAGGAAAAACTTTTTCACTAGGAGGGTGGTGAAGCACTGGAATGGGTTACCTCGGGAGGTGGTGGAATCTCCTTCCTTAGAGGTTTTTAAAGTCAGTCTTGACAAAGCCCTGGCTGTGATGATTTAGTTGGGATTAGGTCCTGCTTTGAGCAGGGGGTTGGACTAGATGACCTCCTGAGCTCCCTTCCAACCCTGATATTCTATGATTCTATGACGTGATAATTAGAGCATGCTGCTGACATAGCCTCTGGAATGTGTTTTTGAAAAGAGTGAGTTCTTCTATCTTTGTTTTTTAAGCAGCCACTCTTTCCTGTGCTGGGGCTCCCTTCCCTCCCATCTGCATCTTCCTCGGACAAGTGGATTTAGGGTGAACACCTGCATTTCAAGAAAATAAAGAACTGTATGAAAAATACAAGCTTGTGTTTCTTTTTCAGGGACAGGACCTAATGGGTTTTCATGCCTGATACAAAATCAGACATTTGTAACACAGTATTGACCCTTTAGAATAATTATTGCTAGAAAAAATACTGTCTGATCAAATGTTTCTTTTTGTTAGATAACATTTGACTTTAGGCATCACATAAGGATGGTCCATTACAATACACTACAGGGTGGGATGTCACTGTAGATAGGTTTGAATTTTCCCACAGTAGTTACACCCACCGTAGGAATCCTAAATGCTGCCTAAAATAACTTAACCTCAGGCTTTTGACCAGAGGATAGCTTTCCATCTGAATTCTGGGCTCTCCAGTGGTGTCTCCAGCTTTGTTAGGTCAGCATTCAGAATTTTGTTTCTCTCCCGCTCACTCTTAATTGCTGGCTAGGTGAGAGACCAGCAGTTGAAACTTCCTCTCTTTCTTCCTTGGTTGATGCCTTGTCACACTCTCTTTGGTTTCTCCATCAGCTCCTGCTCTGTGCTCTTGCTACATGAGGAAAGAGGCTGTGTGGGGACTGTGGTGAGGTATCATATAGAGAAGGGAGAAAAGGTGTGCAGCATCAGCAGTGGAGGAAGCAACAGTCATATGAGTCCCCTCCTTCCCTTGTGGAGTCAAGCCAGTGGGGAGCAGGAGAGCTGAAAGGGGCAAAATCCAGTGGGTCATGAGACAGTCAGAGGAAAGTTGTGGCGTTGTTAGACATTGAGGGAAGGGGAACAGAAAGGGATGGGGCAGAAAAGGGAAAAATTTGAATTGAGAAACTTTAGAGGAAGAGAGGAACTCTTCACCCTTTGGAGGAAGAAGAGGGAACTGACACTGAAACCACTGCAGTAGGGAAGGGACTTCTTGTGTGCCCTCTGAAGACACCACCCCCGAAGAAGGCAAAATTAGCATATACACCTCTACCCCGATATAACACGACCCGATAGAACACGAATTCGGATAGAACACGGTAAAGCAGTGCTCCGGGGGAGTGGGACTGCGCACTCCGGTGGATCAAAGCAAGTTTGATATAACGCGGTTTCACCTATAATGCGGTAAGATTTTTTGGCTCCCAAGGACAGCGTTATATCAGGGTAGAGTTGTACTTCATTTTCTATCAAATTTGATTACCGGCTTTACAGTAGCCCAGGGTTAAGCAGGTCTGCTTCCCCCTCCTCTCCAGAAGAATGCGAAGACTGCAACTGTGGCTGCACTGGAGATATAAGGGTGGGGAGTGACCAAACTCTTTGCATTATAGGTGGAGGGATCAGATTCACTCTAGCCCATAAGGCCTTGTCTAAACTTAAAAATTTTGCTTCCTTAACTATGCTGGCATAGTTCAATTCAAGCAGCTGTTATGTAGATGCAGTTGTACCAGAATAAAAGTGCTTATACCAGTAAAGCTTATTCCAGTTTGGTGGACAAAATATACTAGACTAGCATAAGGGCTCTATACCACTATGGCTGCATCTATGCTAGGGCTTAACTGTTGGTAAAAAATCACACCCGTTAACAACATAAGTTGTGCTGTAAGTTAGACCAGGTCTAAGAAGCAGCAGCAGAGGTGTGATCTTGGGGATGGAAAAGGAGCAGAGAAGATAAAAAAGGAAGAGAGGGGAGAGGAAGGGGCAGCTGCTGAGAAAACACAAGGTATCAGGATAGAAACGTGAAGGATGGAAGGAAACAAAAATCAGGATGGAGAAGAGGGACTAAAAAATCCCAGAAAGGGAAAGGAAAGGCAAAAAGGGAAAATTCAAACAAGTTGCTGTATTTTAGAGTAAAGATTATATGTTTCTTTCCCTTCAGATTTTAAAAAATAGACTAGAGTTAGACTCCTAAATCTTTAGTGAGGTCAATGGCAGCCGAACTTTAGTCTTCTATTTTTGAATTTCTTGGCCTAACTGGATTGGTAGCCATTTAAAACAACTGACTCCCCCCTGAAAGAAACAAAGCAAAAAATAATCTGTGTGTGTGTCTGTGTGTGTACAAGACAGACATCTGAGCCACTTACAAAAATTAAATTACAACAGGGTTATACCTACTCTGCAATATATTAATTTCTTTAATTTTAGCAACTAAAATATTTGTTAGTTCTATGAAATTTTTTGAAAATAACAACAATCAAAGAAACTAGAGGTGGAAAAATCCTAAGTAATACATGCCTATATGCTTCTCCACTTTTCACAACCACTAAACAATACAGGATTTTCTCCTTAATCCTATACAATTTGTGGAAGGAAAAACCGCAAAAAAAGGTGTGGGGCAGTATATCTTATGTATTTTTTATTCAGTTTAGAGTCTCACAAAACATTTTACTTTACAAATCATGATGGCCTGTTTGCATATACTCTGTAACTGGATTAATAACACCCTGTTAAATTTAACAGCAGAGTGAACATCAGAAATGAATTAATCTGAAACCTCTTGGTAACCATTGCGGCTACTTAAATTATGTTCTTTGAGACACAGAAATGTTCCATATGCAGAAGGGGTGGTGGTGGTGGGATTTAAGCATTTTTTTACAATGAAGATTCTGTTCTCAGTAACCTGATTCCAGAATTTAATTGGCCAGAGTAGAGTGGCAGTGCCTACAGCAACTCTGGGTAAAGGAAAAGAGTTTTGAGTTCAGTGGAGTTGGAGCTGTTGTGTTCCATCCGTAGGTTCAGAGAGAAGGAAAACAAAGGTATGGGGGGAGGGTTTGGACTCTGACAATTCAAATGTTGTGTGTGAAGTACAGCATGACATGAGGGAGTAGGGAGACAAGGTAGGATATTTTTAATAATTGTAACAAGAAACAAAAATGGAATTAATGGGTTTGTGACATAAAATATCAAACAGACCTTTCAGCCATATCTGCAATATACCTGTGATGCACAAAACACCATTTTGTTTATTTATTATTATTTTTTACAAGTAATGTCCCCTGATGAGCTAGAGGCTGTACAGTCACAATGGAAGGCAAGATTCCTGCCCTGAAGAGTTACCTTCTATTTCTATTATTTGTGGAAATAACACATATTTCATTAGATTTCACTCCTCAAAATTTACTCCAAATTTGTCTTTATTGAATTCTATCATATAAATCTCACCATAAAGAGTATAACTGAATGTACGTAAGAATGTAGTACAATATGTTAAAGAATGATTCATTCTGTCCAAGGTTATTACAGGCAATTAAACATCTCATCTGTACAATAGTGGAAGATTAAGGGATACTACTCAAATTAAATTTGCTCTCTTGATGGTGGATTTTTTCCAGTCCTGATTCTCTGATTGTAAATTTTCTTAACATAAGAACGGTCATACTGGGTCAGACCAAAGGTCCATCTAGCCACGTATCTTGTCTTCCAACAGTGGCCAATGCCAGATGCCCCAGAAGGAATGAACAGAACAGGTAATCATCAAGTGATCCATCCCCTGTCGCCCATTCCCAGCTTCTGGCAAACAGAGGCTAGGGACACCATCCCTGCCCATCCTGGCTAATAACCATTGGTGGACCTATCCTCCATGAATTTATCTAGTTCTTTTTTGAACCCTGTTATAGTCTTGGCCTTCACAACATCCTCTGGCAAGGAGTTCCACAGGTTGACTGTGCATTGTGTGAAAAAATACTTCCTTTTTTTTGTTTTAAACCTGCTGCCTATTAATTTCATTTGGTGGCCCCTAGTTCTTGTGTTATGAGAAGGAGTAAATAACACTTCCTTATTTATTTTCTCCACACCAATCATGATTTTATAGACCTCTATCATATTCCCCCTTAGGCGTCTCTTTTCCAAGCTGAAAAGTCCCAGTCTTATTCATCTCTCCTCATACAGCAGCCGTTCCATACTCCTAATCATTTTTATTGCCCTTTTTTGAACCTTTTCCAAGTCCAATATATCTTTTTTGAGATGGGCGACCATATCTGCATGCAGTATTCAAGATGTGGGCATACCATGGACATATATAGAGGCAATATGATATTTTCTGTCTTATTATCTGTCTCTTTCTTAATGATTCCCAACATTCTGTTCGCTTTTTTGACTGCCGTTGCACATTGAGTGGAAGTTTTCAGAGCACTATCCACAATGACTCCAAGATCTCTTTCTTGAGTGGTAACAGCTAATTTAGACCCCATCATTTTATATGTATAGTTGGGATTATGTTTTTCAGTGTGCATTACTTTGCATTTATCAACATTGAATTTCATCTGCCATTTTGTTGCCCAGTCACCTGGTTTTGAGAGATCCTTTTGTAGCTCTTCACAGTCTGCTTGGGTCTTCACTATCTTGAGTAGTTTTGTATCATCTGCAAATTTTGCCACCTCACTGTTTACCCCATTTTCCAGATCATTTATGAATATGTTGAATAGGACTGGGCCCAGTACAGACCCCTGGGGGACACCACTATTTACCTCTCTCCATTCTGAAAACTGACCATTTATTCCTACCCTTTGTTTCCTATCTTTTAACCAGTTACCAATCCATGAGAGAACCTTCCCTCTTATCCCATGACTGCTTACTTTGCTTAAGAGCCTTTGGTGAGGGTCCTTGTCAAAGGCTTTCTGAAAATCTAAATACACTATATCCACTGGATCCCCCTTGTCAACATGCTTGTTGACCCCCTCAAAGAATTCTAGTAGATGTTTACAAAAAACATGTTGACTATTCCCCAACAAATTATGTTAATCTATGTGTCTGACAATTTTGTTCTTTACTATAGTTTCAACCAGTTTGCCTGGTACTGAAGTCAGGCTTACTGGTCTGTAATTGCCGGGGTCTCCTCTGGAGCCCTTTTTTAAAATTGGCATCACATTAGCTATCCTCCTGTCATTTGGTACAGAAGCTGATTTAAATGATAGGTTACAGATGACAGTTAGTAGTCCTGCAATTTCACATTTGAGTTCCTTCAGAACTCTTGGTTCTTCTACACCACCTCTCCTGCTAATGGATTTTTATTATCTATATCTACTATCTCCTAAAGTGGTTTTGTGGCTTCACCTCGGCCTACATTTAGTTCCTAATCTCTCCTCAGATATATTCAAAATGAATTCCTGAGAGATGGGATGGGGTGGTTGTGTAGAGGGGAGGGGCTATTTGTTGGGAAAGATAGAGCATCGCTCTGTAAAATAATCTCCTGGGAAATCTTTTTGGTATTTTTTTTTATTGTTGAATGTTTCTCAATTCCTCTTTCTTAATTGCCTGCTCTTTGCCTGCAGCTAGTATTCATGGATCACTCAGCAGAGATATCTTACTAGATAAGTAGAACATCCTCCACCTCTTCTTTTCCACCACCTGACAATGTATGTCTTTTTTTTGAGTTGTTTGTCATAATAAATCTACTCTAAAATTTGAAGATTTCAATGCAGTGCTGTTGTGCTGGCAGCCCTAATGGCAATGCCATTAAGTAGATAGTTCAGTGGTTTGAGCATTGGCCTGCTAAACACAGGGTTGTGAATTCAATCCTTGAGGGGGCCACTTAGGGATCTGGGCAAAAATCAGTACTTGGTCCTGCTAGTGAAGGCAGGGGGCTGGACTTGATGACCTTTTGGGGTCCCTTCCAGTTCTATGAGATAGGTATATCTCCATATATTTAAAGAATAAGGAACGTACTAATTAGTTCATTTATTGGAGAGGGACAAGTGAGCCTTTTTAAAACAAAAAAGTACAAATTTACTTCATGATTATACTTCTGACCTCCCTTTACTTCCATCCTTTGTTTTGATCTTTTCAGGGCTGATCTTTTATATGAGACCAATATTTTTTATAATGGAGCACTGCACAACAGGTTGATATAGGGAAGAAACAGTTGTGTCACTCTTTTGGACATGAGCTTCACATTTCCCTACTCCACAAGTCCTTTCACCTCTTCAATATTCAGTGTAGCTAGCCCTTTGTGTCATGTGGAGGTCTGGGGTCTTTCCAGCCTCAAAGATCCTGCATAGCAGTGGCCTCCCCTTCTGGTCATAGTGAGTATTTCAAGAGTGATGATGCTTTCTAGTGACACTTCCAGCTATTGCTTGATTTGAAGAGCTTGGGACCTAGATCTGGATCCAACACATGACTACTCACTGTTCTGCCACTAGATCATCAGGCTGGTCTTCAGCTCCTGTCTTTCAAGTAATGAAATATCTTTGAAGATGGCTGATATTCAGAAGTGTGGTTTGCTCCTGAAAAACTTATTCTGTTTCTAAAGTGCTACCACTGCAAACTCTCCCCTCAGGAGACTAGGTGGCATTTTATGTCAATGCAAATTGATATGTTCTATAGCAAAAGTATCCGTTTCCTTTGCCTTTATTATTTTTTTTCCATAACGTTTTTCTTCTCTCATTTGTTGTTGATGTTGCAGCAAAAACACACTCAGGAGTATGGAAAGATCTTCAAGTCTCACTTTGGTCCACAGTTTGTAGTGTCCATTGCAGATCGAGACATGGTTGCCCAGGTGCTCCGGGCGGAAGGTAGAACTCCACAAAGAGCTAACATGGAATCCTGGCAAGAGTACAGAGATTTAAGAGGGAGAGCTACAGGACTTATTTCTGCGTAAGTATAGTCACTTTTTTCCCTTCTTAATTTGTATTATCAAAGCATGTTAATCTTCTGAAGTACCATATAAATCAGCCTGGTGTTTTTTTCATTTAGTGTATGATTGGTTCAAGAACAGTTATCTGCCTCTGAAAGCTTGCATGTAACATGATTGTGTGTGTGTGGGTGTATGAGGGTAATTGTCCTTGTGAAGCATTCACAGTAATCAATGATGTAATGTGTTTATGCAAAAGGGAACCAATCTTTTTGTGAGTCATGGCCATTCTCTTACTTTGATGAGATAAAATTGCAGTAGCAAAAGGCTTTATATAGTGAAAGCCTGATAATGCATTTAACACTCACATTACACCAAAATCTCAAGGTTAAAATATAGGCCAGAGTCAAAATAATGGCTCCTTGTTGATATATAAGAATCGGAAAAGGTACAGAGAAGGGCAACAGAAATGACTGGGATATAGAACAGCTTCCATACGAGGAGAGATTTAAAAAGACTGGGACTGTTCAGCTTAGAAAAGAGCTGAATAAGGGCCGGGGGGATATGATACAGGTCTATAAAATCGTGAACGATGTGGAGAAACTGAATAGGGAAGTGTTTTTTACCCCTTCATGTAACACAAGAACGGGAGTCACGCAATGAAATTAATAGGCAGTAAGTTGAAAACAAAAGGAAGTACTTCTTCACATAATGCAGTCAACCTGCAGAATTCGTTGCCAGGGGATGTTGTGAAGTCTAAAAGTATAACTCTGTTCCATAAAGAATTAGATAAGATTGTGAAGGTAGGTCCATCAAAGGCTATTACCCAAGATGGTCAGGGACACAGCCCCATGCTCCAGTTGTCCCTAAACCTCTGCCAGAAGCTGAGACTGGATGTCAGGGGTTGGATCACTCAATAATGGTTCTGTTCATTCCCTCTGAAGCATTTGGCACTGGCCACTGTCGGAAGACATGATACTGGGCTAGATGGGCCATTGGTCTGGCCCAGTATGGCAATTCTTATGTTCTTATTTTGTTTTGCTGAACAGTGGGCCCATAATGTAAGATTTGGAAGGTGCCACTTTATTATTATTATTATTATTATTATTATTTATTATTTATTTGCATTATCATAGCACGTCAGAGTCCCAGTCATGGACCAGGACCCCATTCTGCTAGGCGCTGTGCAAACACAGAACAAAAAGACAGTCCCTACCCCAAAAGAGCTGACAATCTAAATATAAGACAAGAGACAAGAGATAGATACAGACAAATGAAGGAGTACAAGGAAACAATGAGACAATATGGTCAGCATGGTAAGTAGGCTGTGGTCTCAGCACACCAGCAGCCTAACTGTTGTAAATGTTTTTGTAGACCTTACAGGAAAGGAGAGTTTTAAGGAGGGTTTGAAAGGAGAATAATGAATTAATTTTGTAGATGTCTATAGGGAGCTTGTCCCAGGCATGAGGGGCAGCATGGGAGGCAGCATGAAGATTGAAAATTTAACAAGTAGGCAACAGAAGCGGACCTCAATGGCCAGTTGGAGGGGGGAGTCAACCTTTCGATGCTGAATGATGATAGGTAGGATGACGATAGGTCATGAAGGGCCTCGAAAGTGAAGACAGATAATGTTTGATATGATAAAGAAGAGGGAGCCAGTGAAGGGCTTTCCAGAGAGGGATGACATAGTCAAAGCAACAGGCTTGGAAAATCATCTTTGCAGAATTCTGAATGAATATAAAGGGGGCAAAATTGCATATATCAGGAGGCCAGAAAAAACAATATTACAGTAATGGAGATGTGAGATGAGAGTCGGGACAAGAGTCTTAGCTGTGTGGATGGATAGGAGGGCTGTATTTTAGAGATGTTATGCAGAAAGAATTTGCAAGACAGACATAACCTGAATGTGAGGACCTAGAAAGAGGTCCAAATTGAAGATGATACCCAGGTTATGGGCCAGAGTGACAGATAGAATGTTAGTCCACTGTGATCGAGAAAGGAGGTAGTATGGGAAGGGTTTTGGGGGGAAGATTAGGAGCTTTGTTTTAGCCATGTTGAATTTGAGCTGATAGCTAGACATCGATAAGGAGATGTCAGAGAGACAGGCTGAGATTTTAATTTGAACAGAGACAGGTCTGGAGTAGAGAGGTAGATCTGTGAATCATCAGCATAGTTGGATGTGTGTTTGTGGATGAGATTACCGAGAGATAAGATGTAGAGGGAGATGAGAAGGAGACCAGAACTCTGTGGAACCCTCACAGAAAACTGGAAGGGGGATGATCAGGAGCCTCTGAAGGACATGCTGAAGGAATGATTAGAGAGGTAGGAGGAGAACTAGGAGCAGACAGAGTCACAGAAGCCAAGGTAGGATAAAACTTCAAGAAGAAAAACATAGTCATCTGTATCAAAGGCAGCTGACAAGTCACGGAGAATGAGGATGGAGTATTGGTTCTGAGATCTGGCTAAAAAAAAGAGATCATTAGAGACTTTGGTGAGAGCGGTTTGAGTTGAGTGTAGAGGGTGGAAGCCAGACTGAAGAGGGTCTAGAATGGAATTGGAGAAGAGGAACTCCAGACAATGATTGTAGATAGTGTGTTCAATGAGTTTGGAGATGAAATGGAGAAGGGAGATGGGGCAGTAGTTGCAGAGGCAAGTGGGGTCACAGGTGGTTTTTTTATTTTTTTAAAGATATGAGTTTCTAAAATATGTTTGTATTGTGAAGGCAAAGAGATGGAGGATAGTGAGCAGTTAAGGAGATGAGTCAGGTAGGGGATGAAAGTGGGCACAAGGGAGATCAGGAGATGGGATAGGATGATGTCACTGGGGCAAGTGGAGGGATTGGAGGAGGAGATCAGAGAAGAATTTGTGCATCTGTGATGAGAGAGAAGGAGGAGAGTTGTAGGAGGGGGAAGGGAAGGCAAGCTGAGGAGTCGGGGAAAGTCACATCATATTTTATAATTTTTTTCCTGATAGAAATCAGCAAGATACTCTGCAAAGAGAGAAGTGGAGGCAGGAAGATGAGAGAGTTTGAGGAATGAGTAAAGGTGGTGAAAAGACAACTGGGATTGTGGGTGGCCCTTTCAATGGGAAAGGGGGGCAAAAGAATCAAGGGTGGAGGAGAGAGAGGAATGGAGTGAATCAACAACCATATCAATGGAGGAAAGGGAAGAAAGAGCAGATGAGAAGTCATCAATGCTGATGGACTGGAAGTCATGGAAAGGCCAAATGACAGGGCATGAGAGAGGGGGCTGATGGGCAATGTTGAACGAGACTAGGTAATGGTTGAAGAGGGGGAACTCAGCAACAGAGAGATCAAAAAGAGAGCAGTGCTTGGGTAAGACCAAGTCAAGTGAATGGCTCTTTTTGCGAGTGGGATAGTTGAACCAGGGCTGCAGGTTGAATGAAGACATGAGGGTGAGGAAACATGCATCTACGGGGGTTGGATGGGTTATGGTGGATTGTGAGGAGAGGAAGAGAGAGAGCCAGGAATCATAGCTGGAGAAGAAGGCGGATGGGGAGGAGTTGGGTGGATGGTAGATGATAGCAACATGGACAGGAAAAGGAGAGAAGAGTTGGATGCAGTCCTCTTCAAAAGAGAAGAAAGGGTGGGAAGGCGGAAGAGGGAGGGGTTGGAAGCAGCAGGAATGGGAGAGAAGCCCGACAACTCCACCGTGATCTGATCCAGGGCAGGAGGTGTGAGAGGAGAGGCCTCCATAAGAAAGGGCAAGTTTCAGAGGCCATGCCAAACGAAGGGATCCAGGTCTCTGAGAGCCAGGAGCTGGAGGGAGCAAGATATGAAGAGGTCATGGATGACTGAGACCTTTCTAGAGATGGAGTGGGCATTCCTGAGACAGCAAGAGAACAGTAGGCAGTGGAGGGATGGGGGGAATGAAATTCCTCTCTGGTCCAGTAACTTTCTGTAACCTACTGCAGCATCATTCCAAGTGGAAGACTTTCAGGGGGAGTGCTTATGCAAATAACAATTTAAAAATGTTTGAAAGACTGTTGATTTGTCTGCTTAAATAGCTGTAAGAGAGACAAGGTAGGTGAGGTAATATCTTTAGATATTAGACCAGCTTCTGTTGGTGAAAGAGACAAGCTTCCCAGTTTACACAGAGCTCTTCTTCAGGTCTGGGGAAGGTACTCAGAGTGTCACAACACTAAATACAAGGATGGAACAGATAAGGAGTCAACTCATGTTGCAAGAGACCATTCAAGGTGAAGTGGGCAGTTAACACTTCTACAATCCTAGGCAAAAGGTGTGTTAGTGGTTTACAGATTGTTGTAATGAGCTGTAAATCCAGTATCTTTATTAAGTCTGTGATTTTTGGTGTCTAGTGGAGTTGTGAATTTAAGTTCCCAGGCTCATCTTTTAAAGACGTTGTGCAGGTTTCCTTTGAGGATGAGGACTGAGAGGTCAGATACAGAGTAACCGTTTTATGAAAATTGTTTGCCCACAGGTGATATGGTGTATATGTATTTTATCATTTTTTTGTGTGAGTTCATTTGAGTGTAGTGATTGTCTTGTTTCACCCACATTGTGTTTGGGGGCATTTAGTGCACATTTTGTGATGGGCATGTGTAGGGCCTATGGATCTTGAAAGGTGTGTTTGTTGGGGGGATATTGATGATCGGAGCAGTGTAGATATGTTTGCAGGTTTTGCATCTGTTGTTATGGCATCAACTAGTGCCGCTTTAAGTTGGTGCGTATGTGTTAATTCCTTATCTGATCCACCTTGTACTTATCTGTGACACTCTTGAGTACCTTTCCCAGACCTGAAGAAGAGCTCTGTGTAAATGCAAAAGCTTGTCTTTCTCACCAACAGAAGTTGGTCCAATAAAAGATATATTACCTCACTCTCCTTGTTTCTCTAATATCCTGGGACTAACATGGCTGCAACAACACTCAGGAGCAGATTTACCATGAAACAAAATGTGCGGTGGCACGGGGCCCCCAACGACAGGGGGCCCCCCAAAATGCAGGACAAATATCTGACAACTTGTCCCTGAGTCCCAGCCGGCAGCACAGCAGGGCTCAGGCAGGCAGGCTGCCTGCATGCCGTGGCCGGTGGCTCCCGCCGCTCCCGGAAGCGTCTGGCTGCTGGCACATCTCTGTGCGGCCCTGGTGGGGGGTGGGGGAGCGGCTCGCTCTGCCTCCCTCCCTCCACACTGCTTCGCTCCTGAAAGTGGCCGGCATGTCCCTGCGGCCCCTGGGGGGTGGGGGGGGAAGGGGTGTCTCCACGCGCTGCCCCCACCCCAAGCTCCGACTCCACAGCTCCTATTTGCCGGGAACTCCTATTTGCCGGGAGCTGTGGGGGTGGTGCCTGCGGGCAGCGGCGCGTGGAGATCCCCTGACTCCCCCCACCCCACCTAGGAGCCACTGCCAGAGGTGTGTGTGTGTGCTGGTCGCTTTGGGAGCCGTGCCGCCCGAGGTAAGCTCTGTCCCCCTTCCCGCATCCCAAACCCTTGCCCCAACCCACAGCCTGCACCCCGCACCCAAACTTCCTCCCAGAGCTCACACCCCTCACTCCAAACCCCTGCCCCAACCCAGAGCCTTCACCCAGCACTCAAACTTCCTCCCAGAGCCCGCACCCCCTCCTGCACCCCAACCTCCTACCCCAATCAAGGTACCTCACTGCATTTTCATTTACTTCCCATTACTTATAATACAGGAGGAGGATGAAGAAAAAAAGAATGAACAACAGGGGGGAGATAAGAGAGAATGTTCTTTTTCTCGGCAGGGTCCTGAGGGGGGCCCCCAAAATGAAGCTGCGCACAGGGCCCCACTAACTCTAAATCCGCCACTGACACCACTGCAGACAAATAAAGAACTGTAACACATCCATCACCATCTAGATACAGACACCGCTGTCACCAACTAAACTGCATATGTGAGGCATTGGAAATATAATTCAGGACCTTAAGTTTCAAAAACACAGGCCTCTACATATTTCAGCTAAAAGAGACTCTCTTCTGGCTGTAAGAAATGCTTCCAACAATCTAAAAACCAACATTTCAGTGTGTCTGATTTGCTCCAGCTACAGTGTTATACACCAGGGGGTCTCAACCTTTTTCTTGCTGAGGCCCCCCTCAACATGCTATAAAAACTCCAGGGCCCAGTGGGGGCAGGGGGGACCCTTGGGCATAGGCATAGTTTGACTTCTATTTTGGGGGGGGGGGAGGGGGCAAGGGCTGGCAGGGCTCAGGCCAGCTCCGCACAGGGGGAGCGCCACCTCCACCCCCGCCTCACCTCAGCAGGCCACCCAGTCTAAATAATATAAATCAAAGAGGGGACTCAGCTCAAAAAGTTTGAAAACCGCTTAGGGTGCAAGCAGGGGGTAGCTAGGGGCTGTGTGCGGGCAGGGGGCTAGCTCAGGCTGCAGGGAGGATAGCTAGGGGTTGTATGCCAGGAGGGCTCCTCCTGCGGTGCCTGCTCCCCAAGGGCTCTGCCAGCCCCAGAACTGGGTCCCCCCACCCAGGTGGTTCTTACCAGCTGCGTGTGCAGTCAGAGGGAGCTGAGGAGCAGCTGCAACCCCAGGCCCAAGCAGCAGACAGGGGAATGCCACAGCTGCTTCCGGGGGAATGGGGGGGGCGGGGGGAGTGTGATGGACACTTCAGCCCCACAGGAGGGCGCAGGGTCTCCCAGTTTCAGCCCCACGGAGGGCGCCGGGATTTGGGGCACCAGATTATAGCCATGGGGCCCTGCGGCCCCACGGAAAGGGCTCGCAGACCCCTGGGGGGCTGCAGACCCCTGGTTATACACATTATAGACATTATACAAACATATTATAGTATCTGAGATGGCATGAGCCTGTTCAGCTCACATACTTAAGTCAGTGGCTCTCAACCTTTCCAGACTGCTGTGCCCCTTTCAGGAGTCTGATTTGTCTTGTGTACTTCAAGTTTCACCTCACTTAAAAACAACTTGCTTAAAAAATCAGACATAAAAAATACAAAAGTGTCACTGCATACTATTATTGAAAAATTGCGGACTTTCTCATTTTTACCATATAATTATAAAATAAATCAATTGGAATATAAATATTGTACTTACATTTCAGTGTATAGTATACAGAGCAGTATAAACAAGTCATTCTCTGTATGAAATTTTAGTTTGTACTGACTTTGCTATGCTTTTTATGTAGCCTGTTGTAAAACTAGGCAAATATCTAGATGAATTGATGTACCGCTTGAAAGACCTCTGCGAGACTCCCTGGTTGAGAACCACTGTTCTAAGTTATATAATTCTTAATGTATTAATGGTCTGTCTTGAACTTCTCATACTGTAGGTTGTTAGGTCTCAAAAAGTACCATTTCTCACAGAAAGTAAACTTTTCTCACAGAAAACTTCCCCTAGATTTGGAATAAACATAACCGGGCTTGACATGCCGATAGAGGATTTGGTATATTAAATCAGACCAGTGGTCCATGAAATCTGGTTATGCTGGATGTTTTTGGGAGAAAAGCACCAAATCTGTATAAAAGAAAACAAATTAACAAAGATAAATGTATATTTAAAATTTCATTTTAATGGGAACATGTGTGATACTTTTGCAAACCAGAATCTCAGATGTGTTTTGTTGGTCAGGTACTGTATGTATTTAGCAGGTGTGAATAAACAATTATCTGAAGGCACTTCCAGAATACTGAGAGAGAGTCCTAAAGCTCTAACCAGTACACATTAATTAACTTACAAACTTGATTGTGTACTGTAACAGTGAGGTGAATTAGACAATGGAATGACTTGCCACCTTCAGTAAATACAGAATAAGAAACATAAGAAAGTATTACTTGACACACCAGTGTCCGCTATACTCTTTTCCAGTAGTGGTTTCAGTTTTACCAATTATCAGAGGGGTAGCCGTGTTAGTCTGGATCTGTAAAAGCAGCAAAGAATCCTGTGGCACCTTATAGACTAACAGACGTTTTGCAGCATGAGCTTTCGTGGGTGAATACCCACTTCTTCGGATGCAAGACCAATGAATTTGTTTATCACTTGCTAATGAGAGACTCTTATTTAATTCATGAACTTCCTGCCCAACTAATGATTGCCAGGAAGAATTATATATAGATATTTTAAATTATTTCTTCTAGGGAAGGGGAGCAATGGCTAAAAATGAGGAGTGTACTAAGGCAGAAAGTCCTGAAACCCAAGGATGTGGCTGTTTTCTCTGAAGGAGTCAATGAAGTCATCACAGATTTAATTAAGAGAATCCACACGCTCAGGAGTCAAGAGGAAGATGGGGAAACAGTGACCAATGTTAACAACCTTTTCTTCAAGTATTCCATGGAAGGTGAGAGACAGACCGTATAATATCTGGAAAGAAAATTAATGCCAAACCATGTGATTATAATTAGGCATTTTTATCATAAACTGCCACTGCCACACTCAAGCTAATTTAAAACAATCAGAGGGCTTGATCCTACAAATGCTTCACTTAACTAGCGCCTACCTAAATTCTGTCTGCAGTTTCAACAGGGAAAAATATTTTTCTTCGGTGCCTACATCTGCCTAACTGTGGCGTTCTTACACTTTCTTCAGAAGCATCTGGCTACTGGTGGAGACAAAGATACTTGACTAGATAGATCTCCAGTCCAATCAAATATAGCGATTCCTATGTTCTTATGTAACTGTTATGTAGCATTGTTTTTGTGCATTTAAACATTTGTTTTATTCCTTTCCCAAATATCTGATTTTCAGCAGTGGTTGAATTATTAGTTTTTGTTTTAAAGTTTCATGTGGTTCTTTAACTGACACTGCATGAACTAGAGAGACAAGGGGAGTGAGGTAATATCTTTTATTGGACAAACTTCTGTTGGTGAGAGAGACAAACTTTTGAGTTTACACAGAGCTTTTCTTCAGATCTGGGAAACTTAAGAGTGTCACAGCTAAATACAAGATGGAACAGATTGTTTAGCGTAAGCAGTTAACACATATTTCCAGGGATCCTTCAAAGTGAAGTGGCCTGTTGACACCCCTCCAGACATAGGGACGAAAGAAAGTGGTGGTGGGAAGCAACTGGGAAGGCATTGTTAGTGGGTTATAGATTGTTGTAATAAGCCATAAATCCTGTGTCTCAATTCAATCCGTGATTTTTAGTGTCTAGCAAAGTTATGAACTTAAGCTCCCAGGCTCATCTTTTGAAATGTTGTGCAGGTTCCCTTTGAGGTTGAAGACTGATAGGTTAGATATAGAGTGATCGCTTTGTGAAAAGTGTTCACCCACAGGTGATAGGGTGTTTTTATCTTTTATCATTTTCCTGTGAGAGTTCATTGGAGAGTGTAATGATTGTCTGGTTTCACCCACATAGTTTCTGGTGGGGCATTGAGTGCACTGGATGAAGTACACTACATATTGCTATAGGCATGAATAGGACCCATGGATCTTGAAAGGTGTATGTCGGGGGTGTCGATCATTGTAGCAGTGGAGGTATGTCTGCAGGTTTTGTATCTGTTGTTCTGGCAGGATCTGGTGCTACTTTGAGGTGGTGTGTCCCTGGCCTGTGGGGAGCTTGCTTCTGATGATGAGCTTGGAGAGGTTGGGGGGTTGTTGGAAGGCCAGAAGAGGGGGTTCAGAAAAGATTTATTTCAGGATGGGTCCCCATTGAGTATGGGTTGTAGTTGTTCGATGACACCCTGTATGGGTTCCAATATGGGGCGCAAGTGACAAGTAGGGGTGTGTGGTCAGAGGTGGTTTTATTTCTGTATTGACGCAGGTTCTCTCGGGGTATTTGGGTGGCCTGTTCTATGATGCGATCTTCTTCTATGGTGGCGTGTNAACAGACGTTTTGCAGCATGAGCTTTCGTGGGTGAATACCCACTTCTTCGGATGCAAGACCAATGAATTTGTTTATCACTTGCTAATGAGAGACTCTTATTTAATTCATGAACTTCCTGCCCAACTAATGATTGCCAGGAAGAATTATATATAGATATTTTAAATTATTTCTTCTAGGGAAGGGGAGCAATGGCTAAAAATGAGGAGTGTACTAAGGCAGAAAGTCCTGAAACCCAAGGATGTGGCTGTTTTCTCTGAAGGAGTCAATGAAGTCATCACAGATTTAATTAAGAGAATCCACACGCTCAGGAGTCAAGAGGAAGATGGGGAAACAGTGACCAATGTTAACAACCTTTTCTTCAAGTATTCCATGGAAGGTGAGAGACAGACCGTATAATATCTGGAAAGAAAATTAATGCCAAACCATGTGATTATAATTAGGCATTTTTATCATAAACTGCCACTGCCACACTCAAGCTAATTTAAAACAATCAGAGGGCTTGATCCTACAAATGCTTCACTTAACTAGCGCCTACCTAAATTCTGTCTGCAGTTTCAACAGGGAAAAATATTTTTCTTCGGTGCCTACATCTGCCTAACTGTGGCGTTCTTACACTTTCTTCAGAAGCATCTGGCTACTGGTGGAGACAAAGATACTTGACTAGATAGATCTCCAGTCCAATCAAATATAGCGATTCCTATGTTCTTATGTAACTGTTATGTAGCATTGTTTTTGTGCATTTAAACATTTGTTTTATTCCTTTCCCAAATATCTGATTTTCAGCAGTGGTTGAATTATTAGTTTTTGTTTTAAAGTTTCATGTGGTTCTTTAACTGACACTGCATGAACTAGAGAGACAAGGGGAGTGAGGTAATATCTTTTATTGGACAAACTTCTGTTGGTGAGAGAGACAAACTTTTGAGTTTACACAGAGCTTTTCTTCAGATCTGGGAAACTTAAGAGTGTCACAGCTAAATACAAGATGGAACAGATTGTTTAGCGTAAGCAGTTAACACATATTTCCAGGGATCCTTCAAAGTGAAGTGGCCTGTTGACACCCCTCCAGACATAGGGACGAAAGAAAGTGGTGGTGGGAAGCAACTGGGAAGGCATTGTTAGTGGGTTATAGATTGTTGTAATAAGCCATAAATCCTGTGTCTCAATTCAATCCGTGATTTTTAGTGTCTAGCAAAGTTATGAACTTAAGCTCCCAGGCTCATCTTTTGAAATGTTGTGCAGGTTCCCTTTGAGGTTGAAGACTGATAGGTTAGATATAGAGTGATCGCTTTGTGAAAAGTGTTCACCCACAGGTGATAGGGTGTTTTTATCTTTTATCATTTTCCTGTGAGAGTTCATTGGAGAGTGTAATGATTGTCTGGTTTCACCCACATAGTTTCTGGTGGGGCATTGAGTGCACTGGATGAAGTACACTACATATTGCTATAGGCATGAATAGGACCCATGGATCTTGAAAGGTGTATGTCGGGGGTGTCGATCATTGTAGCAGTGGAGGTATGTCTGCAGGTTTTGTATCTGTTGTTCTGGCAGGATCTGGTGCTACTTTGAGGTGGTGTGTCCCTGGCCTGTGGGGAGCTTGCTTCTGATGATGAGCTTGGAGAGGTTGGGGGGTTGTTGGAAGGCCAGAAGAGGGGGTTCAGAAAAGATTTATTTCAGGATGGGTCCCCATTGAGTATGGGTTGTAGTTGTTCGATGACACCCTGTATGGGTTCCAATATGGGGCGCAAGTGACAAGTAGGGGTGTGTGGTCAGAGGTGGTTTTATTTCTGTATTGACGCAGGTTCTCTCGGGGTATTTGGGTGGCCTGTTCTATGATGCGATCTTCTTCTATGGTGGCGNCTCTCCACCCCCACAGGACACTTGAAGGAAACTGAAAACTACAGGGGGTGTGAGTGATTGCTGGACCCAGGCTAAAAGAAGATTAGCCTGTAAAAGGGAACATTTTGGAACTGGTGAGGATCTTATCTGTATTTAGTGCAATTAGACATAGATTTGCGTATTTTATTTTATTTTGCTTGGTAACTTCTTTTGTTCTGTCTGTTACTACTTGAAATCACTTAAATCCTACTATCTGTATTTAATAAAATCACTTTCTACTTATTAATTAACTCAGAGTATGTATTAATACCTGGGGGAGCAAACAGCTGTGCATATCTCTCTATCAGTGTTATAGAGGGCGAACAATTTATGAGTTTACTCTGTATAAAGCTTATACAGGGTAAAACGGATTTATCTGGGTTTAGACCCCATTGGGAATTGGGCATCTGAGTGTTAAAGGCAAGCAGACTTCTGTGAGCTGTTCTCAGGTAAACCTGCAGCTGGTTATTCGGACTCTTGGGTCTGTGTCTGCAGCAGACGGGCGTGTCTGGCTTCAGCAGCAAGACAAGAGTGCTGAAAACACTGAGCTAGCAGGGAGAATAGAAACAGAGGTGGCCTTGGCACATCAGCTGGCAGCTCCCAAGTGGGTTTCTGTGAACCAACCCGTCACAACTACATGTTGCTATAGGCATGAGTAGGACCCATGGATCTTGAAAGGTGTATGTCGGGGGTGTCGATCATTGTAGCAGTGGAGGTATGTCTGCAGGTTTTGTATCTGTTGTTCTGGCAGGATCTGGTGCTACTTTGAGGTGGTGTGTCCCTGGCCTGTGGGGAGCTTGCTTCTGATGATGAGCTTGGAGAGGTTGGGGGGTTGTTGGAAGGCCAGAAGAGGGGGTTCAGAAAAGATTTATTTCAGGATGGGTCCCCATTGAGTATGGGTTGTTAGTTGTTCGATGACACCCTGTATGGGTTCCAATATGGGGCGCAAGTGACAAGTAGGGGTGTGTGGTCAGAGGTGGTTTTATTTCTGTATTGACGCAGGTTCTCTCGGGGTATTTGGGTGGCCTGTTCTATGATGCGATCTTCTTCTCTGGTGGCGTCCCTTGTTTGTTGAAGGCAGTTTTGAGTGTGTTAAGGTGTGTACCCCAGACTTTCTCCTCAGAGCATATTCGGTGGTATCTGAGTGCCTGGTTGTAAGNGTCTGGTTTCACCCACATAGTTTCTGGTGGGGCATTGAGTGCACTGGATGAAGTACACTACATATTGCTATAGGCATGAATAGGACCCATGGATCTTGAAAGGTGTATGTCGGGGGTGTCGATCATTGTAGCAGTGGAGGTATGTCTGCAGGTTTTGTATCTGTTGTTCTGGCAGGATCTGGTGCTACTTTGAGGTGGTGTGTCCCTGGCCTGTGGGGAGCTTGCTTCTGATGATGAGCTTGGAGAGGTTGGGGGGTTGTTGGAAGGCCAGAAGAGGGGGTTCAGAAAAGATTTATTTCAGGATGGGTCCCCATTGAGTATGGGTTGTAGTTGTTCGATGACACCCTGTATGGGTTCCAATATGGGGCGCAAGTGACAAGTAGGGGTGTGTGGTCAGAGGTGGTTTTATTTCTGTATTGACGCAGGTTCTCTCGGGGTATTTGGGTGGCCTGTTCTATGATGCGATCTTCTTCTATGGTGGCGTGTCCTTGTTTGTTGAAGGCAGTTTTGAGTGTGTTAAGGTGTGTACCCCAGACTTTCTCCTCAGAGCATATTCGGTGGTATCTGAGTGCCTGGTTGTAAGTAACAGATTTCTTGGTGTGTTTGGGGTGGTTACTGGATCTATGAAGGTAGGTGTGGTGATCCGTGGGTTTCTTGTATATAGTTGTGTGACGGGTTCCATTGTTGAAGCTTATTGCCGTATGCAGGACGTTGATGCTGGTATGGGAGTATTCCAGATAGAATTTAATGGATAGGTGGTGGTTGCTGAAGTTGTGGTGGAAGTCTATAAGGGAGTTTAAGTCGTCTGTCCAGAGAATGAAAATATCATCAATGTATCTCAGTTATATCATTGGTTTCATAGTTCATTTGTCCAGAAATAATTCTTCAAGGTGGCCCATGAAGAGGTTGGCATATTGGGGAGCCATCCTAGTACCCATAGCTATTCCCATGGTTTGGACGAAGTGTGTGTTGTTGAATGTAAAAATGGTTATGGGTGAGGATTAAATGGATGAGTTTGGCGATGTGTTTGGGGTAGATATATGAGGTTTGTCCAATGTCTTGTAAATATTTGGGGCAGACAGCTATGCTGTCATTGTGAGGGATGATAGTGTATAGGGAGGTGACATCCATAGTGGCAAGGATGGTGTTCTGAGGGAGGTTGTTAATACTGCAGAGTTTGTGGAGGAAGTCAATTGTGTCCTAGAGGAAGCTGGGCCTTTGTGTGATGAATGATTTGAGGATGTTTCTATGACTCCTGATGTTCCTTTAGTAAGAGTGCCATGGCCAGATATGATGGGTCCGCTTGGATTCCCTTGTTTGTGAATCTTGGGAAGCATGTAGAAGGTCCCTGGGGTTGGTTCGTGGGGGATGAAATTGTAGAGTTTTTCTTGGACACAGACGCCGACTTCCTCAGGGCCCTGGGGGTGCTCAACCCCCCACTCTGCCCCAGATCCCACCCCCACCAGATCCCTTCCACCAAGTCTACATCCCGCCCCGCCTCTTCCTGCCCAGTTCTTCCCCCTTCCCTGAGTGCGCCCGTCCCCGCTCCTCCCCCTCCCCCCAGCGCCTCCTGCACGCTGCGGAACAGCTTATTGCAGCAGGTGGGAGGCACTGGGAGGGAGGGGGAGGAGTTGATTGGCGGGGCTGCCATTGGACGGGAGTCGCTGGGGGGGCAAAGAGCCAGCTGGCTGCCAGTGGGTACTAAGTACCCAATATTTTTTTTCTGTGTGCGCTCCAGGGCTGGAGTCCTCATGGAGTCGGCGTCTATGCTCTTGGAGTTGTTTAGGGAAGGATTTGATGATATCCTTAAATTCCTGGATAAATTGTGGTGTGGTTGTCTTTGAGTTCTGCATGAGCTAGTCTTATAAATAATACAAAATATTACATCACATAACACCCATCTTAAGAAAATCCCATTTCTCTCTCATATGCATAATAAAGCACTGTGTGTCTGCCTGATGCTTAAAGTGTTGGCACTCTTTGCTGAGAACTAGCTGACTCATTGAGATTTGTAACGACTTCCAGCATTGCTGACCTATGAAGCCACTGTCTCAAACGGCTGACTACTTGTTAAAATAATCTGGGTCTATGCTAACTAGATAATGTCTGAGTAGTAGCATCAGGTGAGCGCCAGCTGTCTTAAAGCAATTTAACCTTTTGAGCTACAGACTCCCTCTAATTGATCAGTGAATTAAATTCTCTAAGTTCCTTTGAATTTTCATCCTTTCCTCTACCCTACACTTTCTTACCTTGGATATAAAGTCAATAATACTATTAATGATTTACATTGTGAAATAATTTAGACCTAGAATTTAACCCACCTAAAAATGTGCATTTAAGATATTATATCTATTTTTGTCAACATTAATTGTTTCACTGCTGATCATTTTAGCAGAAACATCCAGATAAGGAGGTCTGTTGGGTGAGAGTGACAGTTAAAAAATGAACAGCCATCCTTAGGTCACAGAATCAACATCCTGACTGAGATGAATGGGACAATTCATGCCGCTCACAGCTATTATTTCAGGCGGTCTGGAGACTCAGTAAAACAACACTTCATTGGTTATAACTTGGTTCAGATCTTCCACGTTTTCTTCACAATGATAAGGATGAGAAACATTTTTTTAAATGAAAGCTTACATTCTGGAGCAATCTATTCAATATTGAGTATGAATTTTGTTATAATAATTTTTGATGTTTCTTGAAAGCTCTAGTTATGAGTCTACAGAAAAGTGATGTGTGTATGTGTTTGGTTTTGTTTTAGTTTTGTTTAAAGAAAGTTAGGAAAATATAAACATGAGTCAAATAAGGGACCCATCTATTAAAAAGGAGATAAAGGAGATGTTAAAGTTATTTTTTTTATCATAGAAAGGACACATAAGGAGGTCATTTAATCTACCCTCTGTTTTATAAGGGACTGTATTATCCCTAAACCATCTCCAGTAAGTGCTAGTCAAACTAATTAACTATGTTTTTGCAGACTTGGTTATGTTCCTTTACCTTTTAATTCTGTACCATAAATAACTCAAAGAAGAAGAAAAAAGAATGAAGGGACTGTAAATTCTGTGACTTTTCTCCTGTGCAGGTGTGGCAACTATTCTGTATGAATCCCGATTGGGCTGCCTGGAAAACAACATCCCAGAGAAGACTGTGGAATACATTGAGGCTCTGGAGTTAATGTTTAGCATGTTTAAGACAACTATGTATGCAGGGGCAATTCCCAAATGGCTTCGTCCATTTATTCCAAAACCCTGGAGAGAGTTCTGCAGATCCTGGGATGGACTCTTCAAATTTAGTAAGATTTAATAATAGAAAAGTTCAACTTTGTCTCTGTAGCTGCTGTCACTGTATTTGAATAGAGCTTGTTGCATTTGTACCCTAAAATTATAGTAAGAAACTGGGGAAGAGGAAGAAAAGTAGGAATAAACTACAGTGAGAAGTATTAAGGGATTATTTAGGGTGGTACAGTAAGAGAAACTAGATGAACATTTGGGATACGTATCAGAAAGAACTTCTTGACAATGAGATCTACTATGCTGTGATGCAGTAATCTTTTAAGAGGAGTGGTGGAAGCCGCACTGATTGGGACAATTGAAAGTAGACTGAACAGAAAACTAGGAAAAGTATTCTAGGAAACAATCCTTTATTGGCCAAGTGATGGACTGGGCAGCCCAGTCAGCCTCACCTCAGTCCCTGGAAAAATCATGGAGCAGGTCCTCAAGGAATCAATTCTGAAGCACTTAGAGGAGAGGAAAGTGATCAGGAACAGTCAGCATGGATTCACCAAGGGCAAGTCATGCCTGACTAACCTAATTGCCTTCTATGAGGAGATAACTGGGTCTGTGGATGAGGGGAAAGCAGTGGATGTGTTATTCCTTGACTTTAGCAAAGCTTTTGATACGGTCTCCCACAGTATTCTTGCCGGCAAGTTAAAGAAGTATGGGCTGGATGAATGGACTATAAGGTGGATAGAAAGCTGGCTAGATCGTCGGGCTCAACGGGTAGTGATCAACGGCTCCATGTCTAGTTGGCAGCCGGTTTCAAGCGGAGTGCCCCAAGGGTCGGTCCTGGGGCCGGTTTTGTTCAATATCTTCATTAATGATCTGGAGGATGGCGTGGACTGCACTCTCAGCAAATTTGCAGATGACACTAAACTGGGAGGAGTGGTAGATACGCTGGAGGGTAGGGATAGGATACAGAGGGACCTAGACAAATTAGAGGATTGGGCCAAAAGAAACCTGATGAGGTTCAACAAGGACAAGTGCAGAGTCCTGCACTTAGGACGGAAGAATCCCATGCACTGTTACAGACTAGGGACCGAGTGGCTAGGCAGCAGTTCTGCAGAAAAGGACCTAGGGGTTACGGTGGACGAGAAGCTGGATATGAGTCAACAGTGTGCCCTTGTTGCCAAGAAGGCTAACGGCATTTTGGGCTGTATAAGTAGGGGCATTGCCAGCAGATCAAGGGACGTGATCGTTCCCCTCTATTTGACATTGGTGAGGCCTCATTTGGAGTACTGTGTCCAGTTTTGGGCCCCACAGTACAAGAAGGATGTGGAAAAATTGGAAAGAGTCCAGTGTAGGGCAACAAAAATGATTAGGGGGCTGGAGCACATGAGTTATGAGGAGAGGTTAAGGGAACTGGGATTGTTTAGTCTGCAGAAGAGAAGAATGAGGGGGGATTTGATAGCTGCTTTCAACTACCTGAAAGGGGGTTCCAAAGAGGATGGATCTAGACTGTTCTCAGTGATAGAAGATGACAGAACAAGGAGTAATGGTCTCAAGTTGCAGTGGGGGAGGTTTAGATTGGATATTAGGAAAAACTTTTTCACTAGGAGGGTGGTGAAGCATTGGAATGGGTTCCCTAGGGAGGTGATGGAATCTCCTTCCTTAGATGTTTTTAAGGTCAGGCTTGACAAAGCCCTGGCTGGGATGATTTAGTTGGGGATTGGTCCTGCTTTGAGCAGGGGGTTGGACTAGATGACCTCCTGAGGTCCCTTCCAACCCTGATATTCTATGATCTTTTCCATCTCTATCTTCTATGTTTCTGTGAAATCATGCTTATTATCCAGAGGTTAAAGATATTCTGACATTTGCTTTTTTGCTAAAGCTTATTTGTTTTATTATCCCAATTACCCATCCACCTTGTTTGTCTGTCTTGTTTACCTGTTGCATTTCACAAGCCAAAGCCGAGCACGGGGGCCAAGGTTAGCAGGAATTCTAGAGATATGTTATCATAGCCTGCAGCTGTTTCACACTTGATGCTACCCAGTGTCTGTTCCAGCTCTGTTACAGTGAATGGTTCTGGGCAGCTTCTGATCTGGTGTACATGTTTAAACATACATCATTTGTTCCTCACTTGTCTTCGCACCTGTTTCTCCAAAAGTGCTCTAGCCACTTTAAGTAGGTTGCATGTCACTGAGGGTCGGCAGAGTGCAGGTGGCTGCTGCGCTGCTCCAAGGCATCAGAGCAGACTCCAACACTTGCGGCTGGAGCGGGTAAAGCTCATCCTCTCTGTCGTCTCCTCCCATCTGGCTCAGCGAGCAGTGTCCAATGATTCAATCAGAGGGTCAGCGACATCTGGGTCACCAGATGCCTCATACTGCTTGAGCAAGGCAGCGCTCTCCTCGTGGAGAGAGGGGATGTAGACTGGGCGGCAACCGCATGGGATGCCTCTGCAGGCTGCTCTGTAGATAGCACCACAGAAGCAACGGCAGGTCTCATTTACTGAGATATGCTGGGCTGGTATTGTCACCACACTCTTCTTATGGCCTTCTTATGTTCTTACGTAAAAGTTTGAAAAATATTCCATTTGGAAACAATTTTGCCAATATGGTCTAGTTAGTCCCTTATTTTACATTACCGGTTCATTATTTATTTTCATCTGTTCTGTTGCTTGTTCCTCACTTGAAGTCAGAATCATCTGTTAAGCACTTTTTCAAAACCTATTCAATTTAATGGAAGTTTTTTTCCCATTGACTTCAGTGAGTTTTGGAACAGGAGCTCTGTGACAAAACCATCATCTCTTCAACTGATTGTGAATAATATGAGGAATCAGCTCATGAACTCTTAAGAAATACTGAGTGCATTTCATGCAAACATACCTACTACTTAAAATGAGGGAAGAAAAGTAAGGGAAAGTATGGCATATGGTTTAAAACATTCTATTTACAATCATTTCAGTGGCCTATAATCACTCTGAGGAAGTGGAGGTCTGTTTTCATATTTCTCATTTAAAATTTGGGGGTATCAAAAACCCTCTAATCTTTTTACCCTGAAGAAGTAGTGCTAGAAACTGCATGTGTCTGCATATTATTTCATTCATATTGTAGCAGAATCTTCTTTTTCTACATTCCCCCAAATGTATACTTTTTGAGAGAAGATTTGAGGTTCTTTCAGATTATTAACGATATAAATCTGTCATATGGCTGGAGCTGTATTGACCTATAGTAATTACTCCTGAGCGAATTATGCGCCAACAAATTAAAAATTATGCACCCTCAAAAAAATTATTTTCATATGATTTTAAAATTCTTAATCTAGGGGGCTCAGTGGAGGCGGGGGGAGGGTGGAGGCGTCCGGATATGGGGAGATGGGGCTTGGCAGAGGGGGGCTGAGTGTGGGGGGCTCAGTGGGAGGGTCCAGTTGCTGGGAGAGTGGGGTTTGATGGGGTAGGGATCCAGGTGCAGCTGGTTGGGGCTCAGTGGGGTGGGAGTCTGGGTGTGGGGCACTCAGCAGAGGGGTCTAGGTTTAGGGGGTTAGGGCTTGTCAGGGTGAGGGTTCCATGGGCCTGTTTAACAGGGAAGCCCCAGATGCAGCCAAGGGGACGCCACATGCCGGGCTCCTGCTTCCCCCTGCGATTCCTCATCCCCTTTCTTCCCCATCTCATCCCCTTCCCCGATTGCCTCATGCCCCATCTCCCTCTCCTCACTCCCACATTCCCTTCCGCCGCCCTATTCCACCCCCTCTTCCTTCCCCACTGCCTCCTCCCCTCAGCCCCCCTTCACCCAGTCCTACCATGGTCACTCACTGTTGCACAGAAAACAGGAAGGCTCCCAGCACACAGAAGGGGAGCACGACTGGCACTAGGATCCAAGAGGCGGCATTCAGCTGCAGAGTCAGCGGAACCCATACGCACCCTCCTTCAGTTGGGCAGCTCTGCGGTTGCAGAAATGAGGGGCAGGGGGCAGTGGCAGGTAACCCTGGGTGCTTCCCCCATGCCTTGCCTCTGTTTGGGTGGGGGGAATACCTCCCCCCAACTGCACCCATGGTCATCCCCCTGCCCGCGCGGCTTCTCTTTGCTTCCCTGATGTTTTCTGCAGGGAAGCACAGCATTCTGCGAGGGGGGTGGTTCCCACAGAATTTTCCCAGGACTAAAATTAAAGATGCGCAAGATCTATCAGGAAATAAGTCCATACTCCTACGCATATAAAATTATTCCCTATAATACATTTTTGATTGCTTTAAAGAATTCATTTGATGGGGTTTCTACCATTTCCCCTTGTGGAACACCCACCTCCAAAAACAAACAACCCCTTCCCCTGCAGACCTCTGATTAATATTAACAGCTACTGAACAACAACAGAATCCAATCTCTTTGTTTTCAGCTTTCTTTTTCACATTGTTTCTTTTTTGCAGTAGCGCCTGCTGTGAAAAGGGAATTAAAATATAGGTGGAGATTATGTGCTTTACCAAGGTCACCTGTTTTTGTGTGTGTGCGCGCGCGCGCGGTCTTCATACAAGAATATGCCAACTATGGTTCTTTTTTCTATGAGGTCAACATCTGACCAATCTGTGGGGTGGTTTAAGCATTGTGGTATGACCTCTTCTTTAGCATCACCCATCTCTACACCTGAGGTGCCATGTTTGTAATCACCGAAGTATAAATCGGAAAGAAGGGAGGGAAGAAAAGGGCTGAATAATAATTAGGGGAATTTATTTTTAAAAAATTTTTTTTGTAATGTAAAAGGTCAAATCCATGTTGACAACAAGATAAAGGATATTCAGTCCCAATTGGACCAAGGAGAAGAAGTAAAAGGTGGGCTACTCACCTATCTCCTATTGAGTAAAGAGCTTACGGTGGAAGAGATCTATGCCAATATGACTGAAATGCTTCTGGCAGGAGTGGACACAGTAAGCTTATTATTATATCATTTTCTGTTTGGACAATTTTATTGCTGTATAAATCCACTCCATTTGCTATGTAAGGGTTTTTGTGCATCATAAATTGTATGTATGAATCATGGAATCACCGTAGTAATGGAAAATACGTACTAGTTCATATAGTCCATCCACTGAAGCCAAAATGTACTCTCTACAGTGCAATTTGATTTTGAACTTTGTAAGTGATGGGGCTTCCACCATTTCCTATGGGACGCTACTTCACAGTCTAATAGAAATATATGTATTTGTTAGTTTTTCTTAAATTCCCTTTTCTAGTTTGGCGATGGAATAAATATGTAATGGCCCTTCAGAAAAACGGAAATAGGCAACTCTATTGAGGGTCTCTATTTAAAAAAATAGGTATATTTAGAACTTGCTAATGGATTTTGGTATATGTACAATTAATCATTGAGAGACATTGTAGATAAGATACGTGGCCTCTCTTAAAGTCCCTTTGCGCCACTAGCCTGATATCAAGGGGACCTTAGACCAACCGTAAGGGGATGATGTGAAGTCACTAGCATGGAGGAAGCCTGACCTCTGTGCCATCTTTCTGCCATCCCTCCTGGCATAGGAGGCATGATGGGGTGTGGTGGGGGCATTCCAAGGCAGGGGCAGGGCATGATGGAGCCGGGGGGTGGGGGGGGGGGCAGCGGCGAGGCTAGAGTATGATACACATAATGCCTAAGGAACCATTCTTGACAGTCCATGTTAGAACATCCCCGTGGATTAGAGATTGGGGTGGCATAAAGGTGGACTCAGCACAGCTGAGAATTGCATTCTAGGATTGGGTTCATCCACAGAGATATAAATGAGCCATGTGCTGGAGACTGTAATTAAGCAAGCTTTTTGGATCAAGCCTAGAAGGGTTTGATGAAGATATACAACCCCATACATGCTTGTTTGCCAGTAAGCTTGAAATAAAAATCCAGCTCATTTATTGCTAATTGGATTCAGCTTTCTCTGGGTATGAGAGTGGTCTGCAGGGATTCAGGATGGCTGGGAAAAAAAGAAACTTTATTAGCCTCAGAACAAAAAGCATATGCAAGGGCTTATTTCTGTATTGAGAATTACTCCATCGATTAAGTTTTCCAGAGGCTTATGAGCTTGGTGAGCTTTTTATTGTTGTTTATTTAAATAAAACACAATTTATTCATCCCATTAGTTTTGCAGCCCTAATTTTCCACTTTTAGGCTGAGAGAGTTTTCATTAAACCAAAAGGGCAGTGTACTAGTTCACGACAACAGAGTCTGTGTTTGCATTTATACAGCTTTCTCAGTTGAAAATGATTACTTTATGAGAAAGAAACCTGTGCTTCTGGCTTCCCCCCTTCTGGTACATGATAGAAATGGAGGGAGCCCTGTTTCCCCACTGCTGGCATTTCAGGTTTTGTTACATGATGGAAACTGAAAGAGCTCACAAGGATTATTAAAGATTTTGAATACATTTGTAAAGCTGTTATTTGGCTTCCAAGCAGTTTGGCTGTTGTAGCACAGAGCCAGTTTTGAAGAGGATGTGAAGGAGCTGGGAACCTGAGAGGAGACACTGTTTATATCACAATAACTCCTGTGTGTAGTTTGGCACAGCTGTCAGCGTCTTCAGAGAGGAGCAGCCCAGAACTGAGCTGTAGTGAAGGATGTTATAGGGACAGAAGGCTAAAAGGAGGATTCTTGGGGTATTTCTACCCTGAAATGTAAGCCCAGGGTTTGAACTCTGGTTTAAGCCTAATCTCCCTTCCATCTACACACAAATCGCACTAACCCAGGCTATGACCCAGGGGCACCCCCAGGGCGGAGGGTCTGAACCTGAGTCAAGCTGGGTCCGATGGTTCAAGCCCTGTTGCTTTGCAGTGTAGATGCAGCCCCCCTGAACTTATGCGCAGGGAGTACGCAAAAAGTATTGCACAATCCGACCAGCCAACTTTCTTTGTCCACTGGACAGTCTTTTGGTGGCCAGTCAAGTGTTCCCACACTGCACTATGAACAAAGGGCTAGAGTGTACACATTTTGGGAGGGCTAAAGGAAGTCAGGGATATGGGTGGTTGGTTTTGGGCTTACATAATGCAGTGTAGACACTGGACCCCCAGGTTGGGATGCAGGTTTCAACAATTCCTAACTTGGGGTTACAAATGAGTGTAGATGCTCAAGCCCTAGGTAAACAAACCCATGGTCTGCTAACTCAAGTTCTGCTAACCCTGGGCTTACATTGCAGAGTAGACACATTTGGGGACAGGATTTTCAGCATTGTGTCCTATTTTTGCAAATAAACACAAACTGAAAAGGTCACTGTCATGTCAAATTTGCTCTCTGATTCCAATTTTGTAAAGTTATACCAACAGAAATATTTCCATACATTTGTTTTGACCAGTATATTGTTGGCAACCGAAAAATTCCAACATTGTGCTAGTGCATGAGAACCGGAAAGTAAAACTGATTGGTAACTAACTATACAAAAATGAAACTGAATAATCTGTTTTCATTATATAAGCAGAGAAAAATGCAAACTCAAACCACATGAATGGTGGAAAATAAATTAGAGATTAAATCTTCTTTCGCTTTTAGTAATCTAAGGTGTTATTTATAAAAAAGGAAACTGCCATGCTTGCCAAGGGACACTGAATCAATCAGTCTTGGAGGTATTCTGTCTGTGGAGAGGAGTTCTGAGGGAAGGAGGTTCAAAAGATGCTTCTGTATCTTCTTTTTGGATGTGGTAACATGTGGTCTCCCACACACACAGGCACCTGCACCAACTTCAGTCATTTAGCTGGTGTGGAGAAGGATGGGGCCATGGCTCCTGTTCTTGTGTCCTATCCCTGCCTTTGTGTGGTTATGCAGGGCAAGCCACATTCAGGATTTATGATTTTTAATCTGCCAGTGTCTCTTTAAATGCCTAATTCTGTACAGTCTTTCATGATCATTAGTATCATAAATGTGTGATTTGTTTTCTTTGAATATGCCATTTTAATGGAAACAGCTTATTCATGAAGAGAGTAAAAAGGTGAATTATGCTGGGTTGTTTTAAACTCTGATTTATACACACACTCCCCTTAAGCGTTGACAGGAAAACTTTCCATAGGAGGTAGAATTATGTCATATTAGTGCTACAGTAGTTTCCAACTGCTGGAAAATGCATATTGTGTTACAGCATCACTTACTAAATGATGAGATATAATCCTAGAAATGGTAATATCAATGTTATAGTTAGTAGGATTCTGTGAGGAGAATGCAATATGCTTACAGCGGGTGGAAATGGTCTGCGTAGCATTCTATCATTCTGTCTCCTGCAGAATATTTTTGTTGGGAGGAAAAGCACAGCAGTAACTGAGAACTAGCTATTAATTTCATCCATTCATGTTTATAGCTTTTGTATTACATATATCATTTTGTAGTTTACTTTTCCTGTCGCTTTTTGATCTTTCACTGGTAGAAATATGGAGGAGGGGTAGTTCTGGTGTTTTTCCAGGTGGAAAAGGGCTGAGGTAGAGGATGATGTAGACCGATTCCATGCCCTGAAACCCAGATGTTACTCATAGTCCTTTTGTTTTATAACTGTGTGTGTACAGTACATAGTGAATCCTTAGTTGAAAACTGCTTGTTTTTCCTGGCATTGAATTAAATATTTGTAGCTACTTTCATTATTTTTTTCTTTTTCCTGATGATGTTGGCGGTTTCTTTCTTAGACTTCTTTCACTTTGTCCTGGGCAACATACTTGTTGGCAAAGCATCCTGAAGTTCAGCAATCTGTGTATGAAGAGATAGTCAATAATCTGGGAAAAGATCAAGTTCCCACTTCAGATGATGTCCCCAAATTGCCAATGATTAGAGGCCTTCTCAAAGAAACCCTGAGGTAAGTGAAACTTTTAATTATCAACTTGCAGTTGTCTGCCAGTTTCTTTCTGGTTATAGTGACTCTTGTGTCCAAGCTAAAATATGTATTCAGTTGCTGCTATTGGTGGTGGTGGCTGTTATTATTTGTATTCATTGTATCACCAGTATACCTAGTGCATTCTGAGCAATTTAATATCATACATAGCACCTAGATAATGCTTTATGTTTTCTAAGTGCTCTATAAATATTAACTAATTAATGCTCACAATGTTCCTGTAAGATAGATAATTAAGAGCTTGACTGTGCCATTAGAGCACTGGTCACTGTGAGGGACTGTGAAACCACACTATCTCAGCAGGAGTTCTGGAGAAGTTGTGCCTCAGAGAGTACAGGGAGAGTGTGCCCACTGCAATAATTCTTGAGGCCATGGACGCATAACCTACTTCTCCCTTTTAGGGGTAGCTAGCTCTGCTAGCCAGGAGCAGTCCCTGTGCTCATGGAAGTAAAACGACAGAAGTATCATTATCCCTATTTCACAGATGGAGAAACTGAGGCAGTGAGATTAATTTATCATGTTAAGGCTACCCATTATTTCACTTTTGTTTGCAATGTTATTGTAACCGTGTTGGTCCCAGAATATTAGCGAGACAAGATGGGTGAGGTGATATCTTTTATTGGACCAGCTTCTGTTGGTGAAAAAGACAAGCTTTAGCACTTACGCAGAACTCTTCTTCACGTCCGGAAAAGATACTTTAGTCCAATAAAAGATATTACCTCACCCATCTTGTCTCTCATTATTTCTCTGGCAGAGCCAAAATTAGAACTACAGAGATACTAACAACTAATCTTATAGAGACTAATAGACCATGGTGCCCCACACTCTTTTGGTCCCCAACAGAATCCATACTTGCTACAATTCTTTTCTCTCTGAGTGTATGTTAATGTGGTAGCTAAACTGGATCCTTTGTAAACCTTTGTAAATTTTATAAATTATAGATGCTGAATCCCTCCTTAACATTTGTCTGTAGGTTATTCCCAGTATTGCCAGGAAATGGTAGAGTGACACAAGAAGACTTGGTTGTTGGAGGATACTTGATACCTAAAGGGGTGAGTTGTGTGATGGTCTTATGGAGGGAGAGGAACAGATTTTCTTCATAGAATCATATAAATGTTGGGCTGGAGAGGACTTCAAGAGGTCATCTTCTATCTCTGACCCTATCTCCTATAGGGATATCCCTACCATGCTGAGGCAGGATAAATATACCTAGACCAATCCTGACAGATGTATGTCTTTATGTATAGAAAGTCATCCATTAAGACAGAAGTACACTGGTGTGACTTTGCAGGATATCACCAAAGATGGGAGCGCAGGAAAGAAGAATTTATAATAGTGTTCATTTATGTGAAAAAAAATAATTTAATCATTGACTGTTTTTTTTACCTGAATCCTGATGTAAATGTGAGTGTTTTCCTTATTAGAAGGACTGGTTCTCACCCTCTGATGAACCTTTCAGTTTTGGCTTTACTCTTCAGTATCCTAGAAACAAAGAGGGCTGCTGATAAATTTGTATTAGGATGCTATGATTAGGTTTCAAAACTAGAGCACACATTTTATTATTTTTGTAAATTAGTGTAATTTGGGGTATCAAACTCATTCTGTCAGGAGAGATGAATTTCTGTTTTAATTATGGTCCTAGCCAAGGTATAAAATTAGGACTACAAACTACCCTCAGTTCACAGTGGAACTCTCGTTGATACCATTTGGAGACTTACACAAGATGAAGGGTAGAATATGCTGAGCATCCACCTGGCAGGTGGGAGACCCATGGTCCAGCCCCCTTTGTGGATATGAGCCTTTGTGTCTGTCTCCTCCCGTCTCCATCTTGCATTTCTCTTCCTGACACAATTCCCAGTTCTGTACCTGTGCCTTCCCCATCCCATCTGCTCTAAAATAATCATCAGTTAAATAATTAATGCTGACCTTTACAATGTCATAAATAGACTTTAATGTTAACAACCCATGAGTTTAACGAGGGAGCTGGGGAATCTACATCCCTCACAGTTATTGTTTCACAATGTCTGCAGACTCAAGAATTGCACTGATTTACACCTGGTTCGTGTTTGGAAAGTTCTTTTCACAATCATGAGGTTAAAATTTTAATTTTTAAAAAAATGAAAGCTTAGATTTTGCGGAATCTGAGTATGGCATGTGGGCCACAAAAATACATCGCACCGGGAGTGGGTTTGGCTCATGAGTCGTGTGTTTGGAACCACTGGTTTAATTCTGATATATGTTCGCAAAATAGATCATAATGTTTCTGAAGGAGTGATGCAACTGCCTGTTGTGTCAACCCTTATGGCTAAATTCTGCTCTTAGATGTACACATGTGGCTTCTGTTCATTGCTCGTTTTATATTATAAGTTGTGATGTATGTTCTTTGCCATGTTATCTCCTGTTGTGTCACCTCCTGAGGCCAAATTCCACTGTTACACTGGTGTGAATTAAGAGTTAATCTGTTGAAGTCAGTGAAGATATGCAGGATTTACACCAAAGTAGTTGGGAACAAAATCTAGTCTCCAATTTCTTTTTTTATAAATGCCGTTCTTCTTCAAGTAATGTCCCTGTGGGTGTTCCAATGTAGATGCGGCAGCGCCCCCTGTGGCTGGGAATGGAGATCTTCACCAGCAGTGCCCGTCGGACCACACATGTGTAACTCCCCTCTTTTGCGCTGTGCACAGGACGTATATGTAGCACTGTGCAGTCTGACCGCCCCCACTTCCTTCACTACCACCTTTGGTCTGGGACAGAATCTACTAGCAGAGCCCGCTTCTCCTATTCCCTCATAGAGAGTGCCTTACCTGATAGCGTAGTTAGTATTTTCCTCCTCTTCTTTCTCCTTCTAGCTAAAGAAATTTTTGTTTGTTTGTTTTAACTTTATCTTTACAGTTCTTCTCATAGTTTCTGTTTTTCTCACTTCCCACCTTTCCCTACCAGGAAGCCTTTTCCCTTCACCCTTAAGCCGTCTCTCCCAATAAATTTGTTAGTCTCTAAGGTGCCACAAGTACTCCTGTTCTTTTTGTGGATACAGACTAACATGGCTGCTACTCTGAAAAGTTTAAGAGTGCGTTTCATGTGGGGCCGCCTTCTCAATAATGGACAGCCACCCGCAGCGTATCTGCTGTCTGGAGACACTGCCTCGCCTGAAACCCAGAGCCAGAAAGGACAGGGACATTAGATTGAAACTTCTCCTCATGGAGAGATCGCTACATCCAGCATCAGACCCGGGCCCAGACTCTTCCCCAGAGAGGCCATCACGCTCTGCCAGGTCATCTGCCGACCCCCATTCTCCATGCCCTGTGAAGAGAAAGTCATCCTGTGATCATGCAGATGACAAGAAATGGGCTTCCTCCTCCTCACACTCTGAGGCGCAGCCTGCCAGAACACTGTCCCTGGCTAGGTTGGTGGCCTCAACCTCATCCGACAAGAGACGTAGCTCCAGGGCTCGTCTGAGTACCTCTGGTACAGGCTCAAAGAAACAGTTTAAAGACCTTATCCGGCCAGACCTTCAGACCTCGATGCCATTTCCCAGCTCTGGGGAGTGAGGCAGCCCGCTTGCTGGAGCTATTGCACCGACAATGTTTCTGGCACTGATGAAACTGTTGGCAGCGAGTAAGTCCTCGGCACCGTTAAAATCGTTGGCACCGGCCAAGTAACTGACACCAGCCAAATCATTGACACTGAAATCTTTGGCACCAGGCAAGTCTTCGGCACTGGCCAAGTCATCGGCTAAGTCTCTGGAGCCATCTTCTGAAATTTCAGGGACATTCACCCTCTCTTCAGCACCGTGTATTACAAAGGCACCAATGATGCTCCTTTCCCCTCCACAAGACTTCACATACTCTAAAGACCTGCTGATATCTGACACTCCCGAGTCTCCACTTCTTTGATGGGATGTCCCCCCACTTCTGCCTTCTTCCCCGGATTCACAACATTCCTTCCTCTATTCGCCGAGGACAGCACCTCCCTTCCCCAGGGAGGAGGAGGAGGAGGGCTCCATTGATCCCTCGACGACTGGACAATTTGCACTGGCTTATCCTCACTCTGGCCTCCAATCCTGGCAGGGACCACTGTGTATGCAGCCACATGTGCCACTCCCACCGAACTGGCCATATTGGGACCCTTGGGCTACAGGGCACAATTCAGGAACCCTCCCAGAGAGCAAAGCCGGAGACCTACGCCTCTCCCTTCTCCATCGGTCTCTCGCCCTCAGGAAGTCGAACCACCACCAGTACCAAATCAGGAGGAAGAACAGGAAGAGGAGGCTCCCCCAACTTTAAATTTTTCCTCCTTCTCACCTGACAAGGCGATTATGCCTCCACCCCCTACATCTGCCGACGACTTCAGGCACTTTCAAGATCTATTCCATAGGATTGTGAATTCCCTCCAGATACCATTGGAGGAAGTCAAAGACCAGCAGTATAAACTGCTGGACATTCTCCACACATCCTCTTCCTCAGAGATCACACTACTGATTAATGCAGCTCTTCTCGAACCTGCGAAGGTTCTATGGCAAGGTCCTCGTAGTAGTCATGGCCTTCCTAAGGAAACAAGAAATTGTCATTTTTCCATACTTGGACAACTGTCTCCTCAAGGCCATTTCTGAAATCAACACTCTAAGCTGTCCATATAACAATGGACCTGTTCACAAAGCTAGGCCTCCTTGTGAACCTAGAAAAGTCCATTCTAATGCTAGTACAACAGCTGGAATTCATCAGTGCACAGTTGGATGCCATACATGCCAGAATCTTCCTACCACCTCACAGATTCTCGGCTATAATGGATCTGGTATCTGCCACATGGGTCTGTCCCCAGATCTCTGCATGAATGTGCCTCCAATTTCTAGGCCACATGGCAGTGACCATTTTTGTGGTCAGACACGCAAGACTGCACATGCAATGTCTTCAAGCATGGCTCTGTATCGTATACCTCCCCCACAAACACATCATTCACAAACTTTTATCCATGTCGAGGCGAGTCAAGGACTCACCGCTGTGGTGGACACAGCCCAGCAATGTCTTTGTTGGAGTTCCTTTCCTACAACCATCACCGACTATGATACTAAACACCAATGCCTCCCTAATCAGTTGGAGAGTGCATCTACACGAATACACAGTGCAGGGCAGATGGTTGTCCACCAAATCTACTTTAGACATCATTCTCCTAGAGCTACGAGCAGTTTGCAATGCCTGTTGACATTTCCTACCTCTTCTCAAACATCATACCATAAGAGTGATGACGGACAATCTCACCTGCATGTATTACATCAACAGGCAGGGTGGAGCGAGGTCCCACTCTTTATGCTCGGAGGCAATCAAATTGTGGAACTGGTGTATCCAGAATAACATCTCCATTTCAGCCGCATACCTCCCAGAACACCAGAACACAACCGCAGACACATTGAGCAGGATGTTCTTACACAATCATGAGTGGGAGGGGAGCTGGATATGTGAGCACTTCAACCCATATTCAGCCAATGGGGCCGTCCCATGATAGATCTCTTGGGCACTCAACACAATGCCCACTGCCCTCAATTCTGTTCCGGAGCAGGACTGGGGCGCGGATTCCTGGGACACACATTCCTTGTAATCTGGGACGCACCACTCCTTTATGCCTTCCCTCCCTTTCTCCTATTCCAAGTACTTCGCAAAATACAGGAGTACCAAGCTCATGTCATACCAATAACTCCAACATGGCCACAACAGGTCTGGTATACTTACCTTCTATACATGATGGTATGCTGACCGATCTCTCTCCACCTAAAACCGTGGCTCCTCTCACAGGACACAGGATGCATTCTCCATCCCAATCTACAGATGCTCCACCTCAAAGCCTGGCTCCTCTGTGGTTCTGGGGTCCAGTAATAACCTGCTCAGACAAAATCAAACAGATACTTTTGAATAGCAGGCGTGACACAACCAGACACACTTACATTCAAAAATGGACTAGATTTCACTGCTGATGCACCTCACGTCAGGTTGACGCAGCACACTCTCCGTTGCCACTTATTATTGACTACATTCTACACCTTAAACAGCCAGGATTGGTCAATAGCTCTATTAGGCTACACTTGGCGGCAATCACTACCTTTCACTCCCCCATTGATGGCCACTCCGTCTTCACACACCCGCTCATGAAGCGCTTGTTGAGGGGTATTCAAAATCTCTATCGCCATATACAAGACTCGACCCCGGCCTGGGCCCCTGTCTAATCCTACGTTCTCCGACTAGGCGCCCGTTTGAACCAATGGCAACCCGTTCTTACATACACCTATCAATGAAAATGACCTTTCTTTTCACCATCATTTCTGCTAAGCAGGTAGGCGAATTCACAGCCCTCGTGGTATATCCACCATACACAGTATTGTATAAAGACAAAATTAAACTACGCCCACACCCAATATTCTTACCTAAGTTCCCAACATCTTTTCATCTCAATCTAACAATACACCTCCCTTGCTTCTTCCCAAAGCCTCACAGTAATCAACAGGAGGCAGCTCTACAAACCCTAGACGTGAGGCGCGCATGAGCCTTCTACTTGGACAGGACTAAACCCTTCTGGAAATCGACATGATTATTCCTCTCCACCACCAAAAGATCCGGAGGCACTGATATATCAAAACAATGCCTCTCTAAATAGATCTCACAGTTATGCATTTATCTTATGAACTCCATGATGGACAACCTCCTACCTCAATCAGAACACATTCCACACAATCATTATCTACCACCATTGCCTTTCTTAATAATGTCCCCATTGATGAGGGTGGATTTGTAAGGTTGCCATATGGGCATCAACAGACACTTTTGCCTGGCACTACGCTATTACGCATGATGCTGCACCGGATATTCTCCTTGGACATGCTGTCCTATCCTCGACAGTACATGTTGCTCTGAAGCCCCAGCCTTCCAACTAGGGTCACTGCTTTATAGTCACCTACAGTGGAGCACCCATAGGGACATCACTCAAAGAAGAAAAGGTTACTCACCCTATGCAGTAACTGAGATTCTTCGAGATGTGTGTCCTTATGGGTGCTCCACTACCCGCCCTCCTCCCCTCTGCTTCAGAGATGAAAATATAAGCTCTGCGGCAGAGAATGAACTGGGGGTGGTCAGACCGCACAGCACTATATATACGTCCTGCACACAGTGCGAGAGAGGGGAGGTGCGGTCTGACGGGCACTGCTGGTGAAGATCTCCGATCCCAGGTGCAGGGGGTGCTGCCGCACCTACAGTGGAGCACCCAGAGGGACGCACCTCTCAAAGAACCTCATTTACTGCACAGGGTGAGTAACCATTTCTTCCTCTTTTCCCTTGATTGTGTTAGGCAATACATATAGGAGAAAAACAGTACATAAAAGGGTTTATTATATTACATTCTCCTGTGTATTTTCTGTTTATACAAGCTCATGAGGAATCTTTTACTGAGCCTAAAAGTTTTTTAAGATGATCTAATTTGAGCCAATGAGAAGGAGATCTAATTTTGAGATACCTGCTCTTTACATCATCTTTTTACCCATCATATTTCATGTTACATAAATTATAACTCAATTATCATTATTACTGCTACAAGTATTAGAATTAATTAAAAATAAAATGTCATTTGTTTTCTCAGACCCAGTTAGCACTCTGTCATTATGCTACATCGTATGAGGAAGAGAATTTCCCAATGGCAAATGATTTCCGACCTGAGCGCTGGCTGAGGAAAGACAATATGGACAGAGTGGACAACTTTGGTTCCATCCCATTTGGTTATGGCATTCGCAGTTGTATAGGAAAAAGAATTGCAGAACTGGAAATTCACCTTGCACTGATTCAGGTAAGGAATCTGTGACAGTGTTATAAAGAGATAAAAACACATTAGTATCAGCTCTTTAATATGCAAACTGTCTCTGGACATCTTTTTATTTAAGAAAAGCTTTGTTTAAAGAACGCTGACTAGGCCCCGATCCTGCATTCTTTTTCATTAAGAATACACATATGCTTACAATTAAGCATGTCAATAAAAAGCTACATTACAGAAATAAACATTGTAAATCCCAGTTGTAGTACAAGCAAAATCCATCCAATGTAAGATTACTAAGGAAATAAATTACTTTAGTATAGAAGGATTTTCATAAGTCAATTGCAACTTTAAATGAAAGGCTCCCTTGGCATATGGCAGGATAGTTCTTTACTCAGTTATAGGATTTTGATTAAAACATTGTTGTATTGAGAACAGCGGAGCATTTACCAGAAAGTGAAGAAGGTTTGTAATCCTGAGACTGAGGCAGACCATACTAACCGACATTCAAATCAAACATCCACTGTCTCCATGTTTTCTCTGATCCCTGTATCTTCTTTTTCAGGCTTCTGCATGTATTCTTTTTGCTATTTTATATAGATTATTTTGTATTGCATCCTGAGGTAGAGAAGGCTTTCCTATCAATTCCTACTTTATGTATCCATCTCCAAGAATCCCCCAAAAGATTTGGATCAGATTGAGCAATTAAAATACAAGGGTTTGCAATCTTTTTTTTTTTTTTTTTTTTACCATGACTTCACAGTCACAACTGATCTACTCGGATATTCTCCACAGTCATTTGTGTAATGCTCTGTAGCATTTAAAAGAAGTTGCTGTCTCTCCCATGTGCTGGTTCTCATGTTGCTTTAGTGGATGTATCATGGGCATAAATGCAATGGTCTAATGCAGGGATCGGCAACCTTTGGCATGTGGCCTGTCAGGGTAAGCCAGCGGCGCGGGCTGAGGGATGTGCTGGCTGCCGCTTCCCGCCGCCCCATTGGCCTGGAGCGGCGAACCGCGGCCCGGGGGAGCCGCGATCAGCCAAACCTGCGGATGCGGCAGGTAAACAAACCGGCCCGCCAGGGAGCTTACCCTGGCGAGCTGCATGCCAAAGGTTGCTGATCCCTGGTCTAATATCAGCAGAATCAACTTGATTGAATGACAGCCTGTTATTGTTATTCTGTTATATATAGGTTCTTATATCATGCTCATCACTTTATTATCCGAGCACTTGCATTAAGAAATGTGACCAACATCTGTCATGTTCTGTTGTTCCATCCTCTGCCCAGGGGGAGAAGTGTGTGCAGTGGAGTATTTTGTTTTGGAATATTTTTAATCATATACACACGCTATTTATTTGTTCGTGACGGCAAGGTCAGACATATGTGCCTTGCACTCAGAGAAGAAGTTCCTGTGGGAGTTCTTTCCACAGTTTTAGGCCAGCTTCCGAAAAAGCTCTGTCTCTTGCACAGACAAGCTTTTCCCTTGTTGTAGAAAGTTCCATTGTGCCAGAGGAGCATAGTTGTCAACCATGTTCTCCATCCTGGAGCCATGTTTCATTTTCCCTACAGAGTAATCATGTTAAGCAGGTTCACTGGAACTGACAGCAAAGTTAGTGGTAGTGATGAACTCTGAGTATTACTGGTTTTCTGTTTCTAGAATTATAAATTTGTATTTGTCGATTTATAAGTTTTCTAATATCAACATATGTCTCTTTCCAGCTGCTTCAAAATTTTGAGATCAAAATTTCTCCCCAAACTAAACCAGTCAAGGCCAAAACCCATGGACTTTTGACTCCTGGAGACTCCATCAATGTGAAATTTGCTGACAGGAAGTGAGATGCAAATGTTTAGGAAATTTTAGCGTACTCTTCTTGGAAATTGACTTGCATCTGATTGAAATATGATGATCGTTCTCTTGTCCATTGGCTTGTGGGCATTCTTCAAAATGATTAAGTCTTAGATGCTGACCTACTTCTAGAAATATGCAAGAGATGTTATCCCGCTCATAGAAGATAATTCCACAAGTTCACATGGAACTGTATGGAAATATAAACTTAAATACTTCCTTTTTGCACTGGGAGTTACCTTTTCCCTGGAGTAAGTTTTGGATGATAGCAATAGATGCACTGAAACAACAATATCAAGTTTAGACATAGCATATTGTCCTGTGCTTTTGTTAGATTGCTTAGTCATGAAAGACGAGCATTCCTGTGTGTCTGTCTGGTGATATATACTGTTCCCAAACCTGTATATAGATATGTTGATTGACAGTTTCTGTTTGTTGTCTTCAATGCCTTTTTTTGAATTCTCCCTCTTTAGTTAGTTTTAAAAAGCATTTACCTGATATGCATCAAAATAAAATTAATGCAATCATTTGAAGCATAAAGATATTGTAAAAATATGTGGAAGATGCTGCCGGTTTGTTTAGACTCAACAATTAGGATCTGTTTTTAAAAATGTTTTTATAAAACATAAAGTGAATAGAAATAATAATTGCCCTATTCTGTTCATTGCCTTTGAAGCATTTCATATTGGCCACAGTCGGAAGACAGGAGACTGAGCTAGATGGACAATTGGTCTGACCTAGTATAGCTGTTCTTATGTAAATGTGTCTATAAAATTAAAAGCATTTGTAAAAAAAATAAAACTTTTAAAAACATATTTAAACACCATGTTGCAGAGTTATGAACCCAAATAGTGTTGTTGTTATGTTACCACACGAAAAGCAGAAAGTGAAATTAGATTGTTTCACTGTTCCATTTGAGTAACATGCAAATAGTAAATAAACAAGAAAAATGATGGAACTACATTAGTTTACATATTTCCATTTCCTGTGACCTAAAATAATCCTAGTAACAGAGATGTTTTAAAAAATGGCAACAAAAACAAACACACACAATTTTTATCCTGATAGTCTCTTTTTAAAAGTAAGAACTGGAAAAACTCATTGTAATGTACTGCCTGCCCTCTGTAGGATGGATACGTGACTGCTACAAGGTTTATTGGTTTTAATTGACTATCTAGTGGCCAGTCTAAAAAGTGTATACTTTAAAGTTACATTATCTTTTACAGCTAGTGGAAAAATATCTCTTGTATGTGGCTTCTGATCATTATGGCACCAATTTTACATTTAAAAAAATATCCTTATTTGAGAGAACCCTTTACCTTGGAACTATTTTATGCCTTGAGCTAAACCATTTTGCAAAAGAGCTCAAACCTATATATTCTGTAGTCAAATTAACTATATAAAAATGTGTATAGTTAGCTATAAAAGTGTCAGAATATTGATACTAAAATGTGAGATTGTGCAGAGGTAGTTTATTTAATGATGTTCATAAACCTTCTGACATGTTACACAGTTATTAAATTCAAGAAAACGTATTGTGAGGCTAATTTTCAAATTGGGATTCATTTTTTGGTCTTCACCCATCCGACTATCAAAACCAGGTTAACATGGGCTAAAAGCAAAATTATATTCTTTGTTATTCTTACTTTCGATTGTCTGCTGAATAATACTTCTGAGCTTTGTAGATACAGACACTCACTGTTCTAACCTGGGTGTTTTGGTTATATGTTTGAGGATTTGGTAATATTTATCCTTTCCATCGATCTACTATGTAAAATGGATTTACAGATCAAAAATCTGATTTTGTCAGAATTTTAAGTTTGCACAGTGGTCCAATGAATTTTCTTTAAGAACTTTGAGCTGCTTTAGGCATTTTTATGTACCATAAGATCTGCAGGCAGACTTTAGAATTCTTTTTGCAAGGTTTTCCTGTCTTGTGTGTTGGGTTGCTGGTTTTTGTTTTGTTTGTTTGGGAAGATTTTTTCTAAGACTTCCCATTTTGCCCCTTTATTTTCTTTCCCAACATCACCTCCAACGACCCCAGATCTGCACTGATCCTCCATTTGTCTGACAAAGACTGGACTAACCTTCCTTCAGAGCCAATCTATGCATATCTGAGTGTCATCCAGAAGGAATTGCTTGGCAGAGGCACAAAACCTCTTCACCCACTGTGTTAAACATGCTGCCTCCATTCCATTTCCAACATCTGTTGACCTGATGATCAAGGGGCCAATTTCTGGATCCAAATTTGAATTCCTCATGGGGCCTGCATTTTGCACTGTCACATCACCACCAGTCTAGACCGATGATTGGTGTATTCTAATAATTTTGTTACATGGTGCCAATTCCAAGCTAATATTTCACAGTATAAGAGGGAAGAGGCATTCTAGAAATACTAATTAAAACATTTTCATAATTTCTTTTCATTAAAAAAGCTTGATTTGTTTTTGATAAAGAATCTGTCTAATTTGTCTGTTGCATATAGTAAAATATTTATAAAGAATGTACGAGTTCCTGTTCTCATTTCAAATTGTTGCTTACATTGGCACTTTTTTCTAGTATCTTAAAGCTTTGAACATACTGGAGGGAGGTGGAAGAGAGACCTTTCACATTAATGGCACCTTCATGTGTTGGACAGTTACTGGAATAAATACAAATAAATATTGAGTTATTTTCTAATCAATATAGAAAATTGGCATTTTAAAGCTACACAGAGGCTGAAGTAGATACCAGCAGCCAAAGAGTTTGAAAATGAATCACTTATAAGCATCATGATTCAAGAATTTGTTGCTAATGGGGCACTGGCAAATTAAAGGACACTGAAGTAATTTTTTCCTCTTGATCGTAATGCTTTCTTAGAAACTTGAGTTTATTTCTTTTCAAAGTCACACCACCACACCTATTGTTCAAGGACTTCTTTTGTTTAACTGCTTCAGTTTAAAGATTGTCTGCTGGATTTATACAAAGCAACAGAGAGTCCTGTGGCACCTTTAAGACTAACAGATATATGGATTTATACAGTGGGCTGAGAGAATAAACTCTAGCATTATTTAGTTTAGAATAAATGTTAAAGGGGGCTTGTCACAGGGTGGCTGGCCCCTTCAAGTGCAGCAGGTCCAGTTCCCCTGATGAGTAGGTGGGGCTTAATGAGGGGCCGGGCAACACCTGAATTAAAAGATAAGAAAAGAGCTGCACCCAGGTACCTAAAAAAGGGAGGAAGATACAAAACAGCCATCCCAGAAACAGGCTGGAAGAGGAGACTGGGGGAAGGCACTGAATAGCGCTGCAGGAGAGAAGTTGGCTCCTGTAGTGATTACCAGGACTGGGGCCAAAAAGAGAATAGTTGGGAAGCTGCTTGAAACCACTTGGAAAGAAAGTCGGCCCAGAGAGGGCAGGTATGGAATATGAAAACACTGTGATTACACCTGGCTGGAAAGAGATCATTTTGGTTGACTGGCCTGTTGGGTTATACTTGGCCAGCAGAGCAAGCTTGAAAACTGCACCCTCTGTGATAGGGCATAAGTGGGGTATTGACATTTGGAAGGGTACAGTGGAACAAGATAACTGCTTTCTTTTTATGCTGTTCTGGAATGTTAAAAAGAGGGATCACTCAAAATCTCAGACGTAATGAAGGAAAATATTTCTTCACATAGCCAATCTGTGGAATTCAGTGCTGCAGGGACTCGTATGGCTCCCATCTCCCTCATATGCAATTGCCTTATAATCTTTAATGTATTTATCCCCTCAACACCCCTGAGAAGGAGGGAATTTCCATTTTATAGATGGAGAACTGAGGCACAGATCGGCTAAGTGACATGCAAGGTCACACAGGAAGTCTAGGGCAGTGTGACGGGGTGTGCACACCTCACACTAGGCGAGAAAGGGTTAACCCAACTGATGGGTTGGATCACAGAAACCCTCTTGGGAGCTGCCACCCAATGTGCCAAGACTTTTTCTGCCCCTGCTTTCCCTGCCAGCTCGGGACCCCAGCACCCTGTCTTGCTGAGCCAGACACACCCGTCTGCTCCAACACAGACCCAGGGTCTGAATTACCTGCCCCAAAGCTGCAGGTTTACCTGAAAGCAGCTAACAGAAGAGTTCCTGTCTTTAACATTCAGATGCCCAACCCCCAATGGGGTCTAAACCCAAATAAATCCGTTTTACCCTGTATAAAGATTTTACAGGGTAAACTCATAAATTGTTCGCCCTCTATAACACCGATAGAGAGAGATGCACAGTTGTTTGCTCCCCCAGGTATTAATACATACTCTGAGTTAATAAGTAAAAAGTGATTTTATTAAATACAGAAAGTAGGATTTAAGTGGTTCCAAATAGTAACAGACGGAACAAAGTAAGTCACCAAGCAAAATAAAATAAAACATGCAAATCTATGTCTAATCAAACTGAATACAGATAAGATCCTCACCAGTTCCAGAATGCTCCCTTTTACAGACTAATCTCCTTTTAGCCTGGGTCCAGCAATCACTCGCACCCCTTGCAGTCACTGCCCTTTGTTCCAGTTTCTTCCAAGTATCCTGGGGGGTGGAGAGGCTCTCTCTTTAGCCAGCTGAAGACAAAATGGAGGGGTCTCCCAGGGGTTTAAATAGACTTTCTCTTCTGGGTGGAGAACCCTCCTCTCTCCTATGCAAAGTCTACCTCCAAGATGGAGTTTAGGAGTCACCTGGGCAAGTCACATGTCCATACATGACTCACAGTTTTTACAGGTAGCATCCATTGTTTACATGCTACCTTGAACGTCCTCAAGTAGACTTATGTGGATTGGAGCATTCCAAGATCCATTGTCCTTTAAGTGTTTCTTGATTGGGTACTTAATTTCAACATTCCTTTCTCCAGGAACTGACCAAATGCTCTACTAAGGTTATTTAGAAATCAAGCCAGTACACAGCCAACATTCATAACATTAATAACTTTGAATACAAAAATGATACATGCATACAAATAGGATTAATACAGTCAGTAGATCATAACCTTTACGGAGATATGTTACATGGCATATGTAGCATAAAACACATTCTAAGCATATTTCCATAAAGCCTTATGGGAGGTAACGTCACACCCACACTATGGGCGGCGGAAGTTCCGCCCATCAGAGAGTGCTGGGCATGCTCCAACTGCTGCCTCAGTATAAAAGGGAGCAGCCCAGATCATTCTAGGCTGACCACCAAGGAGGAAGGCCGTTTGGTGGAGGCTCCTGCCCAGGAGCCACTTCAGATCTTGACTGCGGGAACCAGAGATCCTGAGGACCAGACCAGAGACCTATTGCCAATGGCCAACCAGCTGGAGTCAGAATCCCAGGGAGCTATCTATACTGAGGAGCTTGGAGGCCCCAACAACGTACGGACCCCAGCTTCAGGAGACACGGTAGGAAGTGGCCCGGGGAGGCGGTGTGAGTGGTATCTCCCACCTGAGGAAGTCAGTGTGTTGCAGTAGGATCCCTGCTGACAAGGTGGTGGCCCCACTGACAGGGCCCTGGGCTGGGACCCAGTGGAGCAGGGAGGGCCTGGGTCCCCCTAACCCAGCCATCAGCCCCCCTCTTCCTCCCCATGTAGTGGACACTGACTCTGGCTATTAGGCCCCACAGCCCTGAATCCCAAGGTCAGTTGTATTGACTCTGTCTACTAGGCCATGCTGCCCTGAACTCCAAGGGCAGTTATATTGACTCTGGCTATTAAGCCACACAGCCCTGATCCCCAGGGAAGCCATACTGACTCTGGCCATCGGGTCGTGCTGCTCTCAGCCCAGGGATAGTCGGGTAGACTGTAACCCCGGTAGTATCAGCACCCCGACCTGCCCCAAAAGGGGACAGGGTGTGCATACCCTGCAACAGGCAGAGCAGGGAATTGAACCTGATTTTCCTAAATCCTAAGCTAGAGTTCTAACCAGTGGGCCAGAAAAGATATTATGAGTTTATAATCATTAATAAAATGTGTAGTGAATAATTTAAGATTAAATGATACAGAATTATTAAACTGCTTACTTTGAGGTATAAAAGTATAAAAAGGGTCACGAAAGCATTTTATTCTATCTTATATCGCATGGTCCACTGGGCTAAGGAGCAAATCTAGTCTGTTGTATCCTAACTGATTATTTTGGGTGAACTCTAGGGAGATCTATGGGGGACGGAAAGAATACTTCCTACAAGACTGTGAACCAACAGTGGAGCCATTCCATGAAACTTACTCCAGCCTAATGCCTGGTGTACACCCCATGGCACTACCCCCCCATTTTATTGAGGGCAGGAAAGGATTGGAGGAAAGGGCCAAAAGGATCCTCCAGTCCTCACATGCCCATCCTCTGAACTGTTCTTACTCCGATCTCAAACTCACCCCATGCATGGCCAGAGACGGAATCCCCACAGAGTTGGGTTCTGCACACTGCGGAGGATGTGCTTCCCCTAAAAGACCCTGCATTCCTAGTGCCCCAAACTGCATAGGTTCCATTGACATGCAGCAAATGGCTGCTTGTATGCCTGGAAGTAAGAACAGAGTTTGCATCTAGCTACATGGGCGGCTTTTTCACCTCCTTCTGAAGCATCAGGTATTAATTAGTAGAGACAATATTTTTCAGTTTTACTTTTTAGTGAGGGTAAATAGATCATTTTCTTTTCAGAGGAAAAGTCAAACTGTTACTCAAAACTTTGTGGGCTTGGTTTTTGCAGTTGTTTTGATTCCTTAATGTAGTGAGCTGACATTGATCCTCAGTTGAAAACTCGCTGAAGGAGCATATCGTAATTACTTTATGTACTTACAGCCCATGGGCTCATCTGATCTGAATGATGTGTTTATCTGATTCTACAACAGATTCAGATTTTGCAGATTATAAGCTTCCTTTTTTTAAAAAAAAGTGCATTCTTAGCCCTTATAGCAGGGGTAGGCAACCTATGGCACGCGTGCCGAAGGCGGCATGCGAGCTGATTTTCAGTGGCACTCACACTGCCTGGGTCCTGACCACCGGTCCAGGGGGCTCTGCATTTTAATTTAATTTTAAATAAAGGTTCTTAAACATTTTAAAGACCTTATTTACTTTACATACAACAATAGTTTAGTTATATATTATAGACTTATAGAAAGAGACCTTCTAAAAACATTTAAATGTATTACTGGCACGCGAAATCTTAAATTAAAGTGAATAATTGAAGACTTGGCACAGCACTTCTGAAAGGTTGCCGACCCCTGCCTTATAGTTTTAAAGAAAACTTTTCAAAGATGACCCAACATAGTGCTTAGGCAATCTAAAACAACAGTTCTGAACAGCATTCATTTCAATGGGCTATTGTCTTTTAAGACTAACAATAACCTAAGGACTAGAATTTCAAATAATTTAGGTGTGCAAGTATGCACCTTATTTGCATTCACCACTATTGTGTACAAATATCATATAACTGCTTGTTAAAATGCCCAAAAGGCAGAATCAGAAGCAGTTATAAAGTACTTTTTATAATTTTTCCCACTAAGTGATGTTGATGCATCATACATTTACTGCTATACAGCCATGTTTTTGAAGTGTTAACTAATTGGGCCGCAAATTTTGGGTGTCCAACTGTTGATACATCTTGTGCTTGATTTTCAGAGATACTTAGGACCCACAGCTCACAAGGGAAGCTTGCAAAAGGGATTTTATTCTCTACTGTCTTGCGCCTTGCTTAGTCATTTATTCCTATGCAAAGAAGATGTAAAATGCTACAAAATTAGAATGGTACCACTTTCCAGTCTCTTTGAACAGGTGTAAATGTCGATGCAAGACTGGAGAATCAGTCCAGCTTTTCCTAGGTATTGATTGGTGAAAGAGCCAGGACACTAGACTTGATGGTCTGATTTCTGAATATCGATTCTGTGTCCTATAGATTGCATATAATCAAGCAAGGCATTCTTATTGCTTGCTGGAAACTGTATGAGAGAAAATTTTAGGAGATTGGTCCAAAATAGAACACACTTGAATCCTAACTCTTGGCCTACAGATTTAGATTGTAATGCTCCAATTTCAACCATACTAAAGTCAATAAATACATTTAGTGGAATAAATATACTATAATAGTGTAATTCTACATCCATACACAGGAAAGGAGGTTTGCACAGGTGTTAAACCTGATACCGTAGCCTCCTCCTATCCCTTTCCCCCCTCCCCGGGTAGTATTCATTAATCAAACAAAAATTATAGGCAGCCCAAGAAGTTTGCATGTGAGTGTGTATGTATAGATTCATTTGTTTGGTATATATTAGTTATGTTCCATTTGGATGTCTTTGTCTATGCATCCTATGACCAATTCAATCATTGGGGACTCATTTCAGGATGTTTCAATGGATGGCACTTTTATCTCAGTGGTGCCCACCTCCTCTCTGGGACCCCTGAGGTAAGGAAGCATTATCATCCCCACTTATAGATGGGACATTGAGGCACAGAGAGGCGCTAAGTGACTTGCCCACGGTCACACATGAAGTCTGTGGCAGACCAGGCAATTGAACCTGGGTTTCCCCTGTCCCGGGCCAGTGCCTCAACCAATGGGCCATTGTTCTTCCCCTTCGTTTTGGATAAGAAGGAAAAAATAAATGCAAGTGTTGTGCGGATATTTTTAAAAATGGATTTCATCTGAGAACTTCCTCAACTGTCCAAAATGTAATTTGTCTCCGAAAGTATAGTATAGATCAGGGGTAGGCAACCTATGGCACACGTGCCGAAGGCAGCATGTGAGCTGATTTTCAGTGGCACTCACACTGCCCAGGTCCTGGCCACCGGTCCGGGGGGCTCTGCATTTTAGTATAATTTTTAATGAAGCTTCTTAAACATTTTAAAAACCTTATTAACTTTACATACAACAATAGTTTAGTTATATATTATAGACTTATAGAAAGAGACTTTCTAAAAACGTTAAAATGTATTACTGGCACGCAAAACGTTTAATCAGAGTGAATAAATGAAGACTTGGCACAGCACTTCTGAAAGGTTGCCGACCCCTAGTATAGATTATTTTTCAGTAATCTCTGAGGAATAACATTGTGTTGTCTTGTAGTACCACTAGGTGGCACTGTCCTCACAGTATTCCATCGCTCAATTGATGCAGGATATCTTTCAGAAGAAAAACCGTACGTAAAACAAACCAAAACAAGTAGCGTATACTATTTTCCCTTCTGTAGCCAGATCTAAACCTCTGTACTTCAGATGAGTTCAGTTCTCCAATATACGAGATTGCTGTGGCATCCTTGTATTTTGAATACAAAATATTTCAGGGACTTATTTTCATACATCAGGTCCACAAGCATCGTTGTGTGTGCAACCATGTGCCTACTTTGCACATGCACTTCTCCACATGTGTGCTCAAAATGGGGCTTTGCTCAGATACATACAGAACTATGCATGCAAAACAAGCACACAACTGTCTGTGCAAAGTTGTGTGTGGGCAGGGCTGAAAAAGGGGAGGGGGGAAGGTAATTGTTCCAGGGCCCTGAGCAGCAGGGGTGGAGGGGAGGGATCAACATCTGTAACATCTGAATAAATCAAGTGAAATGAGAGAGGGTGAGGCCGCAGCAAATATGATGCACCAGGACTTCACATTTTTCTCATCAGGTCTGTGGGGGGGCCTGCTTGGAGAAAATTAGGCCCTCAGAACGTTGTACTCACGATTAGAATCTATTAATTGTTAAGCTCTGACAAGGCTCTTAATGCTGTTCCAAATGTAAAATAAAGATAGTTCCTGCCTTGTTATTGGCTCCCTGGCAGGTGTTGCAGAAAAGCGTCTTACGGAATTGGTTATGGAGGCTGCTCTGACAGGCTTGGCAGTGTTTGTCTGAAACCCCCCCAACCTGCTATCAAGTGTTGACCCAGCTGCGAAATAGTTCAATGGGATCTGCTGACTCACTGAGGTAGCTTTGGATATAAGGGAGGCTGGAGCAGTTGACTTGGAGAGAGCGGATTTAGGGAATGAACACTGGAAAATCAAACCAAATAAGGTTTGGTTTTTGCTTGTTGAAATTAGTGAACTGCTGATTCAGGCTGTAAGTGAGCAGATACAGCATGGACTATCTACTCACTCTGTATCAGTTCAAAAAGAGAAAACTAGAAATGAAGGAAATCAACTAACAGTAATGGCAGAGCTGTAACCTTTACACCGGACAATACTACATAAGGTAGTATTGTATCAAGGAACATATTTAGTACTGAGCTAAGGAAAACATAATGCAAAGCGCTTCTTTCATATGCAAGATATAAAATACCAATAGAGGGGCAGTAACTGTTATAATTTAAAAAACAAACAAAACAAGATCACTTACTAACATTTCCAGTAGTAAATGCTGATGTTCCACCACTATTAGAATTATAAGCTTTCTTAGGGCTGGTCCACACTAGGGGCGGGATCGAACTAAGATACTTCGACTTCAGCTACGCTATTCGCATAGCTGAAGTCGAAGTATCTTAGTTCGAATTTGGCGCGCTTACCTCGCGTCCGCGCGGCACGCGATCGAAGTTCGCGGCTCCCACGTCGACTCCGGTAACTCCGCTCGCCCTGCAGGAGTACCGGAGTTCGAAGTAGCGCGTTCGGGGATCGATTTATCGCGTCCAGACAAGACGCGATAATTCGACCCCCGATAGTTCGATGGCTACCCGCCGATTTCGGCGGGTAGTGTAGACGGGGCCTAAGTCATTAAATCATTTTTTTAAAAGTGCCCATTGTAAATGCCACATACTTGCATATGAAAAACACAGGCAGCATACATAGAGAATCCTCAGATGTCTTCTAGAGCCTAGAATGTCTTAAAGGTAAATCATACATTAAAATAGACAAATCCAGAATTATTCATTCACAGAGAAAAGTTCCATTTATCCTAAGCAGATAAATTTAGAAACTGAACTTGATAATATGGAAAAGCTAGGAGTAGTGAAAAGGTAGAACGCCAATAAAGCGCATTCGTTTTATGGCGTTATGAAGTGCTGAAGTTATAGTGGATGATGTTTCAAGACGGGTGTGACCGGGGTCCTAGTGGGGAGACAGCTGTGGCCACTCTATTAGGGTGAACTGCAAAGAATAGGTCAGACAATCCCCATAAAGCTGGTGGATATTCCAATACTTAAATTCACCAAGCCAGCATAAAACAGCTTCTTTATTACCTTACTGGTTACTCAGAAGTCCAAACAACACAGTTCCCTTAAAGTGATCCAGCCACAGGCCTCCATCCAGGTATCCAAGTCAAATATGATGAAAATTTCTGTAAATCTTATTTCATCATATAAAAGAAAAGGTTCTACCAATCCCAAAGGACTGGACACATTACCTCCCTGGGTAATGAATGTTTCAGATCTTACCCAAATACCTCCACCATTCACAGACTATTTGCTATACATTTCAAAGAGAGATGAATACAGAGATATCCCGTGTTTACAATTCATTTAAATGCTAGGCTGTTCTTTTGACCTCTGAATTATCCGAATACAGCATAGACAGGGACTGTTGATTACATTGTGGACCCTACTCATACATATGTAAATGCACAAAAACACAAACATTATCTCCCCTCATGTCTTTTGAGGGTTATTTATTCTGCAGGATGTTTAACCCTTTCTAGCCATGTGTCACACCGCTAACGTGAGACTGGTGTGGAAGGCCAAAATTAGAGCTCCTGGATACACCTTAAGGACCTTCCAACATTGATATGGGCTGTGTTTATATTGAATTCTTTGTAAGGCCAAATTATTGAGGTGAGTCCATACTTTGTGAAACACTTTAGTGATTCCAGGGTTTGATCTATGTGTTGACTTAACATAGCCATTAATGTTCTTCAGAGAGCACTTACTTTGGCCTTCAGCCATGAAGGCTTGTGAGGAGTTGTACCTCAGTTTCCCTTTGTGCACAGCAGTTCAAGCTTGTAGTGGTTTTCCTGCTGTGGAAAGTTTTAGAATCATGTCTATGCATTAGCTGTGAAGCCTCAACATCATTAGGCTTTTTAACACAAAGTGTGTTCTTGTTGAACCAAACAGCATAATTATAAGGGTTTCTATTAGGTACCACTCTTAACATGTTCAAGGGCTTTTCCAAAAGACCAGGCACATTGTACATTTTTACAGTTCTTGGTATCAGCAACAAGTTAGTTACAATCATTAGCAGTAACATTAACATCAGTTCTATCACATGTGTACATTTACAATTATTTTTGTCATGCCAAGCCTTTGGTTCAGACAAATCATTCTTTAGGTCATCTTGTTCAATATCCCTTTTGAATCTTTGTAGCTTTTTCTTGACCTCAGGGTCTTCCTTCACATAGGCTTTCAGTTTAACCACTTCCTTGGGATTTTGGTATTTTAGGGTTAACCTGTGGCTTTTATTTGCAAGGTTTAATCCTTCCCTTCCTCCCTGTCCAGTAGGGTCAAAATCTAAACTCTTTTGTGTAACTGGCTGGCTGGGTGCGTCCTCTTTGCTAATGGCTACGGGCAAATCTTTCTCCCCCTAGTCAGTCAGGTAATTGGTATCAACTCAAGCGTTACCAATTCCAAGGCTGGACTCTGTCTTAAAGAGATACCATCCATTTTCACTAGAATGTTAAACTCAAGGTTCCTTTGTCCTTCCATTACCAACCTCTGCTTCCACATGGAATTAGATGTCAAGTCCACTAAGAGACTACAAGTCATGTCCAAAATATCTAGAGATGAGAGTTTCCCTGCCATCCCCTGTATTCTCTAGAGATTAACTGCACAACTGTCTGCCTGCTCTGCAGATTCAGCTGTCCAGTCTTCCCTCTGAACCACAGATAGATTGGTTTACATGGACAGTCCTGTCCCAACACCATTGTCTCCCCGACAAGCTGGTTAAGCTTATAGGGCTGTCTAAACTCCCTAACAATTTTTATTCCATCTGAAATCTCCTCAAAGCTATCCACAATGGATTTTTTCAAAACAAATTCAGTGGATTCATTTTCATTTGAAAGACTTTGGCCACTAGGCACCAACACACTTTCCTCAGAAAAGAGACTGTTTACTATCAACAATGGCCCATTAAGAGTCAATGGAAACCATTCTTTTTCAAAGACTTCACCAAGAAATTCCTTTCCTTCTGCAATATCATGCACTGCAACAGGTTCTTTCTGAGCTTTATTTATGTTCAGAACCAACTTTGGCACAACAGACAAATCACCAAACTCCTTCGGAGTTTCACATACATCCAGAATCACCTCTGGCCCATCAGGAGGATTTTCACAAAACCCCCTTTCAGGTAAACCGCTAGACTTCATAGTCACAAGATTAGAAGGTTTCTCTTCCTTGTTACACGTTTCCACACTGTCAGTGGGTAACATAGTCCAATCACCGTCATGCTTTCCTTGTGCCCTGGCGGTGATATCACCCTGATCAGACAAGGTTGTCTGTCATATCTTTCCCCAGCAACACACTAGCAACAGGCAAAATAGAAGCGCCAGAATCGCTTGGTCTCTGGGAGCTATTTATGACATCAACTGGATGCAACCTAGTCACAATGTCATCATCCCTAGCAGACACAAATTCTGGACCACTTCCTTCCTGGGCTTTAGTTGTATCTAGAATCAACTCTGGGTCAACTGATAAATTTTCAACCATCATAGGCTGACAGGCTTCTTCTGTCTGTTTTACAGACAGAAAAGTGCTGGAGAAACATTCCCCTTTAACAGACAAACAGCCTGGGATATCCTTTCCTTTGTCCCAGCACACACGGCTATTCACAGACAACTGCTTGGAGATTGGGGTAGCTCCCTTCATGGCCAAGTCATTACCTCTAACAGACACAGGAACATTTCCTTCTCTGTCACAATTCTCCACACTGGTAACAGGTAAGGTGTAGGGATACTCATGTTCCACTAACCTTGCCTTCCCAAACTGCTGATTAGACAAAGCCATCAGCTCAGAAGGCAGCCTATGGTCATCTAAACTTTCTTTGCCTTCCCCTCCCTTAACAGATAAACTGCTGTTTTCCACAAATAGTGCCTTATTACACAGAGCTACCTTAAGCACATCACTTTTACCTGGGTCAGGCTGACTTTCCCAAGCTTTACTAGCCAACTATTTATCACTCACCAAGACTGTATCCCTTCCTTCCTCAGTTAGGGCTTTAACCTGATCCCCAATTTTAATTTGCTCTAGAGAAACATCTCCCTGAGCCTTATCTAATGCCTGATTCACTTCTGAGATACCAGACAGACAATTAGGATTTTTTTCCACATATGCACTGCTTCTTTGCGCAGATAAACAGCTACCTTCCTCATACAAACATTTGGAGAAACCCTCCATAGGCAAATCCTTGCCCCTAGTAGACACAGATTCAGGATTATTTCTTTCCTGTGACTTATGTCAACCTGACTGAACAAAGCTTTGATATCATCCCCAATCAAAAGATCCGTAGGCAATAACTTCCTTACACCAGCGATAACTTCATGTTTAACACCATTCCAGTCGAGACGGATTCTGGCTAAAGGCACACTTACAGCAAACTCATAGAGGATTACAATCTTCACACTCTGATTTGGTAAATAATCTTCCTCTTTGACAAAATCTGTTTTAACAAGAGGGATGTTAGAAGCTGTAATTTGCCCTAAACCGCTTTTCCCATTGACTTTTACATTCTCTGCACAAGTTATGGGGTTACCTTCACCTGAGCTCACATTAAAAGCATTTACATAAAAGGTGGCAGTGTTGGGGTAAAGTTGATTACACACAGACAACTGCTTAGAGTCAAACAACACGCTAACATTGTTACAAACTGGATAGATTCTATCCCCATCTTTGTTGTTGAGAGGAGCTGGCTTTCCAGGATGATACAGTTCCTATTGTTCCTTTATTCTCCTGAGTTGGAGCTTAAGTCTGTCCACTGTTGCCTTAGCTTCTAGTTCCTGCAATCGAATATCTGCCATTTTTTGTTCCTGTTCAAAACACAGGCGTTCTCTCTCAGCAGCTTCTCCTTCCATCTCAGCTATTTTTTTGCTTTTGTTCAAGTTCTAGCTGCGGGTTTCTCACTGCCAGCATTTTCGCAGGGTCTGCTTCCTTATCACTGGCAATTAACAGATTTTTCAGTTCCTGTTCTGGGGCCTTTTGCTTAAAATACAGCCCTCTCTGTAAGCACAATTCGTCCAGGCTTTTTCTGTCAGGATCTTGATCATGGGTCACTCATTGTAACTGACTTTTAACCCTTAAACTCTCCAATGTCAAAATTAAATTTTGACACGTGTGTGGTTCTGATCCAAAAACCCAATTAACCTGTGGTAATGTGCATCCAAGCACGACTATGCCACTGTGATCAGGGTCCTAGCGGGGAGACAGCTGTGGTCACTCAATTAGGGTGAACTGCAAAGAATGGGGCAGACAATCCCCATAAAGCTGGTGGATATTCCAATACTTAAATTCACCAAGCCAGCATAAAACAGCTTCTTTATTACCTTACTGGTTACTCAGAAGTCCAAACAACACAGTTCCCTTAAAGTGATCCAGCCTCAGGCCTCCATCCAGGTACCCAAGTCAAATATGATGAAAATTTCTGTAAAGCGGATTTCATCATATAAAAGAAAAGGTTCTACCAATCCCAAAGGACTGGACACATTACCTCCCCGGGTAATGAACGTTTCAGATCTTACCCAAACACGTGCTACAGCCAATTCTTATTAGCTAAACTAAAATTTATTAAAAAACAAAAGAGAGAGACTATGGTTAAAAGATCAATATACATACAGACATGAGCTCAATTCATTGAGGTGCAGATTCATAGCAGAGATGGTGAGCTTTGTAATTGCAAAGAGTTCTTTCAGAAATAGTTCATAGTTTATAGTCCAATGTCCAAATATCATATTCAAGGCATACCAGCATAACTGGGACCTCAGTCTTGTGACTCAAACTTCCCCTGATGAAGCCTAAGCAGATCTGAGATGACAGAATCAGGACCCAAGGATCTTTTATACAATGTCATGTCTTTTTGACAAGTTGAAGTTCCTCAGGGAACAAAAGGTAATTAGCCTGACTTTGAAGGCGGTCCATCTCCGGTACTTAGCTATAGAATTAACGTAAGGCCAGTTGCTTGTTCCTCCACCACAGACTATTTGCTATACATTTCAAAGAGAGATGAATACAGAGAGATCCCGTGTTTACAATTCATTTAAATGATAGGATTTCTTTTGACCTCTGAATTATCAGAATACAGCATAGACAGGGACTGTTGATTACATTGATGTAAATACACAAAAACACAAACATTATCTCCCCACATGTCTTTTGAGGGTTATTTATTCTGCAGGATGTTTAACCCTTTCTAGCCATGCATCACAATGGGATAAAAATCTAAGGCCTGGATCCAAGAAAACATCCCAATTCAAAAAAGTTGCTTAAGTGCTTTCCTGAGAGCATGGCTACACTTGCAGATGTAGAGCGCTGGGGTTAAACCAGCCTTCGGAGACCGCAGCAGGGAAAACGCTGCTGTGTGTTTACACTGTCAGCTGCAAGTGCACTGGCGTGGCCACATTAGCAGCTCTTGCAACACCACAAAGAGCAGTGCATTGTGGTAGCTATCCCAGCATGCAAGTCTCTGCAACATGCTTTTCAAATGGGGGAGGGGGGAGTGGAGTGTGACAGGGAGTGTGTTGTGTGTATGTGTGGGGAGAGACAGTGTGTGTTGGGGGACAGAGAGTGTGTCAGCATGCTGTCTTGTAAGTTCAGACAGCAGCAGACCCTCCTCCTTCCCCCCCACACACTCACAACAGCAGCATTCCACATTAATGGTTTGCTTTGTCCCGGAGCAGATAAGCAGCCGGCTGTCAGAAACGGAGCTTTGAAAGGGGATATCCGCATGCCTGCAGCCGATTTCAAAACAATGATAAGAATGGCCACTTGACTTCAGGGGATTATGGGACGTTTCCGGAGGCCAATCACAGCGCAGTAATGCAACACGTCCACACTGATGCCCGGGTGTTTCAGCCGGGGCGCAGCAAGCTTTATGCTTCTCGTGGAGGTGGATTACCAGGAGCGCTCCAGCTGCAGAGTCCAGGAGCTCTACGTGCCTTGCCCATGTGGACACATCGGGAGTTAGGGCGCCCGGGGCTGCTTTAATGAGCTCTAACTTGCAAGTGTAGCCAAGCCCTGAATCAAGGCCTTAAGGATCACAATGAACGACTTCAGGCATTTCTATGCTACCAAATAGTAACCTTTCAGCAATTAGCTGTCAGCAACTGGTTTAGCTGAATCAGTGCTAGCCATGGTTTAGCTGTAAGTGTAGACAAAGAGCAGTTTCTAAATATCATTGCAGCAAATCAGTTTTACTGCCAATAGCTGCAACCTTTGAAGGCCCACGTGTGTCTCTTATGCAGGAAGGCAGCGAGTCGAATTTGCCTCAAAACCCCTAAACACAGCAAAAAGAAGCGGTGTCCAGGTTGAAAAGGACACCGCGACAACAGTTATGGGCGAAAAACAGTTATGGGCGAAAAAAAGCACACGTGGAAACTGATCACAAACCACTTGTCTTTAGCCCCACTTAGAACATAGTTCAATAGTTTTCTCCTTCACTATCACATCTACAGATGCTACCCTTATGACAGTGTCACAAATCCAAGAATTCATGATTGTTATGGTAACACCAGACAGTTTTGCTGTTGTTATAATTGTTTTCAGAGAAGCTGTATAAAACAGGCATCTTCTCTCTCAATAGGTAATACCACATTTGTACAAGAAACAAATGAATCATTAACCACTCGCTAGTCAGCTTAGTATTATTTTGAGATGTGAGCTGGGTGTCAGTATGAGATGCTTTTTCACTTCTCCCCCTTCTGCTCGGTATTGTAGTTTAAAACGTGATTACAACAGCCATCTGGGATCCGGGCTATAGATGTATGAAACTTTTATCTCAATTAGCAGGCGCTCTAAGGCTAATTTACCAAAATATTGTTGCTCATATTGTTCGGCGTCAGTCCTGAATCCTTCCAGTTCATATCCTGGTTCAATTCTTCCAATCAGTATTTTTTTGGTTCTTGACTTTGAAAATTCTGTACCAAATCCATAGGCTTGGCAGCTTCATGGTATTCACTCCACACCACACCATGGGCGCTTGTGGGACAGTTAGGAGGGCTGTGATTGTTTCAAAAACCTATTTTGAAAAAAATACTTGCAGATAAAAAAAAGTTTTGTGCTTTAAGTGCCTTTAACATGTATGTAATACAAAGAAGTACAGAGTATGTAAAGTATTTAAGTACAAGTGTGAAGAGCGATTCAAAATGCTTACGTATGTACTTAAGAACGTGGCAACACAGCTTTTGTCTAAGGGCCTCTCAACACAGAGGAGAAATGCAGATGATGAAGATGTGATTTCTAAAGCGCACTGTGTTGCACAGTAATTGGTCCATGTAGAACAGGGGTTCTCAAACTGGGGGTCGGGACCCCTCAGGGGGTTGCGAGGTTACTACATGGGGGGTCACGAGCTGTCAGCCTCCACCCCAAACCCCGCTTTGCCTCCAGCATTTATAATGGTGTTAAATATATAAAGAAGTATTTTTAATTTATAAGGGGGGTCACACTCAGAGGCTTGCTATGTGAAAGGGGTCACCAGTACAATAGTTTGAGAACCACTGATGTAGACCGAGCTGGTGCGCACGAAAGGTTCCTTAGTGCACTTTAACATGGTGCTGTTCAAAACAGAGCTACATTAAAGGGCACTAGGGAACGTTACGGTATGTACGACTGTAAATGAGTAATGTATATAACATGCAGTGTTACAGTATGTGTGTAAGACGCAGTATATTCATTTCAGTATATACAAAAAGAACTGATGTATGGACAGCGACATAAAACTCAAAAATTGCTAAAAATAAATCCCCCAAAATGAAAGTAATAACCAGCGGCGGCTCCAGGCACCAGTGCTCCAAGCGCGTGCCTGGGGCGGCAAGCCGCGGGGGGCACCCTGCCGATCCCTGCGAGGGCGGCAGTCAGGCAGCCTTCGGTGGCTTGCCTGTGGGAGGTCTGCCGGTCCCGCGGATTCGGCGGCCATTCGTCGGCGGGTACGCCAAAGCTGCGGGACCGGCGGACCTCCCGCAGGCAAGCCACCGAATCCGCGGGACCAGGGACCTCCCGCAGGCACGCCGCCGAATCCGCGGGACCAGGGCCCTCCCACAGGCATGCCGCCGAAGGCAGCCTGCCTGCCGTGCTTGGGGCGGCAAAAAAGCTAGAGCCGCCCCTGGTAATAACCCCCCAAAACAGAAGCCCTACGTATATACACAATAGTCAGTTCATTACAATACATTTAAATAGTAACTTTATATTTTCCTTAATGCAATGTAACAACTGCAGCAAATTCTCTGCAGATCATAGTCTCTGAGAGCAGTTAGACTAGGTACCTAGGAGATCCTTTCCTTTGCTAATTTCTATGATTCTGGCCTACTAGAAGTGGAGTTTTGCACTGTTTTGTTCAGGAGACGAAGATTTGATTCCTGGTTCTAGTATCTTACTTTCTCCATGAGCTGGTAGAGCTGTCAGGACAGTGTGTTTGTTTTATTGGGGAAGGGAGCAAGGCACTTAACAGTGCGTCCTGTAGCCAAACCAATGGACTGCAGTGCCAGCCTTTGGATAGCTAGAAAGAAGGTGGCTTCAGTGCCGAGTCTTGAGTGTGAAGGAGACAAAGTAAAGGTCCTTTGGGCTTCAGTAAAGACACAGAAGGCCAGATCCTCATTTTAAAGTCAATGGAGCTATGCTGATTTCTACCAGCTGAGGATCTGGCCAGAGGATCCTGCTTTTTGAGGGAAATGGAGGCCAGAAGGGAGGGAAACTTTGCCTAACTCTAAATACTCAACACTCAGAATGTTAAACATATGTAGGCGCTGTTGTGATTGAGCTTTATCAAGTCACGTTTAGGGCAATGTTCCACTCCACATGATGTGCACACAAAAGTCACCTCATCTCTTTGTTGTGTTTGTACAGCACCTAGCACTGAGGGATCCTAGTCCATGAGTACGGCTCCTGAGCATTATGATAATACAAATAATAGATAAACATTTGTTTAAATATTTGAAAATTCTTTAGAAGCCCGTGGAATTGAATAGGAGAATGAAAGCTTGCGTGCCATGTATTACATGGATGGGATAATCAAATAGCCCCGAGGAAGCAGTACATTAATGACAAGGTCAACCCTCATCCACCCACCCCCAAAAAGGCTTCTGTATAGGTGTATGTAATTTCAGTAGGTACCAACTTCGTGACCTCTAGATTTGTCACGTCACTATGGAGCTATGAATAGAGGGAGTCTATATATTGGTAAGGTTTGCAACTGACTCCTACATAGCTGTATCTCTTGCTTGAGTTAAAAGCTCCTTAGGCAGAGGATCCACTTTCAGATGTACTCTGAGCCTATATAAATAATATCCTTGGACGTCTGTGGGTGGTTTTATTGCTTTTTGAACAACTTAAGCTTAGGGATCAAATTCAGTGGGGTGGGTAAGAAGAAGACAGAAAGGGAATATAGGGTCGGTCCCCTTGCTAAACATTGACTACTTAAGCCCTGGTAAAGTGGAATCTTATTGGCATGCCCAGAGGTGACAACATATTTGTGATCTCAGAAGACCTGTCAGAATTCTGCAGTACATCTACACCCTGATGATAATTCTTTGCAAGATCATTCCCGTCCATGCAGTTTGGTTTCTCATCCTGTCCTAGAGCTGATGAGTGTTTCATAGCCCCTGAAATTCTGCTCTTTTGTTATACTTGCTGCTTGTGTTTATATTTTGCTACCAGTAACCTGGAATCTGAAATGAATGGACATATTGTAGTGCAGGGATCGGCAACCTTTCAGAAGTGCTGTGCCGAGTCTCCATTTATTCACTCTAATTTAAGGTTTTGCGTGCCAGTCATACATTTTAACGTTTTTAGAAGGTCTCTTTCTATAAGTCTATAATATATAACTAAACTATTGTTGTATGTAAAGTAAATAAGGTTTTAAAAATGTTTAAGAAGCTTCATTTAAAATTAAATTAAAATGCAGAGCCCCCCGGACCGGTGGCCAGGACCCGGGCAGTGTGAGTGCCACTGAAAATCAGCTCGCGTGCCGCCTTTGGCACGAGTGCCATAGGTTGCCTACCCCTGTTGTAGTGTATTGTAGTGTAGTGTATGTAGTGTAGTGTATTGTAGTTTTCANGAAAATCAGCTCGCGTGCCGCCTTCGGCACGCGTGCCATAGGTTGCCTACCCCTGTTGTAGTGTATTGTAGTGTAGTGTATGTAGTTTTCATAAAAAGCAACAAAGAGTCCTGTGGCACCTTATAGACTAACAGATGTATTGGAGCATAAGCTTTCGTGGGTGAATACCCACTTCATCAGACGCATGTAAATATGTTTTCATATTCAGATCTGGATATGGCCAGCGTAATGACTGTATTAAAGTTACTGGCAGAGGGTCCAATCCTGTGCAGTGGGAGGCCTTCCACTTACTTCAGTGAGAGAAGGATCAGACCCCAAGCGGGATGTTTTGAACTCTACTGGGGAGCATTGCCTTACAAATCTCTAAAGCCAGAATATGTAAAAATGGATCCAGGGAATTCCAAAAGATCAGACGCGAGATAATCTGGGTTTGGGGCTTTTTTTATGTTAAATCCAGAGCTCTCAGAATGAGTCATTTAGAATTTCTGCACAGCCCCAAAATAATACATTGTTCTAAGAGGCATCTGCAAACAGACTGCCAGTGTAAAATGTGAAAATCATAACCGAGAGGATGAAAGGAACTCCATGTTTGTTTGTGGGTTTGATTTCTTTAGCCACAGAGTGACATTCTTTTCAGACACTTGTCCTAGATAAAAATATTGTTTATGAAACTTTCAACAATCGAAAGGTTAAAAACATAATTAAACATTTCATTTGACCTGAACAAAATATTTTCTTTTGCTTTACAAAAATTTTGTTTTGTTTTTCATTTTTAAACAATAAATAAATAAAAGAATAAAATTAAAGAACAAAAAGTCCTCTTGAATTGAAAAATCACACCGTTTTGTGTTGCAAATGTTGAAACAGTTTTTTTCCCCAAAATAAACAATTCAGCAAAATCAACGAGTTCCCAAAACATTTTGGTGTTGCCAAATATGCAATTTTTTTGTCTGGAAAAAAAGTTTTGATCAAAAAACTTTGCCTAGCTCTATTTTCTCCTCTTTAACTGGTGAGGCTGGTTATGTAAGAATCATCAGAATTCCTCATAATCCACTCATTCCGGCTGTGAGGGAATAGGAATGAACACAAGGCACTTGGGTGTTAATGTTGCCAAAGGAGTGGAAGAAACCTTTGTGTTTCCGCTGCACAAGCAGTAGAGCCCATGCAAAGGGGATTTGCAAACCCTGCTCAGCATGGGGCCCAGCAATTTGGGGGAGTCTCTGAATGGCTGCAGGCAAGCCAGTACTGGTGGTGAGATATCGGGAGCAGTGGGAGTGAGACTAGAGGATTCTTGGGTCCATCCCCATACACAGTGCGGGAAGTTCATAGAATCATAGAACTTAAGATCAGAAGGGACCATTATGATCATCTAGTCTGACCTCCTGCATGATGCAGGCCACAAGAGTTGACCCACCCACTCCTGGAATAACTCTCACCCTTGACTCAGCTGTTGAAGTCTCCAAATCATGATTTAACGACTTCAAGCAGCAGATAATCCTCTAGCAAGCGACCCCTGCCCCATGCTGCGGAGGAAGGCGAAAAACCTCCAGGGCCTCTGCCAATCTACCCTGGAGGAAAATTCCTTCCCGACCCCGAATATGGCGATCAGCTGAACCCCGAGCAAGTTGCTTGTGCCACTGAGACTAGTCCCTCTCCATGGCCTGGGAGAAGGATTTCCCTCCTACCTCGTCTCTTTGCAGGTGATCAGTTTCAGTATGGCCAGGCCCAGCCATTGGAAAATCATGAGTCAGATCCTGAAAATCCATGAGATTGATCTAAAAACCAAGAGTTTGGTTTTTTTTTTTTTAAATAGTACTGTTTTTTCCTTTCTCATTTTTGAGCCTTTAGGGTTCACATTGTCAAGGGGTTCTCCACAACTTCATGGCTAGACACTGGTTGTTTTGGTTTTTAAAAAAAAAAAATGAAAGCCAAGTTTTTCACATATTCACATAACTTAAAAGTGGAGCTTTATGAAAACACCAATGACGGCAAAGCTTTCCGTTCAAGTTGTGAGAGTGGGCAACTCTGAGAATTTGCCCCTTGATGCTTGGACTAGAAGGTAACCAGATGTCCCGATTTTATAGGAACAGTCCCGATATTTGGGGCTTTTTCTTATAAAGGCTCCTATTACCCCCCCGTCCCGATTTTTCACACTTGCTGTCTGGTCACCCTAACTAGAAAGAAGACACAACCATGCACTCTTGCTTGTTGCCTGTAGGGTAGGCTTTGTTGCGATAAAATACCTTTTGTTGGTTTATTCTGAAACTGATTCTTTTGTTTCAGTTAAGTAGAGCATAGTGATGAAGTGGGGATCCATCTAGAAGAAATTTATTCATCACAGTGCTCTGGTGACCCTTATGTCTGTATACGTGAGGCCATGAAGGATTAAACCAGGGGTCAGCAACCTTTCAGAAGTGCTGTGCCGAGTCTTCATTTATTCACTCTAATTTAAGGTTTCGCGTGCCGGTAATACATTTTAACATTTTTAGAAGGTCTCTTTCTATAAGTCTATAATATATAACTAAACTATTGTTGTATGTAAAATAAATAAGGTTTTTAAAATGTTTAAGAAGCTTCATTTAAAATTAAATTAAAATGCAGAGCCCCCCGGACCGGTGGCCAGGACCCCGGCAGTGTGAGTGCCGCTGAAAATCAGCTCGTGTGCCGCATTCGGCACCCGTGCCATAGGTTGCCTACCCCTGGATTAAACAGTGAAGTGTGTCTAAGGCTCTGTAAATATGATCAGTTATACTTGGCAGGGACACATCAAGATGTAAAAGCATTTGATACAGTGGTACACAATGTCAACGCTTTCTTGTGTGAATAGGAATGCTTCAGTGTTCATAGAGAGTTAGTTTGTATTCTAGATATGGTTTATAATCAGCTAAATCTGTAGAGTACACCAATATTAGAGTCTCATATAAAACATTTGATTCTGAGAGAAGGTTTGTAGTTTTAGTAAAACTAAACAGAAATAGACTAACATTTATATGCAATTTGATAGGAGTAATTTCAGAAGGCAACAATTTTGCCAGGGGCTGAGTCATAACAGGGCAGAGAATATAAAACATTTTAAGAACAGGCTAATGCCATCTAACCCATATTGGTTGCCTTTGTTAATCCTAATCCCAAATTTCTGATTTTTACCGTGCCCTCCTGAATCCCTACCTTCTATTATAGAGCTGCTGCAGTGACTTCATGGTTAAAGTTACAGCTCACAGTTATGAATTCTACCCCCAACTTCCTCACTGTCTTCTTCTTTTCACCTCACATTTCTTGGTGTGGTTTCCTGCACAAGAAGGACATATGTGAGAAAATCTCTGGCTAATTGGATAGGGATGTTTTAGAGATCTGAGAGTCTGAAAAATGAATGTTTTTTTCTGTTTTGGAAGTCATTTAACATTTAAAAAATGTTTGGGACATTGTTATCTAAAAATGGACTTTGTCTAGGAACTCCAAATCAGTTTTATTAATTTGCCCTCTGTGTGACTAGTGCAATCGTTTTAGAAAAGATATATAGAGAGAGAAAAAAGAGAGAAGGAGATCTCACTGGGGTTTATACATTGCTTCATAAATTTGGGGGGCTTTGATGAACTTCTTCGTAAGTCTAGCAGAGTTTATAAACCCTGCTCGTGAAGATGGATGAGCTTACACACATTCCAGTCAAAACAGATACGGTAAAGGAGTTTAAAATAGGGCTGTCGAGCGATTAAAAAAATTAACCGCAATTAATCGCGTGATTAATCACACTGTTAAACAATAATAGAATACCATTTATTTAAATATTTGTGGATGTTTTCTACATTTTCAAATATATTGATTTCAATTACAACACAGAATACAAAGCGTACAGTGCTCGCTTTATATTTATTGTTGATTACAAATATTTGCACTGTAAATAACAAAAGAAATAGTATTTTTCAATTCACCTCAGACAAGTACTGTAGTGCAATCTTTTTATAATGAAAGTTGAACTTACAAATGTAGAATTATGTACAAAAAATAACTGCATTCAAAAATAAAACAATGTAAAACTTTAGAACCTACAAGTCCACTCAGTCCTACTTCAGCCAATTGCTCAGACAAACAAGTTTGGTTAGAATTTGCAGGAGATAATGCTGCCCACGTCTTGTTTGCAATGTCATCTGAAAATGAGAACAGGCATTCGCATGGCACTGTTGTAGGTGGCATCGCAAGATATTTACGTGCCAGATGCGCTAAAGATTCATGTGTCCCTTCATGCTTCAACCACCATTCCAGGGGACATGCGTCCATGCTGATGACAGGTTTTGCTCGATAACAATCCAAAGCAGTGCAGACCGACGCATGTTCATTTTCATCATCTGAGTCAGATGTCACCAGCAGAAGGTTGATTTTCTTTTTTGGTGGTTCGGGTTCTGTAGTTTCCGCATCGGAGTGTTGTTCTTTTAAGACTTCTGAAAGCATTCTCCACCCCTCGTCCCTCTCAGATTTTGGATGGCACTTCAGATTCTTAAACCTTGGGTCGAGTGCTGTATCTATCCTTAGAAATCTCACATTAGTACCTTCTTTGCGTTTTGTCACATCTGCTGTGAACGAACATGTGCTGGATCATCATCCGAGACTGCCATAACATGAAATATATGGCAGAATGCGGGTAAAACAGAACAGGAGACATACAATTCTCCCCCAAGGAGTTCAGTCACAAATTTAATTAACGCATTATTTTTTTAACAAGCATCACCAGCATGGAAGCATGTCTTCTGGAATGGTGGCTGAAGCATGAAGGGGCATAGGAATGTTTAGCATATCTGGCACGTAAATACCTTGCAATGCCGGCTACAAAAGTGCCATGCAAATGCCTGTTCTCTCTTTCAGGTGACATTGTAAATAAGAAGCAGTCAGCATAATCTCCTGTAAATGTAAACAAACTTGTTTGTCTTAGCACTTGGCTGAACAAGAAGTAGGACTGAGTGGACTTGTAGGCTCTAAAGTTTTACATTGTTTTGTTTTTGAGTGCAATTCAGGAGTGGGTGTGGGCTCTGGGCTGGGGCTGAGGGGTTCACAGTGTGGGAGGTGGCTCCAGGGATGAGGGGTGCAGGCTCTGAGAGGAAGTTTGGGTGCAGGAGGGGACTCTGGGCTGGGGCAGAGTGTTGGGGTGCAGGAGAGGATAGGAGGTGCTGGCTCTGGGAGGGGGGTCAGGGCTGGGGTAGGGGGCTAGGGTGCAGGAGGGGGCATGGGGTGCTGGCTCTGGGAGGAGGCTCAGGGCAGGGGCAGGTGCGGGAGGGAGTTCGGGATGCAGGAGGCGATATGGGGTGCTGGCTCTGGGCGGGAGCTCAGGGCTGGGGGTTGGAGTGTGGTGTCCAGCTGGGGGGCACTTACCTCGGGTGGCTCCCAGGCGTCGGCGCAGCAGGGCTAAGGCAGGCTCCCTCCTACCCCAGTCCCCCTCAGGCACATCAGCACCTTCTCCCTATTACAAGCCAGGCCACCCCCCACCAGCCAGTAGTGAACCATGTGGCCACGCCACTCCTGGAAGGGGCCAATGTGCCCCTGCGGCCCCATGGTGGGGTGGGGGGGAGGCACGTGGCTCCGTGCGCTGCCCCTCTCTGCAGGCACCGCCCCTGCAGCACCCATTGACCACAGATCCCTGTTCCCGGCCAATGGGAGCTGTGGGGGCAGTGCTTACAGGCAGGAGCAGCGCGTGGAGACCCCTGCCGCCCCTCCACCCCCCGCGGGGCCAAGGGGGCATGCTGGCCACTTCCGGGAGCGGTGTGGGGCAGCGGCAGGCAGCCCCACTGCACCGCCGCGGCCGGAGATCGTGATCGACTGGGAGAGTCTCCAGGATCGACCAGTCGATCGCAATCGACGGGCTGGTGACCACTGGCATAGACACACCCACTCTGCCTAAGTGAGCAGCATGATGGAGCTGCTTTGCCCAAATGACCACCTTTGGCTGGTATTGGATTGCAAATCACTTTGGTATTGGGTGCAGGGGTAATAAATTGTTGTTACCTTTGCTGCGTGAGTAGAGGCCAGCAGAACTGTGTTTGGCATGCCACGATTGTGGGTGGTCACCCTCAGCTGAACTGCGCTCATTAAGCAGGGGCTAGGGATGCCAAAGCCTGTGGAGATGAGAGAGGGTGGTCATATAGGCATGTCTCTGCCTAAAGAGTCCTAGATACTATTTGACCCTTCCCCTCTCCACTGTTTAATGACAGCTGATTAGACTCAATTGGGAGTCTTTTGTTTTGTAATGGGTCACAAGAGCTGAAATCACTGAGAGTCAGGGGCTAAACCTTAGATCTGCTGTGGGGCAGTGTCTCCAGTGAAAAAGATTGGCTAGCCTGCCTTAGTAGTGAGGCTGCTGCCTTAACTGCTGAAATCCCTGAGAGCCCTGTTAAGTGGGGGGACCTCAAGACATCACAGAGGCTAGAGTTGAACCACGCAGCGGGTGATGGCGCAGTGGCGGAGTGATCGATGGCACGGCGGCCAGCAGTAAAGTGGACGTTGGCACAGCGGCAGGAGCGGGCAGTGACACAGCGTGAAGGGTGCAGTGGCAGCCGTTGTGGCCGTGTTCGATGCCTTCCCCCTGCCCTGGGGTAGGAGGTGAACTCCTACAAATGCCTCTGTGCACTCTGGGTCTTCACTGACCAAGGGCGACAACTGTGAGTGGGGTGCGGTGGAGGGAGAGGGGAGTGGCACGTTAAAGGAACATTTGTTTGTCAGACTTTCACACCACAAGGTGAGAAGCTGAAGTGAAGGACACTGCCCAACGGACTCTGGGGTGGGTGTTTTGCTCATGGTCATTTGCTTGCAAATCACCTTTGTGGCATTTTCCCAATTAATGCTGGGTTCCTTTTTTATTATTATTAAAAAGTTTTCTTTGCTATACACTGACTCAGTGCTTGCAAGAGAAGAGGTATTGTCTCTTAGAGCCACCATGGGGTGGTGGTTAATTTTCCCAGATTACTGGGTGGGGGCTTGAGCCTGTTCTGTGCTATATTGTTAAGAAAAAAACCCAGATACTGAACCTGGCCCTTGTTGCTGCTGGCTCCACCTGGCAGAAGGGTTACAAGTATAATCTGACAGATCACTTAGACCTGAAGATGAACTGGTGAGGTTAGAAACACCACAGTCAGCGCCTTACTATTTATGGGGAGCACTCGCCTCATCACTGAAATTCAACCACCCCAGGGGGTGAAAAGTAGCAAAGTAGCAATTCTTTAACAGTGTACTCCAACACCACTCAACAGTATTAGGAACAAAAGAGAGAGAGAAAACCCTGGGCCATTGCATTTTTAGCACCTTTCCAACATTAAATGTTTCCACCCATGGTTCCCCTTTGTTTCTTGCCCTTAAGGAAGTGTTCTTCCTAGCATCCTGTGTGTTACTTCTTTATAACCTTTACCATTTCTCATTGAAACTTTTTTTTTTTGGAACATATAACAACAAAAAAAAAAACAGAATGGTAAACTTTAACATGAAAAATAAAATGTAACAGAGCGACATACCACAAACACATTGGGTAGGAGGCATTCCTGAACACAGATCACAAATATCCCCAGCCAATAGTAGGCAGGAACATAAGAACATAAGAACAGCCATACTGGGTCAGACCTAAGGTCCATCTAGCCCAGTATCCTGTCTTCCGACAGTGGCCAGGGCCAGGTGCCCCAGAGGGAATGAACAGAACAGGTAATCATCAAGTGATCCATCCCCTGTCGTTCATTCCCAGCTTCTGGCAAACAGAGGCTAGGGACACCTGGCTAAAAGTCATTGATGGACCTATCCTCCATGAATTTATCTAGTACATTTTTGAACCCTGTTATGGTCTTGGCCTTCACAACGTCCACTGGCAAGGAGTTCCAGAGGTTGACTGTGTGTTGTGTAGAAGAAATACTTCCTTTTGTTTGTTTTAAACCTGCTGCCTATTAATTTAATTTGGTGACCCCTAGTTCTTGTGTTATGAGAAGTAGTAAACAACACTTCCTTATCTACATCAGTCATGATTTTATAGACCTCTGTCATATCTCCCCTTAGCCATCTCTTTTCCAAGCTGAAAAGTCCCAGTCTTATTAATCTCGCCTCATACAGCAGCCGTTCCATATCCCTAATCATTTTTGTTGCCCTTTTTTGAACCTTTTCCAAGTCCAATATATCTTTTTTGAGATGGGGCGACCACATCTGCACACAATATTCAAGATGTGGGCGTACCGTAGATTTATATAGAGGCAACATGATATTTTCTGTCCTATTATCTATCCCTTTCTTAATTATTCCCAGCATTCTGTTCACTTTTTTGACTGCCGCTGCACATTGAGTGGAAGTTTTCAGAGAACTATCCACAATGACTCCAAGATCTCTTTCTTGAGAATGCTGGATGCTGCAGTATGAGATCAAAGTTTCTAGTTAGAGCTCAGTAAGTACCGCAAAAAGCTGCCTTATTATAATTGTTTATTATTTGTATTACTGTAGTGCCTAACAGCCCTAGTTATGGACCAGGTGCTTTATAAACACATGTTCACTTGAAGTCATTGAAAATTTACTTGTGCCCCTGTTGTGTTTGCTCTCCATGAATGCTCATTCACTTGAGTTGTGCTGACACAGTGTTCATCCAATGAGAATTTCGAAGTCACATGTAAGCGTTTATGCAGAAACCAGATGTTAAATATAGACATGCAAGTATTTGTGCTGAAAGGGCTTATGCACTTCTCTAATTAGGAAATAGAAACAATACCACATGACTCATCTGAGCAACCCACAACTAGCTGACACATCTCGCATAGTAAACGATGCATATGGAACTCTTGCAAAGAGGGATAGCTCAGTGGTTTGAGCATTGGCCTGCTAAACCCAGGGTTGTGAGTTCAATCCTTGAGGGGGCCACTTAGGGATCTGGGGCAAAATTGGTCCTGCTAGTGAAGNATAGAGTTGTTTTGATCGAACCAATCTGTACAAGGTGAGAGGCGGCACCTTACTACGTAGAGGGGTTGTACCTTGCTGCGTAGAAGGGTTGCACCTTAATACGTCAGGAGTGATGTGTAATTTGTTTGTACCTGTGTATAAGAACGTATCCCTGGGGCAGTGTCTGTGTCCGGCCGTAGGGGGAGTGGAAAGTCCCGCCACTAAGCCGGGTCCTTGCCAAGAGGCACTTTCTCGTAGTATGCCCTGAGTTAGGCTAAGAAACCTACAGGGAACTGCAATTGTGTCCAAGATCGCAATAAACCTAGTCGACGTGACTTTGCATCTTACTGGACTCTGTGGTTATTGGGGGTTCTCGTCGGGTCTGCTGAATCAGCGATCTGCACAGAGCTGGGGCAGCACACAGAGGGAACATACGCACGCAGCCGAGTGATATCAACAGGAGAAAGCAGAGCACCCCCACCGGTAGCATCTTTTGTAGTTAAAGTTATGAATATTGGCTGTGTACTTGTATATCAATGTATTTTGATTCTGAAGTAGCCTTAGGGTAAGGCTACACTGGCAGATGTACAGCGCTGTGAGTTAAACCTGANACAAAGGTTGTCGTGTAAGGTGTCTATGGAAAGGTTATGATTTGCTAATTAGGATTATGCTGTCTGTGTGTGTATCATTTTTGTAGTTAAAGTTATGAATATTGGCTGTGTACTTGTATATCAATGTATTTTGATTCTGAAGTAGCCTTAGGGTATGGCTACCCTTGCAGATGTACAGCGCTGTGATTTAAACCCGCCTTCGTACAGCTGAGTAGGGAAAGCGCTGCAGTCTGTCCACACTGACAGCTGACAGCGCACTGGTGTGGCCACATTTGCAGCTGCATTGGGAGCGGTGCATTATGGGCAGCTATCCCAGCATTCATGTGGCTGCAACGTGCTTTTCAAAAGGGGTGGGGTGGAGTGTGACAGGGAGTGTGGGGGGAGAGAGAGTGGTTTTTGGGGTGATGAGAGCGTGTCAGCACGCTGCCTTGCAAGTTCCGACCTCCCTGCCCCCCCTGCTTCTCATTCACTCACTCAAAGCAAACAGCAAAAGGTTTGCTTTTTCTCTCTGGTACGGAGCTTTGAAACCGCACTTCCGCATTCCTGGAGCCGATCACAACAATGAGAAGAGTGGCCACTTGATAAGGGGATTATCACAGCGCAGCAAGTTAACTCCTCGTTCACACTGACACCCGGGAGTTGTAGCCACTGCGCTGCATCTCTTATTCCTCTCGGGGAGGTGGAGTACCTGCAGCGCTGTAGCCAGGGAGATACAGCGCTGTACGTGCCTTGCCAGTGTGGACGGGGGGTGAGGTACAGTGCTGTGGGCGGCTTTATTGCGCTGTAACTCGCAAGTGTAGCCAAGGCCTTAGTAAAGCATTTGGTCAGCTTCTTGAGAAAGAAATGTGCAAATTAAGTGCTCAATCAAGAAACACGTAACTGACAGAGGATTTTGGGAGACGCCAATCCACATCTGAGCTTTCCTGGAAACGTTCAAACTAACATGAACAATGGCATCGGTCTGCAAACTGAGTCATGCATGGACATGTGACTTGCCCATGTGACTCCAAACTCCATTTTGCTGTAACTTTCCAGAGTAAGAAAAAAGAGGTGTTCTTACACCTGGAGGAGATTATAAAAGGCTATTGCCCCATCTCCATCTTGTCTTCAATCCTGCTTCATATCTTTGGAGGGACTTTGCTACATTGAAGCTTTGAACAAAGGACTAAATGACCCATCCCAGCTGTGGATGTACAAAGATTTGATTTGAACCTGCAGTTTATTCCATTACTGCTACAAACCTGAACCAAGAACTTTGCCATTACTGTATGTAATTGTTTCCATTTAACCAAATCTAGCTCTCATCTGTATCTTTTTCCTTTTATAAATAAACCTTTAGATTTTAGATTCTAAAGGATTGGCAACAGCGTGATTTGTGGGTAAGATCTGATGTATATGTTGACCTGGGTCTGTGGCTTGGTCCTTTGGGCTCAGGAGAACCTTTTTTCTTTTACTGTGACATTGGTTTTCATAACCATTCATCCCCATAACGAGTGGCAATGGTGGTGATACTGGGAAAATGGAGTGTCTAAGGGAATTGCTTGTGTGACTTGTGGTTAGCCAGTGGGGTAAAACCAAAGTCCTCTCTGTCTGGTTGTTTGGTTTGCCTTGGGAAAAACCGCAGCCTTGGGCTGTAACTGCCCTGCTTTAAGCAATTTGTCTTCAATTGACTCTCTCAGTTGGGTCCCACCAAATCCAGCATCGTTACAACAATATCTGCTGAATTTCACTTATCTGTCATGCCAGTGATATGAACACAGAACTCCAGCAGGTTTTTGAGGCCTCAATCCAATGCCCTTTGAAGTCAATGGACAGATTCCCATTGACTGATCTTTGTCTTAACCATGACCGCCCCTACCAGAAGCCAGGATAACTTTCCAATTGTCCAGGTGTTCTCCCACCATTGGAAACTGGGAAGAACTAGCATCTCACCTCTTTTATAATACAATACAAGACACATCTTTTTGACCAGGTCTATCCCATGGCTACAGAATAGGGTGACCAGATGTCGCGATTTTATAGGGAGAGTCCCGATTTTGGGGTCTTTTTCTCACATAGGCACCTATTACCCCCCACCTCCTGTCCCAATTTTTGACACTTGCTATCCGGTCCTGGTCAGCCTACTACAGAAGAAGAGCTAGCAAGATGGTTCCTTTGCCAAACAAATCTATGGAGAAGAGCAGAGAAATGGTCCATTCCTAAACAACTGACACTTTTCTTAACTGTTCTATTGCTGCCTAGATACTCCCTCTCCTGTTCACTGGCCCAGTATGAGGTTGTTCAAGATTGGGGAAGCCTGCCTTGTGACTTTACACAACTTTCGGAAACTGGGCCTGAGTCGTCTTTGTGTGCTCTGCATTGTGTGTCAGTGTGTGTTCACCTCAGACCAGACCCGCTCAGACAAACCACCAGGAACAAGGCTTTATTCTGTAAAGAACATAGAACAGGATTACAGTCCAGCAGGCTCCTCTCCGCTTGCCGGCTACATGCTCCCAGCTCAGTCAGTGCTGAGACCTCCTGCTGGGGGGGCAGAGGGGACATTGTACAACACATGCACTAGACATCCATGAATATAGATAGATCACATATATAGTGGCTTGCCACATAACTGATATTTATAACCCGGTTGCACTCTATTATAATAATAATACCAAGCATTTTTCATCAGTAGATCTCAAAGCACTTTACAAGGAGGTCAGTATCATTATCACTATTTTACAGATGAGGAAACTGAGGCATGTAAAATGAAGCGACTTGCCCAAAGTCACCCAGCAAGCTAGGGACAGACCTGGGACTAGAATCCAGATCTCCTGAGTCCCACTCCGGGACACAAGACACTAGACCACATTGTTCATCTCTTGACTTGTACTCCCTCTTTATAATAATAATAATAATAATTAATACATAATTAATAATGGAAACAGCCTCCCAAAACTGTCATGAAAATTTACCAGACCAAGCACAAGAGTTGCTTACCTGCCCTTTGCCAGGATGATTGATGCTAATGAAAAAAAACCATGATGCTTTATTTGCCTATCTAAAAAATTACTTGCCCTGGATGAGTGAATGAGTAGAGTTTTACAAGGCTCAATGGAATTATGTTTTCCCTTTTTCCATATCTTATGAATGAATCATGAATTAGTGAATTCTTGAAAAGACTCACTGATTTTCCTATTCGTTCATTTTGAAACACGTGGATGAATGTTAGCTGGTCCTAGTATCTGTTTACTTGATTCTTTGTTGTGAGAGCCATCTTGACTAGGAAAATCAAAGTGAAAGGGGAACTGGAGAAGGGTTTGAAAATGAGCCTTCTGGTGTCAGGGTTTTCTGTGATAGGCCCAGTTTTATTCACCATTTTTTCATAAGGCGTTAACAGCCTATTAATTACATTTGCAGACAATCCTAAATCAGGAGGTGTTAAGAACAGCAGCAAGGATGGAGACATAGAATGAAAGGATCTAGCGAGGTTAGAAATATGGCCACAAAAAAATAAAATGAGACTCAACTTGGAAAACAATGTAGTATGTGAAAAAAGCCAATGCATCTCCGTATCAGTGCTTTCTTCAGAAACGTGGACCTGCCAACCTCCCTGTGAAGCACAGGAGTCCCACTCTCGAAAACCAACACTTGAGCTGGAAAATCTCACCTGCTATCCCCTGATCTCCAACTTCCCCATCCTGTGCATAATAATAATAAACAACAACAACAACAATAATAATTAATAATAAATAACAAAATGCTTAAAAATCATTTAGAAAGTGGTTAAAACTAAGCTCCAACAACTTATCATCCCTGCTGACATCCTGGTTGCTTCACAATCAAACTTCAGAGAGGGAAGTAACACAGAGTGAGCCTCTTGTAGTACTGCTTGATAACCTCCTCATGGCAATCAGTACGGGACATATTTTACTGCTTGTACTACTTAACCTCTCAGCGTCATCTGACCCAGTGGATCACAGGGTATAAAAGTCCTGCCTACATGAAATAGCTGGAATAGACAGCACAGCATTCCATTGGCTCCAATCATTCTTTCCATCAGAACCCACAGAGTGGCAATGGGCAACCTTTCCTTTTCCTGATAGGCCCTCACCTCCAGAGCCCTGCAAGGATCTATCCTGTACTCCTCTCCTCTTCAACATTGACATCAGACAAGTTGTGAGATATCAGAGGATCCACTACCAACAAGATGCCAATGAAACTAAAGCTGTCACCAACCAGAGTGGATGATCTCGGTGATCCAGCAGTCCTCCTGGCCTGAAACTCTCTGGCTATGGATTACGGTAATTCACTGTTGCTAAGGCTGAAGGTGGAATTAAGAGGCTTCAATTAAGAGGCTTCAGGGTGTGTAGAATGTGGCTGCTTGTCTTCCCAGAGAAACTGTCCATTGTGAGTCCATCACCTCTTGCTGGACAAAGAACTAGAAAATAGGGAAGAATCCTGCAGTGGCCATGGGATGGATTGGATAACCTGATATACGTTCCCCAATCTTTAGTTTCTATGAGAAATTAGGGCACTATCCCTTTTTCAAATGGTACGAATAAGCCTTGCACTTAAAACTTCAGAGCTAAAGGGGGAGAGTCATGCAGCATGGGGTGGCTGGTGCTTTCCTGATAGCTGTGAAGTTAATTAAGGATAAGGAGCAAAAAATGTACATCAGTAACATGCTATTGAATCGAGGCTCCAAGACGTGCATGGATGGGTTATGACATCACTTATTAGCTAGGATCAGAAATGTAATGAAAATTCCTTCCAAAAGTTTGAGATGCTAATGAGGCGTCTGACTGACACCACATAATTCTTCTCAGGAATGCTGCCAGCCAAGGAATAATCTCTGGAAAGATAAGGGCCAATGGGTTATTGTGAAATGCTACCTCCTCCCCCGCCAAACTGGATCAGAAAGGAATGTTAAAATAAACCAGATAAGGAGGAAGCAGACACCCTCTTTGCCTGAAAGAAATAACCTTCCAAGGCTGAAGGGAAGGGTAAAACTCAATATGGCCAATCCATACTGGATATTGTCCAGGAAAAATGCAGTATCTGAGGAGGGTCACTATAGACCAGGTGGAACACATAACAACTATTGGAGTCTGTTTGCAAATTAATTAATTACGTAGAGACTGTCGTAAAAAAATAAATGGACACAAATCAGACGTCAAGAATTATAACATTAAAAAACCCGTTGGAGAACACTTCAACCTCCCTGGCCACTCGGTTACAGACCTAAAAGTCGCAATATCACAACAAAAAAACTTCAAAAACAGACCCCAACGAGAGACTGCTGAATAGGAATTAATTTGCAAATTGGACACCATCAAATTAGGTTTGAGTAAAGACTGGGAGTGGATGGGCAATTACACAAAGTAAAACTATTTCTCCATGCTTATCTCCCCCTCCCCTCCCCCCCTCAGTTCCTTATATCTCCTTGTCAAGTTCTGGAAATGGGCCATTTTCATTACCACCACAAAGACTTATTTTTCTCTCCTGCTGACAACTGATCACTCTCCTTATAATGTGTATGGTAACATCCATTGTTTCATGTGTGTATATATATATATATATATATCTCTTCTTCTGTATTTTCCACTACATGCATCCGATGAAGTGAGCTGTAGCCCACGAAAGCTTATGCTACAATAAATTTGTTAGTTTCTAAGGTGCCACAAGTACTCCTATTCTTTTTGCAGATACAGACTAACACGGCTATTACTCTGAAACCTTTGATTTAAGTGTTTTTAAACTTCATGACTGATTTTTAGAGCTGGGTGAATAATTCCTTGAGAATAATATTCAGTATGAATGTTTGCATTTTAAAAATTCTAATAATTATATACAAATAACCATCTTTATTTGACAACCTGTAACTTAAAAAAACTGTGTGTGTGTATGTATATGTGTGTGTATATATATATATAATATACAGAGAGAGAGAACAAAACCAGAAATCTTTGTTCAGTGAAACAATACAGATATCTCAGCACTACTGTGTATTCATCTCAACTACAGCAGGGAATGTCACCATTTCAAGAGTGTGAATGTTAGCAACCACTAACATTGTCTTTTTTTTCTTTCTTTTTTTTTTTTTAATACAAGGGTTTTACACAGACTTTCGCCACCAGAGGGGAAAAAAGCGATATTTTCATTCTCACCATTTGGAGCTCAAAATGTAGCAAGCTGTAATCAAAAACTTTAAGCGAGAAAAGATAAATATACGTCACTTGGGTGTGTGTCTGAGATCACTATTTAAAAATAAGATGTTTTGAAGCAGTTCAAACTAGAAAACAATATCTTGTGCCCAGGACAAACTTTGCACAGACCCCAAAACAGAAATACAACAATAGTTTGTGCAATGAAGGGAATAAAATTGTTTGAGGATTGCAGAAAATAGATGATGATACAGACCTCAGTCTAGCAAAGCACTTAACCTTAACTTTAAACAGGTGAGTCGTCCCAATGACTTTAATGAGACTACTCATGTGCTTAAAATTAATCACAGACTTAAGTGTTTTGCTGGATTGGGACCTAAAGAGACACCAACTCGAAATCTAGTCAGTTAAAAACAAATGGTTTCAGGTGCCCCCTGCCAGTATTTGTGGTTTTACTATCACGTTTGCCTGTTTTTTAAATGTTTTTCTTCGCCCTGTGGTTTGTGTGAATGATTCATCCAAACTACAGGGGAAACCAGCTGAGGGCCCGATCATAATGAGCTCCATATTTTCCCTTTGACCCCATATTGCAAGATCAAGTCTTATTCACATGAGTAGTCCCACTGACTTCAATGGGGCTATTTGTGAGTAAAGTTACTCTCGTGTGTGTTTGCAGCTTCAGACCCTCATAGTAAGGAAACTGTGACAGTCCCCAGACACAAAATGTTGTCGAATACACAAAATAAACAAACAAACAAAAAATGTTTTTTCTCTTTCTAATAAGTTTTAGTGGTTTTAGACATTACTTATAATAAGAGTAGACAAAACATGTTCAGCGAGATGTGATTTTAAATTGATGCTGTCCCTTAAAATTTGGGGGTGAAGGTGGTTTTTTTTTTTTTTTTTAAGAAAAGAAAACCTGTCAAAGGAGCCAACTTTTTAAAGATTGTGCTATCTACGCTGAGACAATCCATGATTTTAGACGAGTGCCCTTATAAAAATATACTCCTGTATTCTACACTGATAGCCAGAACCATTGCAGCATCTTTATTATCAGCGGTAGTACTTTGGATCATTACTGTAGAATGCTGTAGTGCTATTTATAAGGATACCATGCAGTGTGGCCCTGATTCAGCAATGCACTTATTCACATGCTTAATTTTAAGTGTGTGCTTTATTCCCATGTCATAACGGGTCAGGTATGTGTATGAATTAAGCACGTGCTGAAGTGTTTTACTGAATAGGAAGGGTATTATTACTAACATGCTTCAATTTGAGCATGTGTTTAGGTGCTTTGCTCGGTCACAAAAAAATAAAAGGCTGTTGCAACTATGGGCAACATGTGCAGAGGCATTGCAGAGCAGAGCAGTGCTGAGAGATTCTCTGTAAATGGCTTCAAGGAGCCATACCTGGAATACTGTATTTTATTTCAGTTACTGCAATAGCAGAAATAACAGAAATCATTTGGAGGGAAAGCAGAAAATAGGAACAAACTGTGTTAACCATATGAGGAAAGATCCAGAATAGCCCTTTCCAGTGATGACCCTTAAAACTTTTCAGTTGCCTTAGCTAATTAAATAATGTTAGCTCGGTATCTACAGTATTCCGGTTCTTGATATGGCAAACACTGAGATAACCTTATATAAGGTGCAACTGGAATGCTTTAAAGGTAACTCCTGTGCCATGTTCAAAGCACCGTACAAACATTCACTAATTAATCTTCATAACATCCTAATGAGGCAGGGTAATAGCATTATTATCCCCAGTTTGCAGACAGAGGTGAAGGGATTTAGCTGCGGCCCAACAGCTAGTCAATAATTGAGCCGGCGTAAAATTCAGGGATGAAATTCCGCCCCGTGTAAGTCAACAGGTGTTTTGCCGTTGACTCACCGGGGCCAGGATCTCAGTTCAGACTCTCTGCTCTGTGCTCAAGCCTTCAGTCCACACCCCTTCTGTAGTAAAAGAGCTAGCTATGCCGAGGCTGGCTAAATGATGACTCAGGGCTTGATCCTGCTCCACTGAAATCAATGGGAGTTTTGCCATTGAGCTCGATGGAGATGCCTACGCTGCAGCTGGGCGCAAGCCTCCCAGCCTGGGTTGACAGACTTGTGTTAACTCGCTGAAAATAGCACTGTGGACACTGTTTCAGAGGGGTAGCTGTGTTAGTCTGAATCAGCAAAAACAACGAGGAGTCCTTGTGGCACCTTAGAGACTCACACATTTATTTGGGCATAAGCTTTTATTTGGGCATATACCTGCCTACTGTATTTTCCACTTCATGCATTGGATGACGTGGGTTATAGCCCACGAAAGCTTATGCCCAAATACATTTGTTAGGGCTTGTCCACACTACCAAGTTTAGTTGACAAAACTTAGGTCGACACCCAAAAGTCGACAAAACAAAAATCGCCAAAGGGGGTTCACACTTGCTCCCTCTGTCGACAGATCACGTCCACATTGGGGACACCATCATTGACAGGGTGAGCAATGCACCGTGGGGATGTATCCCACAGTGCAGTGTTGTGGGAAGGACGAGCGGATCATTGCGCATCTTGGGATTCTCTCCGAGTTCTCCCACAGTCCCCTCAGCTGTCGAGAGCAGCATCATGAGCAGCTCTGTTTGCTCTCCGTGCTGAGGAATGGCAAAGCAGAACAACAGTCTGTCCCCCTCCCCCTGCAGCGGCTGGGTCCCTAGTGCCGGACAGAACAGGAGCATTCCAATTATTTGCTCTTTGTTCCCCAAAGGGAGCAGCACACAGATACTTCCCGGAGCTTTGAAAGGGGAAGGGCGCATGCCTGCAGGGCAGCAGAGACCAAAACACTGAGCGGAGCCATCAGGGCAGGCATTGTGGGATACCGGTGGAAGCTAGTTCTGTGGACAAAACAATCAGCAGCGTCTACACTGGCTCTTTGTTGACAATAAAGGGAGGGGAAAAAACAAAAATCTCTCATGGGGTGGACGTTTTTGGTTGCCAAAACTGGGCATTTTTCGTGACAAAAGTCCCATGGTAGTGTGTGCGCTCTTGCTGTTTTGTCGCCAAAAGGCAGTTTTTGGTGACACAACTTGGTAGTGTAGACAAGGCCTAAGGGTATGTCTACACTTACAGAGTTTTTGCGCTATAAGTTTCACTGGTGAAAGAAAAGTGCTGCTTTGGGTCCTCACTCAATTCCTCAGGTGTCAGAGAGTGTTTACACTACCAGCACTTCCGTCGCAGATGAGAGCAGCGCTGTAGGGCAGCTACCCCACAGTGCAGCTCTCTCGATAGGTCTTGTGGGAAGGGGGGGTGAGCGGAAGGCATTTTGGGTCCCTGCTCAGTGCCCCGTGCCTCCCTGCTTCATGTCTCAGGAACCCCATTACTTCCTTGTTTCTTCCGTGGCATTTTTTTAAAAACTTCCTGCTGTCTGGCTGCTTTCCCCGCCACATCTACAAACAAAGGGAAAGGGAGCTTCAAACTTCCCGGGGCTTACAGGAGGAGGGGTGGACGTCCGTGCGTCAGAGCTGTGGATATGCTGGCCAGAGTGGTCGCTTTTGGAACTGTGGGATATCCTCCGGAGGCCAAAAGGTGTCTGCACTGCTAGAACATGTCTTCACTTTCACAGCAGTGCAAAAAAACCAGCGGTAAGAGCTGTACGCCTCTCGTGAAGGTGGTTTTCTTCACCGCAAAAAGTCATTAACAAGTGTAGACGCTCCTGTGGTTTTAGCGCAAAAAAGGGACTTTTTGTGCTTTAAATGGTAAGTGTAGACATACCCTAAGTCTCTAAGGTGCCACAAGGACTCCTCGTTGTTTTTACTGTGGACGTTGTGGCTTGGCAGGCCGCTCAGGCTCCCAAACACACCCAGCTCCCCTGGTCTGAGCTCGGGTGGCTAGCCCAAGTCTCAGCTGGAGCGGCAACATCCACACTGCTATTTTTAGTGTGTTAGCTTGAGCTAAACTAGCACGAGTCCAGATTACCAGGGCTGTGAGGCTTACTCCCAGCTGCAGTGTAGACATACCCATTGGGAGCAGGCTCGAGCCCGAAGGCCATGTTCCTGCCAACCCTACTGACAGTAGAGCTTACTCCTGGAAGTCAATGGCGCAACACCTAATGTAAGCACTGTGCATGGGTAGTGAGTGTTTACAGGTTCAGGCCTCAAGGGAGGATATGAAAACCATCCATTTAAGGGTATAAATACCAATGCAGGAGAGGAATTGTTTATTATGGCTCAAGGAAGATGTAGCAAGGAGTAACAGGATGAATTAAGAAAAGGTAAGTCACATTAAGTCCAAATTCTGTCAAAAACTTGAAGATGATGCAGGGAAGAGCCATAAAAATGATCTGAGGGCTGGAAAAAAAAAAGCTGTATAGTGAGAGACTGGAGCCATTCAGTTTAGCCTATCAAAAAGAGGATTTATTACTGTGTATAAGTACCTCCACCGGGAGAAAATACTGGGTACCAAATGGCTCTTTAATCTAGTAGAGAAAGGCAAAACAAGAACCCATGGGTGGAAGTCAAAGCCATACCCATTCAAATGAGAAATAAGGCACTAATATTTAACCCCAAGGAACAAAGTACTAAGGGAAGTGGTAGATTCTCCTTCTCGTGAAGAAAACTGTCTGTCTTTCAGGAAGATTTGTTTTAGTCAAACACAAGGTAGTGGGCTCAATACAAGAGTAACTGGTAAAATTCTCTGGCCTGTATTACCGTATGCAGGAAATCAGACTAGATGATCTCATGGTCCCTTCTGGCCGTAAGATGTGCATATCTATATAAACAAAGATGGACTGTTTTAAAGGGTGAAATTAAGAGCCAGGTGCTCCAAAGTACAGAAGAGAAGACTGCACGAGATTTGCCACATTCTTTAAAGTGACTAATTCTGGGCGTATGTAGTGATGCTGGGGCTGTGCTGGCCCCTCCAGTTTTTTTTTTCTCCTCCTCCTCCTCCCCGCAATGACTAGAGAGGTGTTAACAGGCCACTTCACCTTGAAAATGAGTTAACTGCTTATGCTAAACTATCTGTTCCACCTTGTATTTAGCTGTGATTCTCCGAGTACATTTCTCAGACCTGCGGAAGAGCTCCGCGCAAGCTCAGAAGCTTGTCTCCCTCACCCACAGAAGTTGGTTCAATAAAAGATATTACCTCACCCACCTAGTCTCTCTGCTTCTGTGGGGAGAATGACCCAAGCACCTCAGCAAAGGTTAGTTCTCCCGCACTCACCATCGAGGACTTAAACTATCTTTTAAAAAGATTCTGCAGGGTTCCCAGGCCAGACACATTATTCATTATTGTTTATATAGCACCAAATGTGTGCTAGTCACTTTATAGCCAAATAAGGGAACACATGTCCTGTCCCAAGGAGTTTACAATTAGAGATCCAGTCCTGCAGACACTTACTACTAAGTGTAATGCTTACTACTGTGAGTAGTTCCATTGGACCACGTTCCTTAGTGCTTTCAGGATTTAACCCCAAACAGGCAACATATAGACAAAGGATGGGAGGTGGAAGACAACAAAGAGCAAGAGATTGAGTGGAGGAGTTTGGTACGTGTCTTGTTGGTGGTTTGTTTTTATGTGTTGTTTTTTTTTTTGTTTTTTTTTAAATGAACGATTGTATGAGGTAAGCACTAGGATGTGTACGTGTCCTGGTGGAAGTGCATTTTGAGCAGGGGACTTGAAGGAGGCATTGGTGGAGGGATGGCAGGCTAGGACAGTTTGTTTTACTGCAGAACTGATTAACTTAATAGAGCCGGTTTACATTGCTACATTTATTACCCACCTCCTGAGCCTGTTATCAGTTTCTTCTTTGGCGAGCATGAATTCTTCAGGCCCATGTCTTTCTAATCTCTGTGAAGTGCCGTACAAAGTTAGTGCACTAGCTCTCTCTTTGATAATAATAGCAGCAATCATAATTAATACCAAGGCCAAAGATCAGACTTTTTTATGGTATCATGTAGGATATTTCCATCTTCCCAACCCCGAATGAAATTGGCGCTGTTTTAGATGAGAAACTGTGATATGAGGCTGAAAGAAGGACTCCCTCTCCTCCCTTCCACCTCCACCGTACCCACCTACCACCAGCAGGGCCTGGGTCTGAGAGGCTGGATTCCAATATGACAACAATCCGTCCTTTCAAGTAGAATCTTTAGACTTCTGCTCTAGGGAATTTGGAAGTTGAACACAGCCAGGAACAAGCTCCTGTTCAGCTTTCTACAGACACTGCACGTGGCCCCCTGGAAATGATTTTGGCTGTCGTCACCATTTCAGTGACCACAGACTGGTTAACCACAGACTGAAAGGCTGGTAGCACAGACCCATAGCTTAGGTTAGCCAATTAGCTACCAGTAACCAGGTAATTTATACTAAAAGAAGTAACCAAAGAAGAAAATGATAAAAGGTCTGTGATATACTGTGCTAAACTTCATAGATTTTAAAGGGGCTGTGGCGGGGCGACGACTCACCGGCACGGCGCCTCCTGCTGGTCGTCTCGGGAATTAGCTCTTTCCAGCCCAGAGCGGCCTCTGCAGGGCGGTGGCTCGCCTGCCGCTGGCCCCCGTGTCTCTCCCAGACCCCGGTGCCCTTTGCCCAGGGGTTCTGCCCACCACAGTACCCCCTTGCTCTGGGTCTCCCCATCCCTTTTTTTTTTCCCCTCAGCCGGGACTCGCTCGGCTTTTTTTTNTCTCGGCTTTTTTTTTTTTTTTTCCCTCAGCCACCCCCCCCATGTGTCCTGATATTTTATTCCCCTCATCTGGTCACCCTAGGGCCGATGAGGGGTGAGACTGTGAGGGTGAAGGTGGGCTGTATGGCACCATAGTAAAAATTGAAAAATGTTTCATGACCTTTTTATTAGATTTAACTCATGTTTTAAAGCCATCACACAAATTAAAGTTGGCTACTCAAGCCTTCTATGAAGCACTACATCTACATCTTTCTTGTTATAATTTTGCACAACTCTGTTAATGAACAATACAGTGCGTTCCTCTTTGGTGGCTTCTCGTGTGTCCGGTACTTCCATTCCTTCAATTGATATGCTCATTAGTTCATTCACATGATCAGGCAGAAGACGACTTCTTTCAGAACACAAAATTCTATTCAACGAGGCAAAAAAATGCTCAGCAGTAGCTGTTGTGACTGGGAGTAGCAAGAGACGAATTCCTACTTCTTTCATCCCAGAAAACATAGCACAAAGATCGGGTCGAGCCACTAGTGATGATAAAAAAGAAGTTGAAGTCAAATCTTCATTCATTCATCGTATGATATTCCACTCTGTGTTCAAATTCTCTATTCTGTCCTGAGCCCATGGTAGCCCCATTGCTGGTAGTGCCTCACTCCACTCAACTGTCAGTGTTTTATAGGACAGGGATCTGTAAAAGCTACATAGAGGTTGAGTAGAATCTAGAAAAAAGCAATAAAGAGTCTTGTGGCACCTTTAAGACTAACAGATGTATGGGAGCATAAGCTTTCGTGGGTGAATGCCCACTTCGTCAGACGCATTTGAATCTAGAATCTAGAAGTCACTGTTGTAGATTTTTAAGAATCAAGTCTGTATACTTTTTCAGTTGTCTTAACAAACACTTCTTGTCCTCTTCACTTAAGGATTCAATATAAATGCCTTTGTTAGTCAACTTCTGGACTGAAGTTTTGCTTCTTCCAGTACTTTTTCAATGGATAGCTCTCTGATTGACCCAAATGTAGCTTCTATTGCTGGATAAAGATCTACTACTGTTGTAGCAGATGCCTGGATGGCATTGTTTAATGACCCAAGTGGTTTCAACAGTAGACTTACAAGAGAGAGAACGGCAATAGTCTTCTCTGAACGTAGTAGCAAAAGTAATCGACCAGCCTCACTACTTAGATCCATCCCATCTTGGTAGATACTTTCCAAAACCAGTAATAATGGCTGGAGTAATTTTAAGACAACAGCCAAGGATCGCTCATGAGAAAACCAGAGGGGTTTCCCAGGTTGGACTAATTTGAACTTCAGTCCCAGTGTATCGTCTATATGTTCCAAGATATTCAGTCTTTTTGGACTCTTGCTGAAAAAATAATATAATGAAGACATTAAATTTATAGCTTTTTAAATGTCTTTTGAAGAGTCTGCAGCTCATACTAGCGCTAGTTGGAGTAGATGGCCTCTGCAGTGTGTATAGGAGAGATTAGGGTTACACTTTTCTCTGAGCAAAGCTTGTACTCCACCATGTCTTCCAGAGAAGTTTGCAGCTCCATCAAATGCACAAGCAGCCATCTCTTTGGGGTCCAATTGACAAGCATTTAACTCTTCTAGGATGTGGGTTGTCACAGATGCAGCCAATGTGTCTTCTATAACTTGAACGTCTAGAAATGCATCTACTGGCCTATCACTGACATCAAGATAACATACACAGTGACTTAATACTTGATGCCCATTTGCAATGGTGCATTCATCAGCCATGTATGCAAATTTGTTGAATGGGGTGAGAGAGTTCTTCACTTTTTCAACTGTTGAGTCTTTCAGTGTTGCCCACATGCTTTTAGCCAGTCAGTTGAGTTTCTTGCAGAAAGATAGTGAGCATTTGCTGGTCTTGTTCAGAACCAGTGTTCAACTTCAGGATGAACAAGTGACAATGCACTTAACATTGGACTCCAGTTTATAGTGTGGGGTATCTCTTGCTTAAATAGAAAGTATGATGCCACAGCCATGTTTGTTCGCATGAACTGTGTTGTGTCTCCAGCATTCTTAACAGCCTCATTAACACTCACCGGTGTTTTCCTTGGTCAGTGGAGACTCAGAGTTCAGAGGTGCTTTCACATGAGTTCACCTCCCAGGTGGGGGGCAAGAAGGCACCTTGCTCGTTCCTCCAGCTGCTCACTGTTCGCTCTGGTCACTGTTGTTCGTTGTGCCACCATTCACTCCATCGCTCTGTTACCGATGGCCCTGCGCCGGCACCTTCTGCTGCCACCTGCCACTGTGACCTCTGAGAGTTGGTCTCTTGAGGTTCCACCCAACTCTCAGTGATTTCAGCTGAGCTCTCAGTGGGGGAACCTTGCTGCTAGTGCAGACTGGGCCGTCTCTTCCACAGAAATACTGTCCCACAGCAGGTCTAAGCACTTAGACCTGATTATCAGTGATTTCAGCTGTAGTGGTCACTTAACAAAACAAAAGATTATCTATGGAGCCTAATCAGCTCCGTCTTTAAACAGTGGAGAGGGGCAGGTCAGATAGCCCTTGTGACTCAGACAGACCATCAAGCAAAACACCTGTCCCCACCCTCTCTCTTGATGCCCTCAATCAGCACAGGCTAAGTACAGTTCTACTGCCCTTTACTCCTACAATAAGAATAACAACATTTCGTTTTCCCCCCCCCCCCCACATTCAAGTGATTTGTAACCCAACCCCAGCCAACACAGCTCTGTTTGCTGAATATCTAGGTCAGGGGTAGGCAACCTATGGCACGTGTGCCAAAGGTGGCACACGAGCTGATTTTCAGTGGCACTCAAACTGCCTGGGTCCTGGCCACCGGTCCTGGGGGCTCTGCATTTTAATTTAATTTTAAATGAAGCTTCTTAAATATTTTTAAAACCTTATTTACTTTATATACAACAATAGTTTAGTTATATATTATAGACTTATAGAAAGAGACCTTCTAAAAATGTTAAAATGTATTACTGGCACACGAAACCTTAAATCAGAGTGAATAAATGAAGACTCGGCACACCACATCTGAAAGGTTGCCGACCCCTGATCTAGGTAGATTAGGTGTGAATGTAAATACAACCTGGTCCTGAAGCCTTTCTCCCCAGCCCCCAGCTCATCACTAGCTGTCAGGGAGAACTCATTTAGACTTAGTAAAAAGCAACAAAGAGTCCTGTGGCACCTTATAGACTAACAGATGTATTGGAGCATAAGCTTTTGTGGGTGAATACCCACTTCGTCAGATGCATGCGAAAAGCTTATGCTCCAATACATCTATTAGTCTATAAGGTGCCACAGGACTCTTTGTTGCTTTTTACAATCCAGACTAACACAGCTACCCCTCTGATACATTTAGGCTTTGTTTACAAAACACAATTTGAAATTATTAGGTTGGCCAACATCAGAGAAATGAATGCACTGACATTGTCATAAAAAACAACAGCTGTATAAGGAAGCTAGTCCATGTTCATACTTTTCAAATCTATTATACTTTTTCAGATACACATATTTTATCATACACTGTATGTGCTTTTGAAGTGTGTATTAATGTTTCAATTTCCATTCAAATTTCCAAACAATCACTAAATTGGCAACACTGCATGTAACTAGTTCACAAAACTGGGGAGGGGGGGAGGGTTTGCTGGGGAAATTCAGGGGGGGTGTAGAGAAATCCCTGGGCCATGAGATCATCTCGTCTGACCTGCTGCATCGCACAGGCCAGAGAATTGTATCCAATTGCCTCTCTATTGAACCCAGTAACTTGTGTTTGACTAATGCATCTCTTCCAGAAGGCATCCAGTCCAAAAGTGGGAGAATCCACTACTTCCCATGGTAATTTGTTCTGATGGTTAGTCGCCCTCATTGGAAAAAAAAATTGTGCCTTATTTTTCATTTGAATTTGCCTGGATTTAACTTCCAGCCGTTGGTTCTTTATGTTTTTCTTCATTAGATTGAAGAGCCCTTTAGTACCGGGTATACTTTCACCTAGTGTAGGTATTTAATCACATCTATTTTAAAACTCTCAGTTCACTTTGCAAAATTTGACTTTTGGTTCAGTGAAATACAGTTTTCTATGGTGTGTCACTTTCTAATTGCAGGTGTCAAGCAATAATTTGAAAAGCAGCAGGATGCATTCTTTATAAATATTAAAGATCAACAATAGCAGTTAGTTGCAATTAGTTGTCGAAGCCTTTGAAAATTAATAAGAATGACAAATTGCCGTGCCAGCTAAGAGATGTCTGCAAAGCTGTATCCTTGACAATGTCTAAGAATGAGGGTTTGGTGGTTCTATTTTTCAGCATAAAACCTTTAGCCATAAATCACACCCCAACTGAAATTAAGGTGAATGGAGCCCTCATCAGGCAGCGCTAAATAATATTTCTCATTTATTTATTTTAAAATGTTGGCTCACTGGTGTAGGCTATGGGATGCACATCTTGTTTTCATAAGGGACCGTAGGTGACAGCAGCCCTACAGTAATATTCCATATATATTGTTATGCAAATATGCAGGACACATGCTGAGCAGACAAAATTGCAGTTCATTTTACAATGACAAAACTTTATTAGCCAACATGGCTTAAACCTGATCATCCTCTCACTTATATCTGGGTAACCCCATTGACATCAATGGAGTCACGCGGGTATTATGGTGTGATGAGAGGAGAGGCCTGATCTTTCCTCTCACCCCTTGTGGTTCCCCCGTCACCATTCTCAGTCTTCATTGCTGTGGATAACACCCCCATCCTCCCTCAAGCCCAAGAACACAACCTTGGGGTCCTCTTTGCCTCTGCCCTCCCATTCTCAGTGGTACCAGATGACAGAACAAGGAGTAATGGTCTCAAGTTGCAGTGGGGGAGGTTTAGGTTGGATATTAGGAAAAACTTTTTCACTAGGAGGGTGGTGAAGCACTGGAATGGGTTAGTTAGGGAGGGGGTGGAATCTCCTTCCTTAGAGGTTTTTGAGGTCAGGTTTGACAAAACCCTGGCTGGGATGATTTAGTTGGGGATTGGTCCTGCTTTGAGCAGGGGGTTGGACTAGATGGCCTCCTGAGGTCCCTTCCAACCCTGATATTCTATGATTCTCCCCCTACATCCAGGCTGTGACCAAACCCTGCCTTCTTCCTTTACCTCTCCAGAGCGCTCCCTCCCGATTGCTCTATCCCTTGCCAGTGATCTGGTCTGCTACTGCCTCAGGTATTAATCTCTTCTCACTCCAGCCTGCCTTCACATCCTTTGCTTTGCCCACATCACACGCCTCACTGAGCCACTTCATTGACTCCCTGTTGCGCTTTGTGTCAGGTTCAGACTTCCCCTTCCCTGAGCGATGGAGTTATCCCGACCTAACCCCTGGTGTAGACAGCGCCATGTCGACGGGATGGCTTCTCCTGTCGACATAGCCACTGCCTCTCGGGGAGGTGGAGTATCTACGCCAACAGAAGAACCTCTTCTGTCGGCATAAGTAGTGTCTACACGAAGTGCTACAGCAGTAAGTGTAGATGTAACCCACACACCTCCTGGGTGTGGGGTTCTGTCCTATCTAGTGGCACCGAGACCACTTAGAGAGAGATTGATGAGTCTGCTCTACAGCCTTAGCTAAGAGCCGCCTGGCTTTTAGCTCATGCAGTAGAGGCTCATGCATTTAGCTCCAATGGTCCCAGGTTCAATCCTGCCCGCCAACAACCGGGGTCTGTCAGCGTTACAAGCCCTGAGACTGCATCTCTGTCTACAAAAATGAGTGTGCCTACTCCTCAATTAAAAACATAGCCAATGAATTGTTCACATGCAGTGTCTGAACTACCAAGGGGTATGGATGTGTTCCTAAATGGATTAAACACGTTAGCCTATTTCTGTAATCCATATCCTTCCTCGCCTCTCCTGTTCCCTGGGTCTCTTGTCGGTCCTGCCCATCAATTAGACTGTAAGCTTTTTGGAACAGGACTCTACCTGTCTTCTCTATGTTTTCTGCTATGTATCTAGCATTCTTATGGGTGCTAAATTTAACAATGGTTAGGCAGTTGGTGTGCTGAGACGGCTGCCCATCACGCTGACCAACCCTCCATCTGTCTGTATCCCTCCGCTGTCTCTTGTCTTACACTTAGATTGTAAGCTTTTGGGGGCAAGGACTGTCTTTTTGTTCTGTGTTTGTACACAGTGGGGTCCTGGCCCACGGCAGTAAAATAAATAAGCAGCAATATTAATAATAGTAATAATAGTATTGAGATGAAATGGCAGATGTGCAGGTGTCACTGTTGCCCTAGAACATAAGAACGTTCGGCCAGACTGGGTCAGACCAATGGTCCACCTAGGAAGTATCCTGTTTTCTGATGGTGGCCAATGTCAGGGGCATCAGAAGGAATGAACAGAACAGGTAATCATCAAGTGATCCATCCCCTGTCGCCCATTCCCAGCTTCCAGCAGTCAGAGGCTTTGGGACCTCAGGACCATGGGCTTGCATCCCTGACCATCTTGGCTAATAGCCATTGATGGACCTATCCTCCAGTAACTTATCTAATTCTTTTTTGAACCCAGTTATAGTTTTGGCCTTCACAACATCCTCTGGTGATGAGTTCCACAGGTTGACTGCGCTTTGTGTGAAGAAGTACTTCCTTAAGTTTGTTTTAAACCTACTGCCTGTTAATTTCATTGGGTGACCCCTGGTTCTTCGGTTATGAGAAGGCGTAAATAACACTTCCTTATTCATGTTCTCCACACCAGTCATGATTTTATAGACAGCTATCATATCCCCTCTTAGTTGTCTCTTTCCTAAGCTGAACAGTTCCATTCTTTTTAATCTCTCCTCATACAGAAGCCGTTCCATCCCCCCCTAATCATTTTTGTTGCCCTTTTCTGTACCTTTCCCAATTCTAATACAACTTTTTTGAGACAATCTATTGGGGAGGATCAGAACCATTCAAATATGTGTCAGAGGCCCCGCACTGCTACAAACTAAGGCCCAGAGCGTCCCAAAGGAGTTAAGTATCAGAGGGGTAGCCCTGTTAGTCTGGATCTGTAAACAGCAACAAAGAGTTCTGTGGCACCTTAAAGACTAACAGATGTATTGGAGCATAAGCTTTCGTGGGTGGATGCCCACTTCATCAGATAGGAGTTCGGCACCTGAATACTTTTGAGGATCTGGGCGTAGCTGAGGTTACCTTTTGGCTCAGGTTGTAGGGAGCAGTGCTTTAGAAGCAGGAGACTCGGAGGTCCGTCCCCCTGAAGTTCAGAATGGCTTTTGGGTTTGTTGCGCTTTGCCTAGATACATTTCGATAAGGACTTAAACTAGGGTGACCAGACAGCAAGTGTGAAAAATCGGGACGGGGATGGGGGGGCATGGTTTAATAGGAGCCTATATAAGAAAAAGACCCCAAAATAGGGACTGTCCCTATAAAATCAGGACATCTGGTCACCCTAACTTAAAGCGAATGGCATCAAGATGCTCAGGAGGGAGTAAGAGTGGGAGCAGAGCTGATGCGAGGATGCGGGGGAGGAAGGGCTTGGAAAGTTAAAGGCGTGCGGGTCGGGCTGAGCAGAGATTTCTCACAGCAGGGGCCTGCTGTGTCGTAGGGGGAAGCTGTCAGGCGCAGGGCGAGCGGTCCCTTTAAGAAGCGGCCTCGGCGGCGGTGCACTGTGTCTTTAAAAGGCTGTATCCTGGCGCCTGGCTTCTGGAGAAGGCGATGGCCATTGTTTCGCTCCGGGTTTCCCCCGCTTGCCTCCTGCTCTGATTAGTGCAGCCGCACGGGGGGGAAAGGGAAGGCAAGATGGCTGAGATGGGCAAGGGAGTCACCGCGGGGAAAATAGCCAGCAACATGCAGAAGAAACTCACCCGAGCCCAGGAGAAGGTAAATCGAGCCGAGGGCACCGGGCGCAGGCTGGGGAGCCGAATCCGGAGTGCGGGGCGAGCTGGTTTTACTGGGGCCGTGTCAGTGCAAGGAGAGGGGGCGCTGCAGTCCTCCCCCCCCCCCACCCCAGTTTTCCTTCCCACCCCACTCCCAAAGGCACGGACAGCCCAGCCGGGGCGGGGTGGCTAGTGGTAGCCAGCCCGGACTAGCCACTTGGTGCCGCAGCTGCTGTGGCTCAGAGGGGCTCTGAGAGATGGGGGGGTTGCGTTGATTGACGGCCGGCGTGGGTGGGGTGTGTGTTGTGTTGTGTGTGTGTTGTGTGTGTGGGGTCACAAACAGCTGAGCCCAGGGAGCCGCGCTGCAGGAAGACTCTCAAGCCCAGGGCAGGCTGGCCGTGCTTAGCTTTCCCCTGCAGATCAGACCTGTGCTGCATTTACCCGCTCCCCGGGCAGCTTTCCGCCGTCCCCGCCTGCCTGGCTGCCCCCCCCCCCCCGCTGTTCTGCCCTTGCTCCCCTGCACTGCACGGAGGGGGATTCCCCGGCATGGCATTGTGTGGGGGCTGTCCCCAGGGAGTTCCCCAGTGGATGGCTGCGGGGTGTATTACACCGCGGGGGGCCCAGCGTGAGACTCTGCAGACAGGGAGGGAGTGAAATGAGCTTGTGACCTGGGGTGGGGGGGATGGATTAAATCCAGGGAGGTTGCAAAGCTCTTTCCGCACTTGCCTTGCCCATAAATCCAGGTGCTTGGGTTGAACGCAGCCTTTCAAAGGCTATTCTCTGGGCAGCCCCATGGATCCTGGCATGGGAAATGTTACAGGGCCAGGCTTGTAACATGGGCCCAGGAGCGTGAGACCCTCTCACTGAGATGCTAGCCATCCAAATCTGTCAGAGAGCAGCTCTCCTCTGGGCTGCCAGGCCCTGGTGCTGTTCTGGACCCAGGTTATCACTGGAGGAGATGCCCCGTGGACGAAATCAAAAATGTAAAACGGGTTTTCAGGGGGCTGCTGCATTTGGGGTCACTGCAGCTGTCTCAAGCGTTTGCTAGGCGAGAACGTGAAATTTCGCAGCAAGGTTTCCAACCTGCTTGTGTGCTCTAGTGGGGATCAGCAGGGGTGTGTGGTGGGGGGGAAGGATCAGGCCTGTTTCCTTTGAAACTCATTGCTGGCTGTAGATTGAACAGAAAAGCCCTCCTGGTTTTTAGAAAGCACTGCATGGCAATCGGAGCAGATCTTTGTGCTTCCCTAGCTGGAGGGTGCTAAGCATGGCACCCAAGGGTGGGGGATTAAAGGAGTTTGACACCACCTACCTCCCTGTCTCATCCTCTTCTCTAAAACCTAGCACAACATTTCCTAGTGCTTTCCCCTTTGATTCTCAGATTCTGGAGTCTGTCACTATGCTATGTATGCTATGTATGCCTTCCTCTGCTAACATCAAGCTGTTCCTGCGGGGGGATGAATCAGGGTCTCTTTTTCCTGATGGCAGGGAAAGGTTAGGGGACTATGCAGTGGATAGTTTTCATGTTCATCTCTCTGGGATCCTGCTCTGAACGCCAGATGCCTCGTCTGTGCAGGGATTATCGGACATTTTATGCAGGGACACTGATCAGCTGTTTTTCATCTCAAGCATGCTCATCTTGGTTTTCAGTGATTGCTGTTACAGAGAGATGACATTGACTCAGTAAGGAGCGGTGTGTCTTTGGGAGAATGCTTCTGCCATGACTGTTTCTATTCTCCAGGAGTTAACCTTTAGCGACGATTAGTTCTAGATGGAAGGCCTGGTTACACAAAGCAAGGTGAATGTAAAATGCTACCAGATCAGAATGGTGAATGGAGGTCAGAAGCTCCCCGCCCCCACCTGCCCTCCCTGACAGCTCTCCCTGAATTGCACTTATTTAATGAAGCTGGAATTGGGCCCATAATGTTGTCTGACTGCTTTAAAAAGCAACCCAACAGCAGAGGGGGCAGCAAAGAAAACGCCTGCTCACTAAACCAGGGAACTAGGATAGTGACATCTCTTGGGTTGTAAACAACGGAAAAAAGAATTGCAGGGCTTGGTTCATCCTCTGCTTGGCCTCTAGGAACTGATTCAATGGAGAGTGTGATTCATGTGGCATGGGGGTAGGGTGACCAGACAGCAAGTGTGAAAAATCGGGAAGGGGTGGGGGGGTAATAGGAGCCTATATAAGAAAAAGACCCCAAAATCGTGACTGTCCCTATAANCCCCCCCCCCCCCCCGTTGGCCCTGGGCATACCGCAATAGTTACAGGATTACCCTCAGTTCCCCATGACGTGGTAATATAGAGAGACAAATGCAGTGAGCGTTATGCCATCACCCTGGCATTTGCCAGACTTTATTTCCTTTAAATAACAGATACATATAAATCATTGCTTGGTGGGAAGAATGTAATGCCACGCTATGGTCTGAGAGAAGAGTTGTGTATATTTAAAGCCAGACATTAATAGTTGCATTAAGCAAAAGTGTTGAAGATAAGCTGGGTGCTCAGCACCCAAACTTTTATTTTAAAAAAAGGTATGAAAAGGTTAGCCCGAAAGGATGCTCTGAAAGATCTAGCAATTTCCTTTTAAAAAACCTTATTGAATAAAGTTGAAATAGCTTTGGAGCCCACTGTATTAAAAATGCAAAATGTATCCATTATTGTGGGCTCGTATGTAACTTTGCTAAGGGGGAGATGTGACCAATGTGAACCCAGGGAGGTGTTAGGAGCTTCAGAGGACTATTTGCTAGGCAAGAATGAACTTTTGGGACAAAGTTAAGTTGGTTTCCTGGAGAGGAGGTGAATGCAAAATCCCTCCTCTGGTTATGCAAGGACCCAGCCATTTGAAGCGATGCCCTGAGAAGAGAACCATTGTCTGCTGTTCACCTGCTACTTGAGGCCAAGATCAAAGCCCAAGCTGTATAAAGGAAAGAATTAACTATCCATGACGGTGTGTATTCTGAGCTAAAGCTGATATAAAATTGTGACCACAGGAAAGAACCCTAGGAGGGGGTTGAAGGAATGATCACTTACCAGAGCCCTTGTTGGAGCTGAGGGTGATCTCTGGTAAGCTTATTAGCCGGCATGTAGGTTCTTTGATTGTTTTTAATCTGTTTTCTCTGTCATGCTTTCACCTGAATAGTTAAATGTGCTTGCTTAGAAAGGGCTGTGTGGGTAACTTATCACTGTGGGCAGTTGCGCTGGTTCTAGCCTCTGGCGAGAAAGCAGTGTGCAGCTGCTGGCTGTTTGGGCCGTCTGGCTTGCTGGGGATCTCACAATGTAGACTGGGAACTGTGCGGTCTGGAAAAGCCCCGGTCTGAAGGGGGAGGGTCTCTCGCCAAGAGAGGTGATAGCTGGGGAGCTGGAAGCCTACAAGTGGCTGCCCTTGCTGGACCACAAAAGGGGAATACCGCTGCAGTTGCCTTGAACTGTGACAGATGCTCCAGGGGATTTTCACTGCCTTTTAAGCATAGGCACCAACTCCGTGGGTGCCCCAGCCGATCAACTCCTCCCAGCGCCTCCCAGCTGCCGCGATCAGCTGTTCCACGGTGTGCAGGAGGTGCTGGGAGGGAGGGGGAGGAGCGGGGATGGGGCGCACTGGGGGAGGGAGCAGAGAGAGGTGGGGGCAGAGAGAGGTGGGCGTGGGAGCTTATGAGAATGGATGGAGTGGGGATGGAGCCTGGGGCTGAGTGGGGGCTGATCACCCCCCCTCCCCAACCCCCACCCCCCCCGCAAAGGAAAAAGCAGGCACTTATGCTTTTAAGGCTGGTGTATTTTAGTGCTTAAACACACTTAGTGTCCATTATGTATCCTTTTTAGGTTTTATATTTAGAATGAGAATCCCTCCTCCTACATTGATTTCCAGCTTGAGCGCTGGGCGTTTATGATCTCTGCAATTTCCCTGGTGATGAATTTGAGCCTTGTATTGAATGAAGAATGATGTCTTATTCAGTACCAAATTCACAACGGAATACCGGACACATCCTCTTTCCGCTTCTGAGATCTCTGTTATGTAAAGGATGTAAGATGTTCCTTCAGATATGGCGTTTGTGTCCACTTTTCACCAAAGCTCTCGGTTTATTTCCGGAAGATACTTTCTTACGTCAGGCAGAAATATGTGGCAAAGTGGTTGGCTAATTGGATACAAAATCTTGTATATTCATGTCCAGCCTAGAGTAGCAGTGAGTAAAAATTGTTACCATCTGGTGGTTATTCAGTGATCTATGTAAAGAATGATTTTGGTGTCTCAGACCGGTTACTAATGGACAGGTGTCCACATGGCAAAAACAACCATCATAAATGGTACTTACTCACACCCTTTTTGGCAGCCTTAACAGAGAAGCTGGTGGTTAATGGGACTTAGGCAAGACATCACCTCTTGTGGTATGTCTACACAGCAGCTGGGAGAGTGATTCCTACCTCCAGTAGATATAGATGAGCTAGTGTGCTAAAAATAGTGATATGGATGCAGTGGCTCACGCTGGCCTCATGAATACATGCTCACAGGTGGGATTTTATTTGGATGACTAGTTTAAACTGCTGCTATTTTTAGTGAGCTAGCTTGAGCAGAGCTAATATCTATCTATCTAATCTCTCTCTATATCTACCTGAACTGGGAATCTCACCTCCCACCAGTTGCTGGGTAGACACCCTTAATCATTTAGTTGGTTCTTCTTAGTCAGGAATGAGGCATGTTGGTGGGACAGGTTCATTGCAGTTGTCTATCCTGTAGATAACAGGCGGGTCTTCAGCTTCTAAGACCTTAAATATTGGGTTCTAAGCTCACTGTAAATGGGAGAAACAAGGTTGGTACCACAAAAACATTACAGATGTTCACGTTGGAGGTCATCATGGGTCTAGTGTTGATGTTTGTTTGCCCTTTCAGCTTGGAAAAGAGGAGACTAAGGGGGGATATGATAGAGGTCTATAAAATCATGAGTGGTGTGGAGAAAGTGAATAAGGAAAAGTTATTTACTCATTCCCATAATATAAGAACTAGGGGCCACCAAATGAAATTAATGGGCAGCAGGTTTAAAACAAATAAAAGGAAGTTCGTCTTCACACAGCACACAGTCAACTTGTGGAACTCCTTGCCTGAGGAGGTTGTGAAGGCTAGGACTATAACAGGGTTTAAAAGAGAACTGGATAAATTCATGGACGTTAAGTCCATTAACGGCTATTAGCCAGGATGGGTAAGGAATGGTGTCCCTAGCCTCTGTTTGTCAGAGGGTGGTGATGGATGGCAGGAGAGAGATCACTTGATCATTACCTGTTAGGTTCACTCCCTCTGGGGTACCTGGCATTGGCCACTGTCGGTAGACAGGATACTGGGCTGGATGGACCTTTTGGTCTGACCCAGTACGGCCGTGTGACGTTGTGCAGTCTATATGGTTTTATAAAAACATGATAATAAGTGAATATAATGTAACTGGAATATGCTTCATGCAAAAGGTCTCTTGTAAGGTATCATTACAAAGCTTATAATCTACTGAGTGATCATCCTATTTGTATAAATGTATCACTCTTGTATCTAAAACTAGAAATATAAAATATAACTCTGAGGGCCTATTGTAATTATGCAAAGTGTGGGCCATTAATGGTGGTTTGGAATCTTGATGACTCCCATTAACCAGAGCCATTGTCTGCAGATGGCTGTATTTACCTGTGAGTCTTCCTGTATATGTGTGTGCTGGCAAGTGAGTAATGAAGCCTTGCAGTGACATGTGATCATGTCACCTGAACTGGAATCCATCTTTAACCTGGTGCTTTTCCAGTGAGGGGTGGGGGAACCCAGAGGGACAAAGGATTCCCGCCTTATGCAAAAGATATATAAAGGGGTGGAAGAGAACAGAGGGGGAGAGGAGCCATCATGAAGAATCCCCTAGCTATCACCTGAGCTGGAACAAGAGCTGTACCAGGGGAAAGAATTGTGCCCAGGCCTGGAAGGTGTCCAGTCTGAGAAAAAACTTACTGAAGCATCTCTGAGGGTGAGATTATCTGTATTCAGTTTGATTAGACATAGATTTGCGCATTTTATTTTATTTTGCTGGGTAACTTACTTTGTTCTGTCTGTTACTACTTGGAATCACTTAAATCCTACTTTCTGTATTTAATAAAATCACTTTCTACTTATTAATTAACTCAGAGTATGTATTAATACCTGGGGGAGCAAACAACTGTGCATATCTCTCTATCAGTGTTATAGAGGGCGAACAATTTGAGTTTACCCTGTATAAGCTTTATACAGGGTAAAACGGATTTATTTGGGTTTAGACCCCATTGGGAGTTGGGCATCTGAGTGCTAAAGACAAGCACACTTCTGTGAGCTGTTTTCAGGTAAACCTGCAGCTTTGGGGCAGGTAATTCAGACCCTGGGTCTGTGTTGGAGCAGATGGGTGTGTCTGGCTTCAGCAAGACAGGGTGCTGAAGCCACTGAACTGGCAAGGAAGACAGGAACAGAGGTAGCCTTTGCACATCAGGCGGCAGCTCCCAAGGGGGTTTCTGTGATCCAACCCATCACAGGCCGTTCTTATGTTCCTTTTTATGGCATGTAATAAGTGCTCCACAATCTATGCTTTTCTTTTGTTTTTAACCTATAATAATCTAGTTTCTCATCTAGATTGTAAATATCTCTGTTCCCTATTCCACATGGTCACTTTTCCCAGCGCTTTACTGATACCAGTCTTACACACAGAATTAAGTCATCCTAGCTCTGTTCCAGGGATTCGCTGTTTCTAGGCCTTTCAGTCTATCTACACGAGCACACATTTTCACTCAACATTTAAATAAAAATGAATGTGGCTGATTGGAATGAATCTTGGTGTCCTAGAAATTCCTCTGTAAAATTCCAGGTGGAGGGTCGATTAATGCCGCAAACTGATAATTGACTTCTTGTTGCTCAGCTGGCCGTAACTAGGCATGTCACAGAGACAAACCTGTTCAATCATTACTAGCATCTACGATTGGCTGGCTAGAGAGCAGGAGTGGAATGATATTAGCTGTGTTGAGAGCAGCTCAGGATTTAAGGTGTCTGGAGGCAAGCCAACACGGTGAGGAGAGAAATGTGTGGTAGATGCAAGGAATAGAAAACGATCAGGTTTTGGGCAAAGGATTTCTGCAAGAATAATGTGAGGTAGAAATAATAGACTAGTTTATTTCTATTGCTCCAGGCTTGGTGTGTCGGGGTGTGTGTGTCATGTTTTTATTGTTTTGGTCTGTTGGTATTTAGATCAGAGTGGTGGTCTCTTTGCCTAGTAAATATTACATTAAAAGACCTCTTCATCTAGTTCAACCTTCCAGAGGTACGTTCTTCTACTGTTATGACGTCAATGGGGTGTAATCATTCTATTTAATGTGAATGCTAACAAACAAATCCATCTTCACGTCCCTATCTTTATTCCTAATCTAAGCAACCTAAGAGCAGGAGGGATTCCTTCTAGATCAAGCTTTGTTTCAATGATAGCTTACGTTACGGTAGGCCTCCCTAGTGTGGTTTTTAGATCACCGGTCTGGGAGTCAGGACTCCCAGGTTCTAACTTTTCCAACTCTGCCACTGACTTGCTGGGTTACCCTGGGCATTTTACTTCTACTCTTTCCCCATGTGTAGTCTGGGGATGATGACACATAGCCATCTTTGTGAAGGGGCTTTGATGGGCTCAGAAGAGAGTGTTCTATCAGTGCAAAGTGTTATCAGTTTATTATTGGTGAGCATAACGCTTTATGTACCAGTAAGACAAGCACGGCTTTAAAGAATTTACAATCCTAGGCAAATGGTTAACGGTGAGAAATAACAAAGGACCCTGGGGTGGAAGGTGGCTGGGAAGGAAGGGGTAAAAGAAAACTGTTCCTGCTCTGCCTCTCAGTCCCTTTCTCGAATAAATTGTCTGTCACAAGAATGGTGTTAGTACAACACAGTTCAGAAGGGAGCTGTCTCTTCACTGATCCGACTCTGTTCCTTTCTTTTTCTCACTCTTTCTTTAGCCCTCCACTGACCAGGAGCCATGAGAAGGATGTCAATGGGTAGGAAGGGTTTAGCAAAAAGGCAGGCCTTGCATGTTGATCAGACCTGGTCTCAGTCTTGACCCTTATGTGAAGAAGCCCAGAGGTGGGGTCCAAGAGCTAAGAACCCTCTGAGTGAAATTCTGGCCCCATTGAAGTCAATGGGAGTTTTGCCGCGGACTTTGGTTGGCCCAAGGATTTTTACTCCGTGGTTCCCAGAGTCTTAATTTGGTCTCCTCCAGCTGTGGACTGCAGCTGTCTGGAGGCAGCCTCGGAGATGGCCAGGTCCGAGCTCTGAGGATGTCTTTGGAGGTCTTTTAAACTTGTATTGAAAAGGGGCTAGTGCCGTGTGTTGCCTTGCGGGAGTAAATGTCTGGGAAAAATATGCCTGCCTATTCTGTTCAAGATGGCGGAATTCATTTTTGCTGCACCTCAGGTTCCTCGTGGCCTTTCAAAGCCTTGATCTAGTGCTACTGTTTGACCTCATTCCTGGGCAAAGTGTCAAACGCTCTGTGTCATGTCAGGCAGGAGGAGTGCAGAAGTGGCAATGCAGCGGGGGATAGAAGTACTGTACACGTGCTGATTCTGTCAGGAACTGTCTTTTTCTGGAGAACTCTCCTGCAGCTTGTACAAGGTTTGCTTTGTGGGTGGTGGTCTCTCTTACTTAACACTGGTAAAGGGCCTTCTCCGCCTGCCTTTCCTAGAGCTAATCCTGGAAGTGACAACATGACTCTAAAGAGCCATAATTAAGGACAGCTGCAAACTGACCACATTGTAGTTAATTCATTTAGGAAACACAAAGCTCTGGAATGCTTTCTGAGACTCTCTCTCCCTCTCTTCACCTGTGATTTAATTTGATTATTGCAGCAAGCCCTCTCTAAAATTATTCTTGGGAGGTCAGGGGTTTGCATTGTTTACTGATTGTAAGATTGTATTGATAAGACTTCAAGGGAGATTTACAATAGCCCCCTGGAAGTTACACTCTAGCTGGGAGAAACAACAAGAAGTCCTGATTCATGTTGAGAATAGCTCACTTCCACCTTAATTGAATTGGCCTGGTTAGCACTGACACCACCCCCCCCACCCCCACTTGGTAAGGCAACTCCCATCTTTTCATGTGTTATAATATATATAATGCTTACTGTATTTTTCACTCCATGCATCTGATGAAGTGGGTTTTAGCCCACAAAAGCTTATGCCTAAATAAATTTGTTAGTCTCTAAGGTGCCACAAGGACTCCTCGTTTTTGCTGATACACTCTAACACGGCTACTGCTCTGAAATCTAGCTGGGAGGTTAATTGAAGAGCTTTCATCCCTTCAGCCTTTCTTCGCTGCTAATCATTGCCCTAGAGCAAAACCACATCATTTAATTATTAATTATTGTTACAGCATCATAAACTTGCCTGGCACTTTACCAACAAATGAGACAAGTCACTGCCCTGAAGTATTTACAATCTGAGGTGCTAGGCGCCTTGCCAGATTGGCTCCTACGGGCATGGCCACGCTACAAAACTAAGCCGACCTAACTTAAGTAGGCACACAGCTGCCGCAGTAATTACATTGCTTGTGCGTGTCTACACTTTGTTCCTTGTGTCGGGGGTCTGGGTCCTCACCAGGAGCGCGTGCACCGGTTGAACTGTCAGTGTGGGGCATAGTGGGACGGCTTCTGAAAGCCCACAACAGTTGATGTAAGCAAGTTCCGTTGGTGGGAGCGAAATTGTAGTGTAAACACTTAGAGTTAGGTCAACGTAAGCGGCTTTGCGTCAACCTAACTCTGTAGTGTAGACGCTGTCCTCCTTTCCTTCCCACCACCCTCCTCCTCTTCCCCTGAAAGGTTACAAGAATAAGAGCCCGTGGTTGCTCTGTTTAGAGCTGTATGGTGCCTTGAACAGTGTCACAGACTTTGCTGATTTTTTTTTTTTTTTTTAATCACAAAAGGGACAGGGTTTTGGAAGATTTTGGAGTCCATCTGGTGAGAAGCTTCAGCCCCCTTGTGAAGTTCAGCCCTGCGGGAAGCCGGCAGAGTCTCTTCCTCTCTGCCTGGCTCCACTCTCACCTTCTCCCCCATTTGAGAAATACAGACAGGACAGTGCATGCATCTGCTCTTTTCCCCTACCCTCTGCAGCACCTGGCTTGGGAAGAGGCAGGGGGCGGAGGGGAAGAAGAGCTCCAGGAGCTGACACCCTCTAGGCTGGGAAAGGGGGAGATGGGATCCTGTTGCAGCCTCCCTGGTCTGGGGGTATGTGAAGAGTCTTAGGAAAAGCAGAGGTGAGGCTGCGGGGTGGGGTGCTGCTGAGTTCAGGGAAGGGGAGAGGCTGCAGGAAGGAAGAATAATTTAAAATAAAAATTATTTTAAGCTATTTGGACAATTATGAAGCTTTTAAAAAAAACCAACAAAATAATGTATTGTAATTACTGAACAATGTATATATTTATGTAGTGATCAAAATTATCCAGAGAAGAAACATTTAAAATGACTTTTGAGATACACCTCTACCCAGATATAACGCGACCCAATACAACATGAATTTGGATATAACGCGGTAAAGCAGCGCACCGGCGGGGCGGGGCTGCGCGCTCTGGCTGATCAAAGCAAGTTCGATATAACGCGGTTTCACCTATAATATGGTAAGATTTTTTTTGGCTCCCGAGGACAGCGTTATATCTGGGTAGAGGTGTACTTTGAATGTGACTGAATGGATTATTTTAAAATAATATTTAGGGATTATAAATATAATTAGTAATAAATATAAAAGGCTCTGAAAGCTGGCTGATGTTGCAAAGATATTCTTGCATGTGAAGGTCTTTGCAGCTCGTATAAATCGTTATTGAAAAATAATTGGAAAATTTGCTACTTTGAGAGTGCCTTGTGTTTCATTGTTCATTTTTCAGCTCCATTTTATAGGCCTTGTATGGTATATTTCAAAATAAGTATGAATTAGGATTTTCCATCATATTTTATCTTTATCACATTATGGAGCTCTCCACTGAGCACTTCTGTGTGCAAGAACTTAACAGAAGTGCGCTCCTTTTTCCCCAGCAGCATAGTTGCCTTCCTTCCACCCCATCTTTCCATTTTTGAAGGGATACTTTTGAGAGGACATCCATCCTAAAAATGAGATACCGTTCACAGAAGCATTACAATGATGTTGAAATGAGTCTCTCGCTGCTTCGGAGTAGCTCAGATAAAACAAAGTCTTAACCATTTTGTGACNGCGACCCAATACAACATGAATTTGGATATAACGCGGTAAAGCAGCGCACCGGCGGGGCGGGGCTGCGCGCTCTGGCTGATCAAAGCAAGTTCGATATAACGCGGTTTCACCTATAATATGGTAAGATTTTTTTTGGCTCCCGAGGACAGCGTTATATCTGGGTAGAGGTGTACTTTGAATGTGACTGAATGGATTATTTTAAAATAATATTTAGGGATTATAAATATAATTAGTAATAAATATAAAAGGCTCTGAAAGCTGGCTGATGTTGCAAAGATATTCTTGCATGTGAAGGTCTTTGCAGCTCGTATAAATCGTTATTGAAAAATAATTGGAAAATTTGCTACTTTGAGAGTGCCTTGTGTTTCATTGTTCATTTTTCAGCTCCATTTTATAGGCCTTGTATGGTATATTTCAAAATAAGTATGAATTAGGATTTTCCATCATATTTTATCTTTATCACATTATGGAGCTCTCCACTGAGCACTTCTGTGTGCAAGAACTTAACAGAAGTGCGCTCCTTTTTCCCCAGCAGCATAGTTGCCTTCCTTCCACCCCATCTTTCCATTTTTGAAGGGATACTTTTGAGAGGACGTCCATCCTAAAAATGAGATACCGTTCACAGAAGCATTACAATGATGTTGAAATGAGTCTCTCGCTGCTTCGGAGTAGCTCAGATAAAACAAAGTCTTAACCATTTTGTGACCTCCCTTCCAATTCTCTTAAATAGGTTTGTGTACCTTCAGCGTACACTGACTCTCCATCTCAGCAGCCAGGGAGAGGGGTGCGTGCATTAAAGGTTGTAGTCAGTGAAGTTGGAGCCATGTTGGTCCCAGGATATTAGAGAGACAAGGTAGGTTAGGGTCCAATAAAAGATATTACAACTTCTGTTGGTGAGAGAGACAAGCTATTGAGTGACCGAGAGCTCTTCTTCAGGTCTGGAAAAGGTACTCCTGGTGTCACAGCTAAAGGCAAGGTGGAACAGATAGTTTAGCATAAGTAGTTGGCACATATTGTAAGGGACCATTCAAGGTAGAGTGGCCCGTTAACACATCCATCCTCCTAGGACACAAAGGCGGAGATAGTGGGTTACAGATTGTTGTAATAAGCCATAAATCAAGTGAGAACCTATCACCACACACTGGAACCCATCTGGGGTATCATCAAACAACTACAACCTGTACTCCCTGGGGGACCCCCTCTTGAAAGAAATCGTTCCTGAACTCCCATTTCTGGTCTTCAAGCAAACCCCCAACCTCTCCAAGCTCCTCATCAGAAGCAAGCTCCCCACAGACCAGGACCCACCAACTCAAAGTGACACCAGACTCTGCCAGGACAACAGATGCAAAACCTCCAGACATCTCTCCAGTTCACTGCTACAATGATCAGTGCCTCCCCAACACACACCTTTCAAGATCCATGGATCCTACACCTGCCTGTGACAACAAGTGGTGCACCCCATCCCGTGCACTAAATGACCCAATAGCAACAATGTGGGTGAAACCAGACAGTTACTGTGCTCTTGAATGAACTCGCACAGGAAAACCATGTTCACATCGGACAAAAACGTCCTGTCTGTCGCCTGTGGGTGAACTCACCTCTCCATCCTCATCTCAAAGGAAACCCACACAACACTTTCAAAAGACGAGCCTGGGGCTTAAGTTTATAACTCTGATAGACCCTAAAAAATCATAGACTGAATAGAGACACTGGATTTATGGCTTTTTACAACAATCTGTAACTCACTAACCCCCTTTTTTTTTTTTTTTTTTTTTTTTTTTTTGTCCTATGACTGCAGAGGTGTTAATGGGCCACTCTACCTTGAATGGTCCCTTAGCATAGGTAGTTAGCACATATTGTAAACAAGCTGTTCCACCTTGCACTTTGCTGTGATGCTGGAAGCACCTTTCCCAGACCTGAAAAAGAGCTCTGTGTTTCTGCATTAAAGGTTTACTTTTCCACCTGAAATTATCAAACCCGCGTTGCCAGGAGAGTAGAGGGGAGTTAAAAAGTCAAATTACAGATGAAAGGCATGTTTGATTTTTAAATCTCATGATTTGTGGGGCCAATCACATGATTTTTCAGGATCTGAATCATGGTTTTTTTGATCTTCTGAGATTGGCAATACTGCTTGAAGCTTCTTCACTAAAAACATAGTTTCTTTGAAGAGAAGATGAGAGCTTAATTGACCGGCATCTGATTGTTGTCATGTTATGGGACACATCCTAGTTCCATCACACAGTGCAACCTTCACAGCTCCACGTGGGCTGCCGGACCATGCAGAGCCCCTGTGATCAAATCTTGCCCCAGTCAGTTGCACTGGCAATTTACCAGGATCCTGAAGGCTGCGCTGGATTTGCATTAACAGAACAGATTGCAGCCACCCTCTTCTTCAGGGAGATGCAGCAGATGATACTAGCGTTCAGTCGTCCCTATTTATTTCAGTGACGCTGGGACATGTATTCTGAGTGCTGTCTTTTAAAAATAAAGTTGTATTATTCTGAGCTGAGTTTGGCCAGCGGGCTCTGCATTATCCGCCCTCGTACAATGTGACTTTTCTATTTATGCAACAAAAGAACAAGAATTAAATTATCTACTGTGGTGGCTTCAGAAACCGCCCACACAAAGAGCTTGCTCTCCTCACGTCAGCAGCGTAGAGGAAATTGATGGCGACTTGGAATGGACAGCCTGCCTTTTAACCTTCTGCCTCATAGCTAGTTTGTCTTGCTGGAGTTAATTAACAAACAATCTCAGTTTTCAGAGGGGTAGCCGTGTTGGTCTGTATCAGCAAAAACAATGAGGCGTCCTTGTGGCACCCTAGAGACTAACAAATTTATTTGGGCATAAGCTTTCATGGGCTAAAACCCACTTCATCAGATGCATGGAGTGAAAAATACAGGAAGCAGTATATATATTAGAGCACATGAAAAGATGGGAGTTGCCTTACCAAGTGGGGGGTCGGTGCTAACTTCCACCTTAATTGAATTGGCCTTGTTAGCACTGGCCCCACACTTGGTAAGGCAGCTCCCATCTTTTCATGTGCTGTAATATTTATACTGCTTCCTGTATTTTTTTCACTCCATGCTTCTGATCAAGTGGGTTTTAGCCCACGAAAGCTTATGCCCAAATAAATGTGTTAGTCTCTAAGGTGCCACAAGGACTCCTCGTTGTTTAAACAATCTAAGTGTTCCACAAGAGACAGTGAAGTGAAAGTATAATAATCTGGTGTCAGTAACTGCTGAGCTAAGAGAAACTGAAACGTAGCTTTTATTTATTTATTAAAAAACTGGGAAGAAAAAAAGTCGCCCATTTAACATGCAAGTTTAGATCATTTGACACTGCAAGTCGCATCACATTTTAAATAAACAGCTGAGACATAAGCAGAGGCCTTTGCAGAAAAGCTTAGTTTTTAGGACAGTAGGGACAACAGATGATCTGACATGAGATTTTTGCCGGGGGGACATTTTGGTGATGTATGGACCTCAAATGGCTCAGGTCAGCACTCAGAATTTCAGATACATTTGCAAATTATTTGAACCTCTTGGATCTTTACAAACTGGCTGCTTGTGTGAGAGGGTTTCAGCCCTGATAGAAACAAAAACTAGTAGTGCAAAGCAAATAGAAAATAACTGTGCAGGGTTGGTGAGGATTAAACCACATTTTTTGGTTTAAGACACACAGGTTAGGGTTGACTTGCATGCATGGTTAGTGTGCTCACACATGCAAACTGGGTAACTTTGGAGGTGCGTCTACTTAATTTGCCGGTCCAGTCACTAAATGTGTACGCGCAATCCTGGTAAATATGCAAGCAAATTAAATGGCTAAACTGGAAATCTGGCCATAGATTTATAATGGATATAAGATCTGGTGGGATCACAAAAAGCTCAAGTTTATATAATAATAATAATAATAAAAAAGGTACTTCAGCCTGTTTGTGCAAACTTTCTTATAAATTAATAAGCTGATAAAAGGCTTTACCCTGTCTGCTGGGCTGGGCTGCCCAGAGGGGGGGCAAGTGGGGCAATTTGCCCCGGGCCCCGCAGGGGCCCCCACCAGAGTTTTTGGCGTGCCCCGAAGACCCGGAGCAGAAGGGCCACCGAAGACCCCAGGCCCCCTGAATCCTCTGGGCGGCCCTGCTGCTGAGGAGGCCTTGGAAACTAGAGTGTATGCATAGCAACAGCAGTCATGGCCCAAGCCTGGCCAGAGAAACCAGGCATACAGGAAAACCAAAGATGGAATCATTGATGGATTGGAAAACAAGACTCTGATAGTGCCTTCTCACTCTCTGTCTGTGTAATGTAAACAGAAGTCCTGCAGAACTCTACTCTGTATTAACTGAGATATATCGAACGGGTTCAGGAGACTTCTTCCTCCAGAGCTGCACCCTGCAGTTTAAAATCTTTCATTAATTGTCCCTCATGGCAGCAGAGTGCTGTTTCTTTGGGAGAACCACTACTAAGCTCAGCCATTGCTGACTTTTTTGCCTCTTGATTTAGAAAGAGGGAGGAGTCTAGAAGATGGCAGTTGTTCCTTAAAATAGGCTGCAGGGCAGGGTGAAGCGAGCGCTAAATAGTTGACTATTTCAGAGTAAAACATTATTTAGGAGTAGGGTGACCAGAGAGCAAGTGTGAAAAATCAGGACAGGTGGTGGGGGGTAATAGGAGCCTATATAAGAGAGAGACCCAAAAATTGGGACTGTCCCTATAAAATCGGGACATCTGGTCACCCTATTTAGGAGTGACAAATCCATGACTAAAGAAGCTTGGTTACTATTACCAGTTTGATAGTGCCCTGGTAATAAATAAAACCTAGAGTGCCGGACTGTCTGCAAGATGTCTGCCATTTTAGGCTAAAGAAAATAGTTTCTTGGTTTGGAATGATTCATTAACTAGGCCAGGGGTCGGCAACCTTTCAGAAGTGTTGTGCCGAGGCTTCATTTATTCACTCTAATTTAAGATTTCGCGTGCCAGTCATACATTTTAATGTTTTTAGAAGGTCTCTTTCTATAAGTCTATAATATATAACTAAACTGTTGTTGTATGTAAAGTAAATAAGGGTTTTTAAATGTTTAAGAAGCTTCATTTAAAATGAAATTAAAATGCAGAGCCCTCCGGATCGGTGGCCAGGACCCAGGCGGTGTGAGTGCCACTGAAAATCAGCTCGCGTGCCGAAGGTGGCACGCATGCCATAGGTTGCCTACCCCTGAACTAGGCAGTTCTCGGTCAAGCATTTTCCCTCCACCCCCCACCCCCCCAAAGTTGACGGGCTTTTTGGTTGGAATTGCATAACTACTACCCCTCCCAAGGTAGTTATTTTTATCAGTATAGTAACTAGAGCTGAGCAGAGATCGTGTAAACATTTTTCATTGAATAGTCTCTCACATTCCAGTGTGAAATTGAATTAGACAGTACTACAGTGCTCTCCCATTCACTTTCCATGACCATTAGTCCAGTACTAAACGTTGGCTGAAACATTTTGAGAGGCATCAGCCATTGTAAAATTTGCAATTCATCCTGTGTCAAATACATTATCCAGGTATGCTTGGCCAAATGCATTATCCAATCAAGGACCAGACACAAGAACGCATAACTTGTTCAACAAAACTACCTATGAAATTCAAATTAGTCACAGAACAAACTTGTTGTTCATACTACAGTAATGCCAAGAGGCCCAACTGAGATTGGGGCCCCACTGAGACAGGCGCTGGACATACAGAGTAACATGGTCCCTGCCCCGAGGACTTTACAGTCTAGAGAGAGGCAAGACTGACGAAAAGTGGGCGAAAGGAAGGATGATTATTCTCACTTTACAGATGAGAGACTGGGAGCCTGATCCAGAGTCATTGAAGCCAGTGGAAAGACTTCAATAGACTTCGGATTGGGACCAAAGTGACTGCAACCTCTTATGTGACCTTGGGGAAAAGAGGCAGAAACGGAACCCAGAGCTTTAGTTTCTCTTTATCCTGGTCTCTGTCCCCCTTTCTTTCCATTGTTATGAGGGAGGCCTTTTATATAAGCATGGCTTTCAACTGCTCTGGGAAAGAGTTACACAATTTCACCCACTGGTTAGGTTAATGGTCAGTGTCTGTATCGCCTCTGCTGTTGTTGCTAGAGTCTGGATCACCCTGTCAGCTGCTGTACCTTGTACATTTCCCTGAGGGGGGATTTTAACTTTAATAAACTCCAGCTCTAGCAGAGGCAAAGTGGGGTTATTACTTGGTGATTTGCACTGTGACTGGAAAGGCCTCAGGGGGTTCTTCTCCTGTCTCCCTGATGCATGTATAGGTAATTTCCATTAATGCTCATATGGGATATCTTTCCATGTTCTTGTGTTGGCGCCTATCAATTATGTTGTCCTATCAATCTAATAGGGTTGCAAACAACAACGTTCTGCAGAAATTACCCTTAATACCTATAGAATCTACCCTGAAACTCTATAGATGAGATTGTTTTATTGGTTATTTTAAAAAAAAATCCATCTTTTAGATTTCTACAGCAGGAAGCAAATGCTTTATTTTCTGTTAAACTGAATAGGATTTTTCATAAGGGGGTCAGCAGGAACTGAATGCGTGTCTGGTGGTGTGAGCAGAGCTCAGTGTTTTCTCCATATCAGTCACAGATGGGTAGAGAGATGGTCCAAACTATCTCACCAATAGAAATCCTAGCTCTGTAGCTCTCCATAGCAGATCTAGAGGTGGTGTTCCCAAATCCTCTGATTTTACTGCAAGTGTCGCGATAGTTGTATTTTTTTTTTTAAAGCCCTGATTTCTTGAGTCACGTGAATGTGAGAATCTCGTTGTCCCCCCCCCCCCCATCCTAAAAAAAAAGAAGGGTAAAATAATAACGCTCATGGTCGTGGAGACAAGCTGGAAAACATGATCTCTAATGGTTCTCAGCCAGGGTACGTTTACCTCTGGGGGTACGCAGAAGTCTTCCAGGGGATACATCAACTCATCTAGATATTTGCCTAGTTCTATAACCGGCTACATAAAAAGCACTAGTGAAGTCAGTACAAATTCAAATTTCATACAGACAATGACTTGTTTATGCTGCCTTCTGTTTATTTGCCTTCAGTGTTTTTCATCCTCTAGAACGGTGGCTCTCAACCTTTCCCGATTACTGTACCCCTTTCAGGAGTCTGAGCTGTCTTGCTAGGGCTTTTTCTGTAGCCTGTTGTAAAACTAGGCAAATATCTTGATGAATTGATGTGCCCATCGGAAGACATCCGCACATATCCCTGGTTGAGAACCGCTGTGCTGGACTATCCAAAGGAAGGGATTAGTTAGGGTTTTTTGACTACAATAAACTATTACAATGATCAAACTGGACATTGCAGAAGGTGGCCATTTTTCGGGGGGATTTGGATGGTAGGTTTGTGGCAATTCTCCAAAAAGGGCTGTATTTTTGGAGTTTAATGTACCCGCCTATATCATTTGAAAGCTCATCTTACGACTGTTTAGATGAGGTGTGATATGGAGCTGTCAAGTGGTGAAGTGAGCCTGTAGGCAGCCTGAAACAATGGTACCCAAAATGAGTGTCATTTTTTGCACAGTTCCAGAAACACTGCAACATGGCCATGACTACAGTTATTACTGCTTAAGTTAATTTCGACACCTTAATGTGGTGAATATGGGTCAGAGCTACCAAATGACAGTGTATTAAAAGATTTGTATTGGTTTTGCATGGGCAAGGATTTTTCCCCTCAGAAATGATGAAGCTGTTTAGTATGTTGCCAAAATGGCAAATAATCAACACTTTGCAATATATTAATGTGGAATGTGCTGTTTCACGTTGCGCCTTCTTAATTGTCAAAGTATCCCACACAGGTGATTTATAGAAGTTTTCTATATTTTTCAGTTGAAATTTGTCGACCTGATCAGTCTCACACTGAAGGTTGTGGACTAGTAGCAGTAGATTGCATGCCCATAGCTTGTACTGCATAGTGGGTCGATGTAAACGTACATGAATTCCTAATGGAATGCTTCTCCATTTGTAAACTTTTGTACATACAATGTAGCATTTAGTCTGCCTGGTAGAAAGTTTTAACTTGTAACTGCCTTTGCTTGCAGTGCTAGTCTTTGAAATATTCTAGAAACTAGCTTTTTAATTCAGTGATGTTTATGCCCAGGTCAGTATTCGTGTCAAAGATGACACTACACCGCTTCATATTATGAATATGCAAAAGCTATGAGAGAAAAGTGGCCTAATAAGTAGTGAAAACAAGAGCCGTAACGTGCTCTTCATGGACTTTACCAACCATGTCATCAACAATATGGCAAATCCATTTGACCCTGAATCACATCCAGAGGTGCTTATCCACATATCTGTGGACTTCATCAGATGAACAAGTTTCACGACTGAAAATAGCAGATGTTGGTGAGGAAGAAATGAAGAGGTTTGTGAGAGGTGCATTTGATTCTGATGGGACATGTAGCTTCAGCCCAGTCAAGAAATCAGGCATTAAAACATTTGCTGACATGGCCAAGAAGACCAAATGTAGACCTGCCAAGGGAGGGACGGTCCCTGTAGTGGTCAGTTCAGAAATTGCTTTCTGCAGATCCCTGACCTTATCAAGATGATGTTTCAATGGCAACTGTTCTTAATCACCAGTAGGACCTATGCTTATGACCCTCTTCCATGCTGATGGAACAATAAGAAGAAAAGACAAAGCTGAATTGAGGCTGTGATAGTCTACACCAGGGGTCTCAAACTCAATTTACCTTAGGGCCAGCGCCAGTCCTCAAATCCTCCCAGCGGGCCAATAATGTCACCGAAGATGGTGTTCAGAAAAGAAAACGTTTATATTGTAGTTTTTTAATTTAGAATTTCTTAAAAATAATACAATTCTTCGCCTGCCAGAGAGTTTTTAGTGTTTGCCAGACACCTGGCAACACTTCAGTTCTGTCAGTTTGTTGATGTTTGGCCTCAGTGACTGAGCAGTTAAAACCTTCAGGATTGCAGCAAGGTGTGCATCAGATAGTTGTGTTGGGTCCACTTTCCCCCACACCATGCTCTGCCGACAGCAGGACCTTGCTGGGCTGGGCCTCCTTGGGCACAGAAGCGGCTGAGGAGGAGGCACAGTCATGGTCTGCCCACTGGTCAGAAGCAGGGGGTGAGGTGCATGGCTACTACCCTAAAGAGATGGGGCAGTGGGTGGTTCTAACCTTCGCTGTGTGTCTGGGATTATGCTCCCATCTGGTTCAGTGCCTCCTGCTGAGATGGCCCTGTTCTACACAGCCTACCAACATTACATGGGACAGTGGGTAAAAAAGTAAATAAAGGGCCCCATTTCATTGCACAGACCTGCAGCGCCAACAGCTAGAAAGAACCTCTTTCCTTTCTTCTTATCTTCACCTTATCTGTAGGCACCAGGTACATTGCCTCTGTGCAAGCACCATCCCCCGGAGCTCCCATTGGCCACGGAATCAGCGTTCGGGGAGGGGCGGCGGAGGCAGTGTGTCACCTCACGCTGCCATTGGGGCCTCACGAGTTACGCCACTTCCCAGCCTGTTTTCCCACCCTTCTCCCTCGCTCCCTTGGCCTCATGCCACCCTGGCTGACTCTGCCCGGCAACTAGTGATGCTGCCTCCATGGCTGATTGTGCCCGGCGACTAACGATGGTATCTCTGTCCCTCTTTCCTAGCAGATGGGAGCTGAGGGGAAAGGCGCCTGCAGCAGACGGCCAGCAGCATAGCTGCATCTCTCCTGCCTGTTCCCCTCTCAACTCCCCCTGGCCAGCAGCCACGAGTGCCAAATGAAAGAACTTTTTAAAAAAAGTTTCCGCGGGCCGCAGTGGGGAGGTTCTCGGGCTGCAGATGGCCCACGGGCCGGGACTTTGAGCCCCTTGGTCTACACGATTATGGTAATCAGTTTTACAAAATTATTGTACAAGGTGCGCCTTGTAAGGTATCATTGGAAAAGTTATAATCTGCTGAATATTATTGTCCTGTTAAAAAGTGTGTATCAACATTATGTGTGGAATTACAAGATTTTGCTATATGTTTGTGACTCAAACATGTGATTCTGAGAAACGCCAGCAGGTTAGCTATTCAGGAATAACAGCGGGAGTATAAACAATGACCCCCTGCATGTCAGCCCTGGAGACACCTCAAACAGCATGTACACAGAAAAGCAAGTAAGAATTTTCAATTCATATGAAGGACCATGGACCTGCCTAACCTCATGACACAGCAAGGACTTTTCCAGTAAAAAGGGTCAAGATATAAAAAGGGGGAACAAAAGCCCCGTACCACTTCTCTCTCTCCTCCCCTGTCTCTGGACTAGTGAATACTGATGGGGATTCTGAACAAAAGGACAGAGGTCCCCAAAAAACTATTTTTGGGCAACCCAGAGAAACACATAGAAAACTAGCAAATATTACATCCCTACTAGCATTTAGAATGACAAACTTTAATTCACGTGTAATGTATTCACCTGCTTTAACCTCTCAATAACGCTCTTTTTTTCTTAGCTAATACATTTTTAGTTTAGTTTACTAAAGAAATTGGCTTCAGCGTTATCTTTGGTGAGATCTGAAGTATACGTTGACCTGGGGTAAGATACTGGCCCTTTGGGGTTGGAAGAACCTAATATGGGGTGATTTTGGTTTTAATAACCTTTCTTCATAAAGTCCAGTCTGTCTGGGTGGTAAAGTGGGGGCTGGAGAGCCTAAGGAGGACTGTCCGTGGCTTAATGGTAAAACTAATGTAGTGATCCAGGAGTGCACACTTGTTACTGGTTTGGTGAAATCTACTAATAGAATATACCACCAATTTGGGGTGGCTGCCCTGTTTTCTGACTGTCTGACCTGAGATGGGCTCTCTCGGCTGTGACCCATTCTGGGCACCTGTGACAAGGGCGTCAGCTGGAAGCTCAATGAGCTAAGAGCATGCAACAAAGAAATGGCAGTGTACATCAGATGCCATGGGTGTCATACAAATGATGGGTACAGACTGATTCCACACATTTGATGAATTGGATGCTGAGTACTTGAGGCAGGTCCTAAAAGGATTTGAGACAGCTGATTTTGCAAATGAAGTCTTTGACTGATATGACAACAGTAACTCGGTGAAAATCGCAGAAAGAGTGCTGGAGAGGATCTAACATTGGATGCAAGAAGTATTGGTGGTTGATGGACTCCTGGGGCCTCCATGGAAAAGGTTTCTAAATGTGGTATCCAACCAGCAGCCACTTGTAAATTTCTTCTGTGAATATATGGTTCAAAATGCACCTGAGAGTGTAGGAACACAAACACTCCTCCTTGCTGGAGGCTTTTCCAGTGGGTGAAGTAGCAAAGTCAGTCACCAAGAGAGGTGTTGAAGAAGCCCAAGACTTGTAGAGTACTCAAGAGGAAGCAGACACAAAGATGCTTCTGCATGCTGTATATGCCAATATGGCTTTTGGGTCTCTTGGTGTTAAAGACCATAATAATTTGGTCACCTGAAAGACCAAAACATCTGTCCTGTTCACTAATTTCCAAAAATGGAACACTTGTTTCCATCCACACGTTAACTGGCAAGCATTGCTTTACCCCTGTACCTGGGACTTGTGATGCAGTCGCTCCTGACTTCTGCAATGTGCTTCCTGCTGTACACGTATTAACAGAGTGTGACTCCGTGTCATCCATATTTTGGTTTGGGGGGAAAAAAAATCTGTTTAATGTTGTCTAAACAAAGGGAGTTTACCCCATTCAGAAATCTTGCAAAATTGGGAGAGAGTGACCGACAAGCTGCAATTCTGCAGCACGGCAGTTGATAGTAGTGCTGTATGACCAGGGCGAGAAAGAAAAGGGTGCCCAGAGACCTGAATTGCTTGCACCTCAGTCTAGTCATCAAAAAGGAGAAGTGACTGGCCAAACTCCTACCATGCGAGGACCGTTTTGAAGAACATGTCAAAGGGAGCATCTGGGCAAACAAAGCTTTGGATGTCTCTTCATATATGCAAACCAGATATTGGATCGCCATTGCTACCTGGATGGAAAAATGTGGAGGATGATCTACTTCCTGAATTCTTCCAGGCATCTGAGCTTCTACAAGACCTCATTTGTGTGTGCCCCTGTAGGGGTTGCTGTACGATCAACTGTGTCTGTAGTTAGAACAATCTTGCCTGCACACAACTGGGTATATGCCAAGGCAATGAAGACTGTAGTAACCCACCCACTCTCCGCAGAAATCATAATGGTGAACAAGATGCTAACGATGATGACTAGAAATGACACCAATGCTATTACATTTCAATGATTCCCGTACACGTTTAGGATTAGATTTTCTTTTTCCCTTTAGACTGTGGTTGGGATGCTTTGAGGTCACAAGGAAATCCAATTTTTTGTCTTGAAATAATACATAGTCATTAAACTAACAGAAATGAATGTATATATTTCAAAGTGGTTCTTTCAACGTGTTGATGATATTATTTATCCTTTCTGCGGTAAGGGCACCACTTGACAGCTCCACATGAGACCTCATCTTTAAAATGGACGTAATAAGCTTTCAAGTGACGTGCGATGTGCCTATGTGTGTAGTGGTTGCATTAAGTTGACCAAACCGGTGGTGTCTGCTGCTTGCCTGTGAAGAAGGGGTAATGTTTTTGTGAACTAGCATAGGGATGCCCAATCTACGGCCCACGGGCCATACACAGCCCACCAGAGCATTTCATAAGGCCCGTGGCCTGCTTCAACACAATATACTAACGACCAATTCAGTAGCATTTTGTCGTCATGTTTACATCACTTTAATTTACACAAGTGTGTAAATAGACAATACTGTCTAAATATAAAACGCAACAAGCTGAACTTAAAATAAAAATCAATACAGGTGACTTTAAATCTCATGTAGAATCTGTTTGGCCCACCCAAGGTTGTGCTTAGCTTTATGTGGCCCTCCTGTGTCAGAAGGTTGGGCACCACTTTGCTAGAGCATTGAGGTCATTCTGCACGCAGGATGCAGCATGGAAAATCTCACAGCCAGCAGCGGGCATAGGCATCAGGGCCTGGAGGATGAGTGGAGGGTGGCGTCGGAGGAAAGGAGGCTTGATCTGTAGGCTGGAGAGGAGTTGTGCGGGGCTTTGGAGGTGAGGACTAGAAGTTTGACCGTTGACGTGGTAGGAAGGGCAAGCGAGTGGAGAGATGAAGGGATGACGTGATTGGTTAGATGGGCGAATGGACATACAAAGTCCTGAACAGAATGGAGTTTCCAAATCTCTGATCTTCCAATAGTCACCTATGAATGGGTGACTATAATCAGCCACCGGATCAGATTTTTCTTCCCCAGACGCATGTAACGGATTCTGATGCTCTTTAATACCTGACCCTTAGCATGTGTGGACAGCTTGGTGAAAGTAATGCAGCCTGTCTGGGTTTGGCAGCCTGTCTGGGTTTGGCAGCCTGTCTGGGTTTCTCAGCTTGTGTCTGAACTCCTGAGGAGCACGTCAGGGTGGCGCACAGCCCTTGCCACACACAACAGCACTTCTACACTTGAAAACACCATGGGCCAGAGTCACAGCTGGTGTGCGTTGGCACCGCGTCATTGACTTCAGTGGAGTTACGCTCATTCCTAGCAAGAGGATTTGGCCCGTCTCTCAAGTGCTCCATTGGTCGCTCCATTGACGCCAGTGGCTTACAATACCATACAAGAGGAGGAGAATCGGGGCCAGTGCTGCTTACTTCTGATTTTCTAGAGTAGGAATAAGGTCTGCATAAAGTGACCTACAGAAATAGAAATCTGAAGGAGAGTAAATCTGAGAGAGGCCTTGACTTGATTTGAGGGACCAGTTAGACCTGCAATCAGTGATCCCACACTCACTGCCCTGTGTCCATGTAACAGGCCGGGCTTTGCACCCAAGCTCAAACCTGCGCTGCCGCATTACCAAGGCATTTCCAGCTATCCCATCCGCGGCGATGCTGAGCTTTCCAGGTTAGAGCTGTCCTGCTGTTTTTCCTTCTCCGCCCCTTCTTCGATTGCCCTCCTCTCTGGGGCTCAGACCTACCCAGCAGCATTACAGGGACTCTCTCTCCTCTTCCTAATGGCCCAGGTTCAAACCTGCCTTGCAGCAAACGTTCTCTCATCTGCACCCAGGCTCAGAGCTGTCTTGCAGTACTACAGCACTTCCCCTGGGTTCCCAAATATTCTCTGCTCCCCAGCTGGGATCCCCACCTGTGGCCTGTGCTTCAGATCCTCTTCCCTTGTTAATTTGCATCCTAAGTTGGTCACCTCATTTTTTGCATTCGCGTCCAGCTCTGGAGAAACACAAATAATTTTTGCCTCCGTATCAGCATTTAAACCGAACGTTACAGGGGCGAGGTGGAGGAAGAGAAGAGACGAGGCGGGGATTTGTACACATGGCACTATCTGTGCTATCTATCCTCCTTACTAGTGTTACAGCCAGCTATAGATAGGGCTTAATTAAGCCCTGTTAAATGCCTTTCCAAATAACCCAGATTTAACTTCTTGTGGAGTTCTGTTGGCTGGAATGTGACATTGATGCAAACTGAATTAAGTGATGCCATTTTGGCCCTCTTGGTTATGTGGTTACTATGCAGCTAATACCCTGATTCACTGATAGGTTTTGTCTCTCATGATGAGATGAGCAGAATGTATTGTGGAAATTTACCTAATTTCTCAGACCATTTTAGGTTATCCACAAAACTGATGACTAGTTGCCTACAATTTTGTTAATGATGAGGGTGGGAGTATATTCCTTTTCCCCCCAGAATTCCTGCTTTTCAGGGATTCAGGGTGTGAGTTTTAAAGCGAGGCACATGCAATAATGTGCAAAACAAAAAAACCCTAAATGCAATGGTGTGTCTAATTTGTGTGCAGAATGACCTTGATTGCACAAGCAAATCTGGTAATTGTGTGCACTAATGATCAGTTGCATGCCAGTTGATTTACCAATAAAAATTACATATGCAATTGTATGCACCTAACTTTAAAAATCAAGGGTGAGTATTTAAGTGACCTGACAGTCACAGGTGCTAAGTACCCACAGCTACCATTGACTTCTGATGAGGTGTAGGGTGTTCAGCACATTTGAAAATCAGGCCCATTATTTAAGTGCCAAAACTTCAGGCTCTCAAATTTTGGAAAGTTTTCATTTCAATTCTTAAAGTTCCTGGTCTCGTATGGATTTTTAAGTTAATATCTGCCTTAATTGAGTTTTTAAGGCAAGAGATGCTGTCAAAATACAAATCCAATTTAAAAGCTATTTCCTTTGGTGTATAAACCCATTAGACAATTAAAACAAATCTCATTTAAACTTTGCCATTTGTTTACTTTTTCATTTTGCCTTACCATCAGCTTGGCTGGTTACACCAGAATGGTCTCTTCCGAATCTCATGCACTGATACAATGCTGTTTTGTTTGAGGTGGGTGCAAGGGCATTGTCTTAAATTTAAACGAGAGCCCCTCTTTTCATGTAAACTGTTAAATCTTTCAAGCATAAGAAAGCAACTTAAAATAGTTTTTGGCATCCAAAGCAAGAATTTAATTTGTTTCCCCAATATATTTACTCAAAACAAGTCAAGAACATCTATTTGCACAGCAAAATCTGTTAAACACACAGTGTGTTCAGCCTATATTTAGGAAAAGTTGATTGACAGTCTTCTGTTTTTCTATGGAGAAGAACACAGGCAAAATAATTACACTAGAAATTCAAATAAGAATAGCATGTGTTTTATTTGCTTTACTTTAGCACATGGTGACATCTTACACATGAACTAAGGTGTAAGCTTTGCTCAGGGTTGGGTATATCACGGAGGACAGGCAAAATGCAAAGGGGCCTAAGAGAGCAGAAATATGTACAAAGCGGTAGCATAGCCAGATTAAACCTGGGATAATGCATCAGGAGGGAAGCAATCCTCTGTGGAACCTTGGGATCAGCTGTATTGGAAGAGACCTTAGTGTTAGCGGACAGCAAAATGGATGTGATATTGCAATGTAACTTGTTTTGAACTTGAGCTACGTATGCAAAGACACCCTGCCATGGAGAAGGGAAGCAATCTTCCCACTCTGCGTAGTGGTGATGCGATCACACCTGGAATATTGTGTTCTGTGTTTGACATGGCGATTCTAGAAAGAAATGGAGAGTGTTCAGAGAAAAAGCAACCCAAGTGCTGCAGAACCTGAAGGGAGAAACTATGGGGAGAAAAGAACCAAGCAGGCTGGATCTTCAGAACAACCACCCCGAACAACACAAAAATCCCGCATTCCCACATGCAATATGGGGACCTGTGTCCATTCATCAGGGCAGATGTCGGAATTGCACATGTGATGATGGTGTTTAGTCAATGATCCTCTTAAGTGTACATTGTTGGCTGCTTTTAGCTCCATATTTGACATTTTATTTTGAAGGCATGGTGCTTCAATTTGTTGGGCCAAATCCTCCAGGTACTGTAAATCAGCATAGCTCCCTTAATGCCATCTGAATTCTGCAGGTGGGAGAGGCATGGCCTAGTGATGTGAGCAGAAGATTTTTAAGATTAAGCTTGATAAGTTTATGGAGGGAATGGTTTGATAGGATAATTTGATTTACACAATAGGTCAATAATGTGCCACCACTGGTAGTTAGTACCGATGGACAATGTTGGGAAATTGAAAGTCTTTTTCCTGGGTGTCTGGCTGGAGAGTCTTGCCTGCATGCTCGGGGTTCAGCTGATCGCCATATTTGGGGTCGGGAAGGAATTTTCCTCCAGGGCAGATTGGCAGAGGCCCTGGAGGTTTTTCGCCTTCCTCCATAGCATGGGGCAGGGGTCACTTGCTGGAGGATTCTCTGCTACTTGAAGTCTTTAAATCAAGATTTGGGGACTTCAACAGCTGAGTCAAGGGTGAGAGTTATTTCAGGAGTGGGTGGGTCAACTTTTGTGGCCTGCATCATGCGGGAGGTCAGACTAGATGATCATAATGGTCCCTTCTGATCTTAAGTTCTATGAAGACTGAGAGCCAGGATCTTCTAAATTCTAATCCCAGCATTGTCACTGGCTTCCCTCTGCGGCTTTGGGCACGTCCTAGAACCTCTCTGCTTAACTACGGAACAGAAAGCTAATACGTTGCAAGAGCGTGGTGAGAATTAGTTATTGCTTATAGAGCACTGTGGGAATTAGGAGTTTGTATAGATTAGCGTCAACAGCTGTTGCTCAGCAGTGCAGTGCTGGGTGTTGAGTTACAAACTGTGAAAGAACCTTAAACTCTTGCATGCTGGAGATGGACTGTACTGTATACTGTCCTAAATATACAGGACAGCACTGTGTCAAGTATTGTGGGTTGGGAAGGAATTATCCCTGAGGTCAGATTGGCAGTGATTTTGGGTCTGTCTTTGTCTTTGTCTCTGTCTTTTTGTCTTTCTCATGGGGTGTGGATCACCTGGGCGCATCTCTCCTAATTAATCAATGCTCTACCATTGCCAGGGTCTCCGGCTTTGGTGGCACCTTGGTCTCCTCTGTTCTCTGTCTGTGGCAAACAGTTCCTGAGGACCGACATGCTTTGGTTTAACTAAAGCTACTGGGCTCAACAAAGGAGTATCTGGTTGAAATATAATGGCCTGTGTTACACAGGAGGTCAGACTAGATGTTCTAATGATCCCTTCTGGTCTTAGGCTCTGTGAAACTAAACAATTTGTTTGGCTGGCTGATTGGAAAAACACCCGTATTCCAAAGGTTGATTTAAAAAAATACTAAGGCACAATATAGCTTTATTATTTCTCTTTGCTAGAGCAAGCATGGATTTTAAAACTAGCACCTGCTTCTAATCAGTGGACTGCAGACTCCAGACCACTGGTAGTCACTGATTTCCATGGTTGGCCTTTCTGCTCTGTTATCGGTCTTGGGTCTCCTAGTTTTATTGCATTAGATATCTGTTGCTGGTGCAGAAACCAGTTTCAGAAATGGTCAACATTGGACTGGTGCATAATTCTTCCGCGCTACTCCGTGCTGATTTAGGCCTCAACTGGAGTATTGTGTCCAGTTCTGGGCGCCACATTTCAGGAAAGATGTGGACAGATTGGAGAAAATCATTTTTGTGGCTCTTCTCTGGACTAAAGGTCTAGAAAACATGACCTAGAAGGGAAGATTGGAAAAAATTGGGTTCGTTTAGTCTGGAAAAGAGAAGACTGAGGGGGGACATGACAGTTTTCAAGTACATAAAAGATTCCTACAAGGAGGAGGGAGAAATTTTTTTCTTAACTTCTGAGGATAGGACAAGAAGCAATGGGCTTAAATTGCAGCAAGGGAGGTTTAGGTTGGAAATTAGGAAAAACTTCCTGTCAGGGTAGTTAAGCACTGGAATAAATTGCCTAGGGAGGTTGTGGAATCTCCATCATTGGAGATTTTTAAGAGCAGGTTAGACAAACACCCATCAGGGATGGTCTAGATAATACTTAGTCCTGCCATGAGTGCAGAGGACTGGACTAGGTGACCTCTCGAGGTCTCTTCCAGTCCTATGATTTTATGATGATCACTAGCATGGTTTCATTTTTAAAAGCATCTTGTGGGGTTTCTACCATATTCAGTTGAGCCACCACATCCTTCGTGTACCTTCACTTTTAGCCTGTGGCTTAGTGCCTTTCTATCTAAGTGACTTTTGTCAGTTTCATTTCAACTTTTAAAACTCTAGAGAGAAAACATGTGCTATGCTTGCACCGAGCCCATCCAAATCATGACAGAACTGTAGGCAACATCCTCTATGGTGCAACCTTCTAATGTAATCAGCTGTTGCAATCTCAGATGCCAAAGGGATGATTCTTATTTTTATCTCTGCCTTTCTCTGACTGCCAACCCACTGGCTGAGTGCATGATGGAGCTCTTGCTGGCAAACATGAGAGAAATGCTCTTCTTTTTCAGGTTGTCACCCACAGGTTCTATGGGTCAGCTGATTACCTTGGCCATTAGTAAATGGGTTTGTTGTTACAGCCTCAGCTTCTGGGGTCATGTGATTACATAAGAATCTCAGCTTTCACTTTGAAGGAAAAAAAGGCAAGTTTCCCAGGCCTTGTGGCTGCAGAGAAAAGCTTGAAAATGTGATTCCTAAAGGTTCAAAATCCAAAAAGCAAATAAAAGGACCCAAAATTGATTATTTAAAAAAACTCATATTTTAAAGACAATCTCATGGTTTTTGGGGGGCTGGTCTCCTGGTTGTTGTTGGTTGTTGTGTTTTTTGTTTTTTTTTAATATAACATTTGGGGGGTGGAAAATCTGGAAACTCCATGTAGCCACTTGTAAGTGTACTGCTTCACAGTCCCATTGCACAGTTGGCTTCTGGCTTTGTTACCCGTCCTGTATCNTCTTCCCCCCCCCCCCCGCCCCTCTGTTGGCCCTCTTGTCTTTTGCATATGCAGCGCTCTGTGTTATGTGGGCCTCATCCACACAATATATATACTACTGCATGGCCCTGAGGATGTCACATGGGCCGCAGCTGTGTGCTGATTGGGCCGCAAGCTGCCCACAGGCTGTGGGTTGAGAACCACTGGTCTAGATGTTTTCTCATCCAAGATCTAGAACTATTGATTTAATTTGACACCTGCATTGCAGTATTTATGAAGTGACATTGACAGGAACTACCAGGGATAGAGAGAGAGAAAAATGGAAAATTGGGCAAACAATATCTGTTAGGCACTAACAGTCCAAGATCCAAAGGAGACATGGTCCCTGCCACAAGGGCACTGAAAACTAAATTGAGGGGAGTGTGTGGTACCCACTAAGGAGTGGGGGGAAAAATGGACCAATGCAGGAATGTCAGGATTGCAGTAAATTGCCAGCATGATGGGTATAGCCGAGTATGTAGCAATGAAACCATCTCTCAGCAAAAGTGCTCCTTCTGCTCCATGGGTGGCCTATTTTAGGAAGTTGATTCCGTAAATGGACTATTCACTATGATTAGAAGGCTTTTGGAATGTAGTTTTCCAGTTCTGTTACCTGCAAAGTCACTCTGCCCTTTTTAATCTCTTCTCATATCAAAGCTGTTCCATCCTCCTAATCATTTTTGTTGCCCTTCTCTATCTTTTCCAATTCTAATTAGGGTGACCAGACAGCAAATGTGAAAAATTGGGATGGGGGTGGGGTGGGGTGTGGTAATAGGAGCTTATATAAGAAAAAGACCCCAAAATTGGGACTGTCCCTATAAAATCGGGACATCTGGTCACGTTAATTCTAATGTACCTTTTTTGAGATGGGGTGACCAGAACTGCACGTAGTACAGTAGAACCTCAGCGTTACGAACACCTCGGGAATGGAGGTTATTTGGAACTCTGCAATGTTCATAACTCAGAAGAAAACATTATGGTGATTCTTTCCAAAGTTTACAAATGAACATTGACATAATACAGCCTTGAAACCTTACTATGCAGAAGAAAAATGCTGCTTTTAACTATCTTAATTTAAATGAAACAAGCACAGAAACCGTTTCCTTACCTTGAATCTTTTTTTTTTTTTTTTTAAATTTCCATTTATATTTTTAGTGGTTTATTTAACACAATACAGCATTGTATTTGCTTTTTTGTTTGTCTCTGCTGCTGCTTGATTGCATACTTCTGAGGTGTTCCAAATGAGGTGTGTGGTTGACCGGTCAGCTCATAACTCTGAGATCTATTGTATTCGAGTTGTGGGTGTACCATGGGTTTATATAGTGTCATTATGATATTTATGGTCTAATTATCTATCCCTTTCCTAATTGTTCCTAACATTATTAGCTTTCAGTTGTACATTCAGTGGATGTTTTTGAGAGAACTGTCCACGATGACTCCAAGATCCCTTTCTTGAGTGGTAACAGCTAATTTAGACCCCATCATTTTGTATGTATAGTTGGGATTATATTTTCCAATGTGCATTACTTTGCATTTCTAAACACTGAATTTCATCTGCCACTTTGTTGCCCAGTCACCCAGTTTAGTGAGATCCCTTTGTAGCTCTTCGCAGTCTGCTTTGGACTTAACTACCTTGAGTAATTTTGTATCTTTTGCAAACTTTGCCACCTTGCTGTTTACTCCTTTTTTCAGATCATTTCTGAATACGTTGAACAGCACTGGTCCCAGTACGGATCCTTGGGGGACTGTGCTATTTACCTTTCTCCACTGTGAAAGATGACCATTTGTTCCTACCCTCTGTTTAACCAGTTACTGATCCATGAGAGGACTCTACTTTAGCATATAGAAGAAAAGGAAAGAGCTGAGGTTAGATTGGGAATCTCCATGAGGCAGGATCAGAGTAGGAAGCTAGACATTTCTAGTGAATCTGCAGAAGTACATTGGCGTTGATGCTTATCTAAGATTGCTACTGGGGTTAGCAGCTGAAGAAGAGCATAAAGGAAAGGTAGCAGGGGAGTTAAGATGAATGCACTGGAGACATCTGTGGATATGCATCAAAGGCTTTCCCCACCTTTCCTGAGCATTTGTGTGTAAGGACCAAATTCTGCCCTTGAAATTGCTCATGCATCCCCAGCTGACATCAGTGGGACCTGTGCGTATATATCTAGTGAACTGGCTATATCTTCAAAGCCCTGCATAAACACTAATTAACTAATCAGTTCTTACAACCTCCGAATGAGGGAGGGAAGTAGTAATATCCAGTTTAACTGATGGGGGAAACCGAGACCTAGGATAAGGGCCAGATTTGGGATTTGCCTACATTGGTAAAATTACTGGCCATAGCTCTGCTGGTAAATCTCCCTGTGTAGACACTCTTATCCTAGAAGAACAGTGTTTTCCTGGTTTAGGTTATGTCGCTTTGAAAACTGGTAATCTTCCCCGTCTAGACAAACCCTTATATATTTGGGATCTTGTTAGTCCTTTGTCTGATAAGTTAAAGAGCCCTCTGTTATCCAGTTTCTGTTCCCCATGTTGTACTAAGAGATTTTGCACAATATAGGCACTCTGGGTGTGATCAAATCACCCCGTAACCTTCGCTTTGACAAAATTAGACTGGTTCAGACTGGAAATGAGGCACAATTTTTTTTTACCACTGAGGGTAACTGGGACAACTTAGAATCCTAGAATATCAGGGTTGGAAGGGACCTCAGGAGGGCATCTAGTCCAACCCCCTGCTCAAAGCAGGACCAATCCCCAACTAAATCATCCCAGCCAGGGCTTTGTCAAGCCTGACCTTAAATCTCTAAGGAAGGAGATTCCACCACCTCCCTAGGTGACCCATTCCAGTGCTTCACCACCCTCCTAGTGAAAGTTTTTCCTAATATCCAAGCTAAACCTCCCCCACTGCAACTTGAGACCATTACTCCTTGTTCTGTCATCTGGTACCACTGAACAGTCTAGATCCATCCTCTTTGGAACCCCCTTTCAGGTAGTTGAAAGCAGCTATCAAATCCCCCCTCATTCTTCTCTTCTGCAGACTAAACAATCCCAGTTCCCTCAGCCTCTCCTCATAAGTCATGTGCTCCAGCCCCCTAATCATTTTTGTTGCCCTCCGCTGGACTCTTTCCAATTTTTCCACATCCTTCTTGTAGTGTGGGGCCCAAAACTGGACACAGTACTCCAGGTGAGGCCTCACCAATGTCAAATAGAGGGGAACGATCACGTCCCTCGATCTGCTGGCAATGCCCCTACTTATACAGCCCAAAATGCCGTTAGCCGCCTTGGCAACAAGGGCACACTGTTGACTCATATCCAGCTTCTCGTCCACTGTAACCCCTAGGTCCTTTTCTGTAGAACTGCTGCCTAGCCATTTGGTCCCTAGTCTGTAGCAGTGCATGGGTTTCTTCCGTCCTAAGTGCAGGACTCTGCACTTGTCCTTTGTTGAACCTCATCAGGTTTCTTTTGGCTCAATCCTCTAATTTGTCTAGGTCCCTCTGTATCCTATCCCTACCCTCCAGCGTATCTACCACTCCTCCCAGTTTAGTGTCATCTGCAAATTTGCTGAGAGTGCAGTCCACGCCATCCTCCAGATCATTAATGAAGATATTGAACAACACCGGCCCCAGGACCAACCCTTGGGGCACTCCGCTTGATACCGGCTGCCAACTACACATGGAGCCATTGATCACTACCCGTTTAGCCCGACGATCTAGCCAGCTTTCTATCCATCTTATAGTCCATTCATCCAGCCCATACTTCTTTAACTTGCTGGCAAGAATACTTCAAGGGCTGTGATAGATTCTCTATCACTTGGAACTTTTTAATCAAGATTGGATGTTTTTTTTCCTGAGAGACACTCTCGTGTCTGTTGAAGTCAATGGGAGACGTAGGTGCCCAGCTAATTAGGCCCTAGGTAATTTTCTTAAAGCAAGTTAATGACAGAGTTGGGATTAGATCTTGGGGGTTGCTGGTTCACATCCTTGTACACCAGGGGTCGGCAGCCTTTCAGAAGTGATGTGCCAAGTCTTTATTTATTCACTCTGATTTAAGGTTTCACGTGTCAGTGATACATTTTAATGTTTTTAGAAGGTCTCTTTCTATAAGTCTCTAATATATCACTAAACTATTGTTGTATGTAAAGTAAATAAGGTTTTTAAAATGTTTAAGAAGCTTCATTTAAAATTAAATTAAAATGCAGAGCCCCCCGGACCGGTGGCCAGGACCCGGGCAGTGTGAGTGCCACTGAAAATCAGCTCGTGTGCCGCCTTCGGCACCCGTGCCATAGGTTGCCTACCCCTGTTGTACACATTCCTTTAGGTTACACTGCCTGGCTGAAGGCAGAATTTGGCCCTATGTGTTAACCTACAGATTTTTGTCCCTCTTCTTGGTGCGTTAAAGTTCACCATCATGAATAGGAGCCGAATGAAAAATAGGTTTGTAATCGGATCTGGAAAATGGTGGGTCTGAGAATAAAGTGCTTCTTATGAGCCATCCGTAACCTCCTGCCAACATCAGCTAATTTGCAACACTGAGACAAGGTGACAGCTGAGGGCTATGTAGGGAGACGCATCCTGCAGAACATTCTCTCAGACTGTACTGTGGCCCTGGCCCTGGGCCAGTAATGCTACAGAGACGCTATGATATTAAAAGGCCTGGCAGATATTTTAGACAAGGAGAGGTTGAGGACAAGGAATCGGGGGGGGGGGGGTCAAGAAGAATCAAGAAGGCTCAGTAAATTTGCAGCTAATAGTGTGCTGGGGAACAAGGAGTCTTGAGGGAATTCTTTCTACATTCGGGGAGAGGAGAGTGGGAACGGGCCAGGAGGCAAAGCATTTGTTTTCTAGATTAAGCAACCACCACAGGTTTGCTATCCTCATCATCTTGCCTTAACAATTGCCACTCCTTTCTCTGTGTCCTCCCTGAGCCACGGCTTTCCAGGCTCCAGCATGTGCAGAATGTCGCTGAACAGTTTCTCATGTATAAAGAAGACAGTCCATGTTCTCAAACCGCTCATAGCTTCTCTGTCCATTTCAAATTACCCTTGTTTTTAACATTTTTGCAGAGAGTGAGGGTATTGTTAAATCACAATAGTTGGTTATTGTAGGATTGCTCATGAGTGCTGGGCTATGGATAGTTCTTCCTCCTCCCCCCCTCCCACCGCACTGTATTTCTCTAGAAAAAAGAGCGTTTAGCAAACTTTTTTTTGGAGGGGTGTGAGGAAGTAGGAGTACGTGGGAAGAAGCCGCCTGTAAAACAGGGTGTATGTGGGATTTGAATGCTGCAGAGGGTTTATGCTGGTCTTCTGCACAGGGGCAAATTTCTCCTATAAAAAATTAAAACCCAGAGTCTCAAAGATCTGTAAAAATACCTTTGAGGATCGGAGTCTATATGCCTGCAAGCAGATTTGAAAAAAAGGAAAAGAATCCTAAAATTCGGGGGTCACAGTGAGCTTCTAAAACATTTTTTATAGTTGTTTTCACTTTTATAATAAAGAGAGAACAAATATAAAGACCTAAAAATACATTGTCCCTGTTGGTAAAGGTATTGTTCCTAATAGCCGTACGGGGACCTTAATAACCCTTTAACAAGTCACCGTGTGACCCTGGCTCGAATAAACTTTGCCAGTGACAAGTGGTGATTTCACAGGCCTGGAGATTTGAGGAAATTGTTTATAAATGAGGTGTCTCTTATGATGACTTGTTCTGATCACTAGGAAGAGGAAATATACATGTAATGCCTTGTGCTGCCTTAACCAACTGGCTCTTCCTCACTAAACCCCTTCGTTTATTGTTTTTTGTGTTTTGTTTTGGTTTTTTTTACTTGCTGCCTTTTTGATGTAAGAGTTCCAAGGGCTCAGTCAATGATTTCCTCCGTTCCTTAGGACGTTGGATTGTAAACGATGCGAATCAGGGGCAGAGAGGCTGATTCTGACATCGCGTAGACAGTGTACAGGGACTGGACTAGATGACCTCTTGAGGTCCCTTCCAATCCCTTGGTTCTATGAAGTCAGTGAAATTCTAGCAGTGTAAAAAAGCCCTGGTGGGACGAGCGTCAGTTCCACTGTCTTTTATTGGTCTGTAAAACACCATGAACATTTATGGTGTATTTAGTGCTTATTAAGGCCCCATAGCATTTCAGCAGGCTTTGGATCAAATCCTCAGTGGCTGGTTAACAGGACTAGCCAGAGGAAGCTATTACACATTGTGCATATTCCAGCCGTGAGTCCTTCTGGTGCAGATTCCCAAGGGTCTGACAGAATCTCCTGTGTCATGTGCACATGGCCACGTTGCTGGGACCACCAACCTGACTTTCACTGTGACTTCAGCACTCTGCTTTCTAGAGGTGAAAGGCAAGTGTGGCTACGCCCTGTGCAGCTGTGACCCACTCCTTCATGCAGCTGACTCAAAGCTGAAAAGTCAACAGCTTTTTCCATCCTGCATCACCGCCCACTAATTAGAAACCAGAAGGTAAAAACGCGGCCAACACCTTCCCATTTCCCCAATCAATAATAGGGTTTGCCTCTGCATCTGGAACCTTATCTTGCAGGTGCAGACTGATAACGCGGTTTAGTACTAATACTCAGCATTAATGTAGCCCTTCAAACCACTATGCAGCCATTAACCAAGAATTTTCACAATGCCCCCCGGGAGCTGAAGGGCGGGGGGAGGTTAAATGTCTTTAGTCCCATTTTACAGAAGGAGAAATTGAGACAGAAAAGTCCTGACTCGCCCAAAGCCACAAGTCGATGGCAAAGGCAGGATTTTAGTTCAGGCTTGCCTGGCTCCGAACCAGTCCTCCTCTGGAGGGGAATGTTTATCCTCATGGTTAATGCATGCCGGAGGTGAGAGTGCAGTCCTTTTGTTCTGCCCGAGTTCCCGGTGTGGCTTTTGGCAAACCACCCAATCCCTGTGTCTGTTTGCCATCTGTAAAATGGGAAGAATAATCTTACTTCATCTATTAAGGTGGGAAATGTTTGGGTAGGGACTGTCTCTTTGCTATGGGCATGTGCAGCGCCTAGCGCAATGGGGCACTGATTTTGGTTGGGGTGTCTGGGAGCTATGGGAATACAAATCATAGAGATGTGCTGCTGCTAATAGAAATTAGCCCAGCCTACCCTGTAACTGGTCAGCTGCACAGAGGCGGGCTGAATCCCCTGCCCCAATTCACTCAGATAGCGTTTCATTGGCAGTCTTGTTTCCTCTCTCCGGAGTGCAGGAGTAGGAGGCGTCTGGCACTGCCAGAGAAATGTGCTGCACCTGTTCTATTGTTGTATCCTGGACTCTGCTATTTCAGACTCGTCACTTTCCCTTTATCTGGAGGAAAGTACCCTGGTGTGATTCAGAGGAAGATCTCCATGTGCTAAATGCCAGCTGGGGGAGGGGGAGCGGGAGGTGGCAAAAGCAGTAGCTTTTGCTGTTCACAAGTTCTAGGAGATGGATCCATCCCTAAAGTCTCTCCTGCCCTTGCAAAGATCTCTCGCTCTGCTTAGCAAACCCCCAAGCCCTCACAACGAACTTCAGCTGCTTATACGCCGGGTGATCGCTTTTAATTTCCCTCCTTCCAGGCACTGCCTTCCTTATCCCCCCTCTGCTATAATCTCCCGCCATCTCCTTGTGTGGTGGAGAACGAGCACCGAATGAGATGGCTGTCCTGATCATGCAGATAACTAAGGAGGAGGTTTCCTTATCGCAATAACCAAGGGGAATCCCTGGCAGCCTCCTCTCTCTGCTCCACTCCCAGCCCCTGCTTGCCTTGGGAGAAAGTGCTGATTGCATCTTCCTCCCAGCAGAACACCAGCTGCATCATCTCCCAGCGCCTCCCTTCCTCCCTCCCCCCGTTTTCCCTGGTGTCTGTAGCAATCTTTCACTCCTGCCTTTCCCATCTCTTTCGGCTGCTTTTCCCATTTGACCATCACTTCTCCACGTCCCTCTTGCTTTGCGTTAATGTAGTTCAGTCCTCGTTCCAGGCCCTCTTGCTGTCTTTGTTTATTCCTCTTTCCCCCCCCCCCCCTTCCTAAGCCTTTGCCTGTGGCGGTAACGTAACTGGAGCATAATACCAAAGGAGCTGCTGCTTTGATGCTCTTTCATTGCCAGGTTGCCATTTAATAACAGGGGTCTGATTACTACAAAGGAAATAACACACCAATGCAACCCTGATCCTCTCTCATCTTAAAGTTTAATTAGAGATCAGGGTGATGTACAGGGGCCTCTGAACACAGGAGTGGTTATGCAGTGTTGAGACATTTGCAGCTGGGTTGGATGCTCTAAGATCACTGCTGCCTCAGGTCTTAATATGGACTTCATTGATCCTTGAGCTCGATTTTGGTTCTCTTTGGCCCCGTCTACACTACCAGCCGAAATCGGCGGGTAGCCATCGAAGTATCGGGGATCGAATTATCGCGTCTTGTCTGGACGCGATAAGTCGATCCCCGAACGCGCTACTTCGAACTCCGGTACTCCTGCAGGGCGAGCGGAGTTACCGGAGTCGACGTGGGAGCCGCGAACTTCGATCGGGGCGCCGCGCGGACGCGGGGGAAGCGCGCCAAATTCGAACTAAGCTACTTCGACTTCAGCTACGCGAATAGCGTAGCTGAAGTCGACGTAGCTTAGTTCGATCCCGCCCCTAGTGTGGACCAGCCCTTTCTCTTCCCCACCCACTGCCCCCATTCTTGTTAGTAGCTCGAGGCGTTTCCATTTGGCTGCTGTTCTCCTGTCTGTGGGTTTGCAGTATTGATCCAGGCCTTTGCAGGTCAGTGTTTGTAGCAGTTGGATTAACACTGTTGGGGCAGCAGGTATCTTTGGACTACTACCTTCAAGTCAATTCAGTGATCTGACTGCCCTGTTTGATGTCCATGGAGAATAGAGAGCAGGAGAAACATGGGCTGGGGCTGTGCAGCAGAGCTTGAGCATCTCCAGTGGCACCAATAATGCTGGGAATCTTTATGTTGTGGATACCTGTCCATTAGGGACCAGACTGAAGTTACCTGAGCGGCTGTCAGTGGAATGCATTTTGAGCATCATGGGCCAGGCTTTCAAAAGAGCTCCACTTCCATGTAGGCACCAGAATCTGTGGCCAGCTTTTCAAAGAGCATGGCATGTGGGCCCTTTATAAACCTGGCCATGAATGTCATCCTGGGAGCTGCTGGGTGCTCAGCAGTTTTGAACATCTGGTCTCAGTCGTGGGAGCTGAGCGTTAGAAAATCTGGCCCGATAATCCTGGGCTGCATTTGAGCCAGAGACCAAGCAGTGGGTACCTCAGTGACCTAGTAAGAATATTCTGAACCTCTGCCTTGCTTCACCTGCAGTAAGATGCAGGCAGAGGACAATAACCTAATTTCAGCCTTGATAGTCTGTTTGCAAACGTGTGGCCCATAGTCTTTCCTGTGTCTCAGAGTGAAATTACCCTTGATATCAATGAATGTCTGCCATGGCTAGTAGTGATCAAAGGTGCATTGTCCCCTAATTAATAGTTATTCTGGTGCAGAACATTTGTTTTATCTTCGCTTCTCATTGGCTTAATTACAATGCACACACTGCAATGTCCTTTTAAGGAGACTGCAGTATGTAAACTATTGAGCCAGCATTTGCAGTGGACGGTGTGGAAAATCTCCAAACAAACATGTCGCCCGCATTCTTAAACAGTTGTGTGGCTTTGATGTTTGCCTGTAATTTAGGTCGCTAATCGGTTAAAAAAAAAATTGTCGTGTCCACCAGCTGATGCAAACTGAGAATCTTAAATTCATCCCTATTGGAGGAGACGTAAATCCAATATCCTGACTTCTGAATTCACCACCTCTTTCCACAAGAGTGCAGGAATTTGGCCAAAACATTGGGTGACCACCTTCTACCTACCTAATATTTCCTCCTGCAGTTTCAGCTGGTCCAGGTATTCACTTCTTGTCCTAGACTGCCTGCTGTTGCTGATACTTGCTACCTAAGGCTCTTGTTACACTAAATTACTATTATTATTTGTATTATTGTAGTGCACAGGCGCTCTAGTGAAGTTGTCCCCGTTGGATTAGGTGCTTTACAAACAGAATAAAAAGATGATTCCCTCTCCCGAAGGTATTGGATCAGGGAGAGAATAAACTAGATGGAGCACTTGGAGTTTGCAATGCCTGTAAAGCATCTTGTGTCCGGGGACACCAGTTGTCCCAGGTGTTGCTACAAGCATTAATTGTACCAATTGGTTGTGATATTGGGGAGCAGGTCTCTAGCCATGTCAGACTGTACTGGCATAGTCTGCAGTACTTCTAGGTGGGCAGCTGCAAATACTGCAGTTGCACCTATTTTTGTTGGTCATCCTATTTCTATCCCACAATGCAGAGCTTCATGCTTAGAAATTACCCAGAAGCTCCGGCTTCCAGCAACAGTGCTAGGATGGGTGCTTCAGGATTCCCACAGGATAGGCACAGGCCTAAGGCATGTTGACCTGCCAAAAAGGTTCTGCTGTGTGGATAGCCCAGCACAGTTAATAGGGCAAGCAACGTGACGACTCGCTTCAAGCAACCAATCTACCTGCAATGGTTTCCTCACAGTTTAGATGCAGCCAAGATGATGCCCTACTGTAGCGCTTAGTTAGTAAGTCTGTTTGGAGGGCGCTCTGGAATCCTTGGCTAAAAACATGTTAAAGCAAGTCACGGTCAGAACGCGTGCTCTGGTGTGTGTGTGTGTTTGAGGGATGCTGCTTCACAAAGAAACACGGGGTGATACGAGTGGTGTGTGATTCTGTTTGTTATCCAAACACAGACAGTAATAAGAGCCTGTGTCTGAGTGGGAGAAAGAGCGGCTAGTCTGTAGCGTTACCAGTGGGATTTAACTCCGTAATTTCAATTTGTATTGCACGTTGCTCAGCTCTTGGGAATCCAAGAAACTTCACACCAGTGCTAGCATAGCCACAGAACCATCTGAGTTACAAGACAAAGGGGCTACAGGACAGTACTTTGTTTTGCATATTTTTTTTCTACAAAAAAACCCAAACTTGCCATCGGTCCAGAAATGAGGCCTATTTACATTGAAGTGGCACCAAACGATGTGCTTCGGGAGATAGCGAGGGATTGAAATGGAAGAAGAATAGACGTTCCCCAGCTGATGTCGGAGTATAAAAGTATTTGCTGTGATTCCTTCTTCCTTCCAAATGGTTATAGTGAATTTTGGTGCTGATGACACGTGCATGTCTGGCAGACACTGAAGTCTTCTAGTTATTCTTAGAGCCGGTGCAGTATGGGCAGTGACAGCACACGCTTCCTCCAAACTGCCCTGCCGGTGCATTTTGTCCTGTACCTACAAAGTCCACTCTAGCAGTCGATGGAGACTAAAATCGTACTTCCATCTTTGATATCCCTCGGTCTACATTTTTTTTTTTGTGTGTGTGTGTGTGTGTGTGTGTGCATGATGTGGACACCTCTCCACCTGGAACTGGACTGAGGCCACTGGATCACTTCATGGAAGAGCTGTGCAGTGGCTTTTGGTGTTATGTGAACCAGCAATCCAGAGGTGACAGGCTCCATACCTCCTTGCCAGGGTCTTGAGCCCTCTAGAACAGGGGTGGGCAAACTTTTTGGCCCGAGGGCCACATCGGGGTAGCAAAACTGTAATGGAGGGCCGGGTAGGGAAGGCTGTGCCTCCCCAAACAGCCTGGCCCCCGCCCCCTATCTGCTCCCTCCCACGTCCTGCCCCCTGACTGCCCCCCCAGAACCTCCGACCCATCCAACCCCCCCTGCTCCTTGGCCCCTGACCGCCCCCTCCCAGGACCCCCTGCCCCTAACCGCCCCCAGGGACCCCACCCCCTAGCCAGCCCCCCCCCCCCGCTTCCTGACTGCCCTGACCCTTATCCACACCCCCGTCCCCTGACCGACCTCCCTCCTCCCCCAGAACCTCCACCCCATCCAACCACTCCCTGCCCCCTTACCATGCCGGAGCCAGCCACGCCACCGTGCTGCCCGGCAGGAGCGGCAGGCCAGAGCGCTGGCGGCATGGCACGCTGAGGCTGCGGGGGAGTGGGGACAGCGGGGGAGGGGCCGGGGGCTAGTCTCCCTGGCCGGCAGCTCAGGGGTCGAGCAGGACGGTCCCGCGGGCCGTAGTTTGCCCACCTCTGCTCTAAAATGTGATCGGTTTTCCAGAGTCTGGGTCTTCCTTTCACAGGAGCGTGCAACTGCTGCTGGTGTGATGAGAGCTGCATGCATGTCAGAGCTGCATGTCTGTTGCACTCTCTTCNCCCCCCCCCCCCCCCCCCCCCCCCCCCCGTTCCCATTTCCTGGCTTCCCTGAATCTGGGCCCTTTCAGTCTGGGTCAGTTGTGCTGAAAGGCCCACCCCGGACAAAGGCTCCTTTGTAGACAGCTGCAGCTGGTCACAGCCATGTCCTTCTCTCTCCATTGCTTCTAAACACTCGTTGGTCCCCGCGGTACCACCCGGTGACAGCAGTGCCTCTCGGGATGAGCGTTGCTCGGTTTTGCCAGCCAATGGGCATTTTGGACTCTGACACGTTACAGAAATGACGCTGTCGAGGAGGGTGTCGCAGAAGGAAAAAACAAACCTGTGGCAGTACCGTGTGTGGATAACAAGGATAACAAACTACTCCCTGAGACCCTGCAAGCAACAATAGGCCTCGCCCCCACCTCTCCTTACGTTCACTGTTAGGACCTTCCATTTATAAAGCCAGATCCCAAAGTCCTGCCTCTGTTTCTACCCGTCCTTACACAGTCAAAGCTCCCATTTGACTCCCTCGTCTTTCGTTCATTTCAAACACTGTGCACGGCTGTCACCGAAGTGCAGCCATTGCTGGGGTGGGAACGCGGCACCACCACGCAGCTGCGGCTTGGGAGCCGGGCCGCAACCGTGGGATTGCAAATTTGGACTGCCCTGTTTGTCGTCCTCGGAGTGGCTGCATTCCCATTTCTGGTCCCCGTAACTGCTTATGTGGGTGCCGAGGAAGGGAAAGTGAAATCCGCAGGGGGAAAGCAGGGAGATTGAATGCAATGACCAGAAATGGCGATTCTTGCAAATGAGAGATTAAATGATCACAACTGGTCTCTCCGAAAAGATACCCACGTGCCAAATGTGCCTTCACAACGTGGTCCAGCGTGGATGCTGTTGTGTTTACTACCCTTTTAGCAGAGTATTTTCCTCCATTGCTCCCAGTTGCTGGGCCCTGCCTCTGCCTGCCTGCCTGCTAGCTCTCTAGACTAGAAAGCCATTAACCGAAGGGCATCTTCTGCAGCCCACAGGCTGCCTGGGCAGCGATGCAGAGGGTCGTGTGCACACGTGTCTCTCTCTTCCCTGAATTTAGTGCGGACGTAGGCAGCAGCGGAACATTTGCTGGTCACCGTCGTGACTCATATTTTTATCCAGGCACTGCCAGGCCAGCAGGAGTATTTATAGGAGCTGCCTGGGAGGCTGATGTGCCACTCCTGGAAAAGGCAGCTGCGTGCGTTAGCAGCCGCGTCGCCAGCACGATCGGCACAGGACAAGCCTCTTGTCTTTGCCTGATTGCAATCGTTTAATGCAGTCCAAATCCATAGATCGAATAAGCAAGTCGATGGCTGCTCGTGGGAGTCACTGCATTGCGCGGTGCAGCAGAAACACTCCATGTGCCAGTCTGGCAACATTGTGCTGCCAACCCTGGAAATATTTTTGTATTTGGGGTCAAAAGGGAGAGGAGATTTTGCTTTTTTTTTTTTTTTAAACCGATGGGAGTTAGGCACCGAAATACCTCTGGGGATCTGGGTCTTAGTGTGTGTGTGGGGAGAAGGTGAAGGGGGCAGATTATCTCACATCTACCTCCTGCTAGGAATTTTACATCTTCCTCTGAAACGTCAAGTGCAGAGAAGGGATGCTGCATGAGAGGGACCATGGGTCTGATCCAGTCCAATTCCTTTGCTCTTTGTAGCAGTTTGGTCTATATGAGAACGAGGAATTTCCTAAGGGAGTGGGGCGAGCCCTGTTTAAAACTAGGATGGAGAACATATTTCAGGGGACAGTCCTACCCTGGCTTCTTAGGGAGGGACTAGATGGAGAATCTGTTGGGATCATCTCCCAGGGCTGTGGTTTAATCCCGTTGTGTTGGGGCCTGCCTGGCTGGTTACTCCTGCTATTATGTGTTGTGTTTGAAACAAATCGTTGAGCCTGGGCAGGGCACCTCGGTTCCTTCCACTTGGGCATCAGCCTCATTCTCCTAGATGCTGAAAATATTTCAGCAGTTCCCCTCTGGGGAATTTAGCACCAGACACCCAAAGTCTGGGCATTTCTCTTTAATGCTGGTAGCAACCAGTGTCTGCCTCTCACCTCCCTCCCCTGCCTGGAGCCTGGGTCTCATGACCCATCTGTCATTCTCCAGGAATGCTCTTTAAATATACTTAGGTGGGCTAGTGAGTGTGAACTTCCCCTTCTCTTCACCCCTATTCCCTCTTCACCCTATTCAGGCCCCCTTTTCCCTCGGCCACTGTTTCTGTTCCAGGCCAGCTTGTTGCCGTGTGATCATGTGCGAGTAGAACTTAAGGGAGGCGGTAACAAAACTCCTGCTGGTTAGTAATAGAAATGATGCTCTGAATGTTATCAGATTGGGCGCTGCGACTCTTCTGTAGCACATACAGTGTCGTGTTACTTTATATTATGCATGGGCATCTGAAGGGCAAATGCCTGGCTTAGCTGAATGCCCCTCCCACTCCCCTTTCTCCCAGCCCCGCCACCTGTTCGAGGGAGCTCTCGTTAGCTTCTGCTCTCCTGATTCAAGGTTTTCTCCTTCCTTGTGCTGCTTCCGCACTGATTATTGTCTCCTCTGGCTCAGGTGGATGGGGGTGGGGTTTATTCCCTGCTGAGATCCTACAGAGTGTTACAAAGGGCCATGTGGGGCCTGGAGGGTGTTGACAACTCCAGGGACCTCTCCAGTGGTAGGGGATTAGGGTTGCCAGGTGTCCGGTTTTCGACCAGAACGCCCGGTCGAAAAGGGACCCTGGCGGCTCCGGTCAGCACTGCCGACCGGGCCGTCAAAAGTCCGGTCGACAGTGCTGCGGGGCTAAGGCAGGCTGGTCCATACCTGTCCTGGCACCGTGCTGTTTCCCGGAAGCAGCCAACAGGTCCAGCTCCTAGGCAGGGGTGGGCCACAGGACTCCGTGTGCTGCCCCGGCCCCAAGCACCGGCTCCGCACTCCCATCGGCAAGGAACCATGGCCAATGGGAGCTAGGGGGTGGGCGGTGCCTGCAGGTGACAGCAGCGCATGGAGCCTCCTGGGCCCCCTGTCTAGGAGCCGGACTTGCTGGCCGCTTCTGGGGTGCAGCGCGGCGCCAGGACAGGCAGGGAGCCTGCCTTAGCTCTGCTGTGCCGCTGACCGGGAGCCGCCCGAGGTCAGCCTGAGCCCCAGCCCTGAGCCCCCCCAAACCTGGAGCCTCCTCCTGCACCCCAAACCCCTCATCCCAGTCCCCACCCTGGAGCCCGAACCCACAGTTAGAGCCCTCACCCCCTCCTGCTCTCCAACCCCCTGCACCAGCCCAGTGAAAGTGAGTGATGGTGGAGGAGAGTGAGCCACCAAGGGAAAGGGAATGTAGTGAGCAGGGGGCGGGGGCAGGGGGTGGGGCCTCAGGGAAGGGGTGGGGCTAGGGTGTTTGGTTTTGTGCGATTAGAAAGTTGGCAACCCTATAGGAGACCCAAATACTGCACAGGGAACTTTTAAGCAGAAAGATGTTAGATACTTCTCTTGTGCTATCTAAATCAGGTGGTGAATCTCTTTGATAAAAAAATGATGGTTACATGCATAACGTTCCATAAAGGAGGAAAATGATGCCTTAATCTTTTTACTAGAGCAGTTCTCCTTGCCATTTTCTGTGATCTATTGGTCCAAAGCAGTGGTTCTCAACCTGTTTACCATTGTGGGCCGCATATGGAGCTCTCTGTGTTTATGTGGGCTGCATCCACACAATATATATACTTCCTGTATGGCCCTGAGGATGTCACATGGGCCACAGCTGTGTGCTGATTGGGCTGCAAGCTGTCCACAGGCTGCAGGTTGAGAACCATTGATCCAAAGGGACCAGATGTAAAGTTTGGCCACATATCCAAACTCCCCCAAAGTGTTGGGCTGCAGGGTTTTGCTTCTGGCCCAGTTGATTCGTGTGGCGTATTTCTCTTTGGGCGTGCTCCGGAAGCGTGACCCAAATGCTGTGTAAGGGGCGGAGCTGACTCAGTAGTTCAGAGATGTGTGCTTCTTCCTTCGGAGGATATTTTTCCTCTGACAAAATGGTTAGGGGAGGGAATGGAATGTAACGTCTTTCCCCGGTGGATCTTACGTTTCCTCGGCCAGTGGAAGGTTATGCCAGAGCCCTCTCTGAAGAGATGGTAACGCTCTGGAAAACGTCATTGGCCGCCCATCTAGCATGAAGGGTGATGGAGAGGCTGGGAGGTGATGTTCTCCTGGGTTCCCTTCTATCTCCCAGCTTCTCTTAGAAACTCGATGTATATGTATTTCAGCCCCCGCCCCCAGCAAAGCAGCATGGAAGAGGAATCTTGGCTTCCTGGGTGTATTGAGAATTGCTGCTGTCTGGCTGAGGGATTGGTGAATGGGGAATTTTCACCTCTAGTTCAGAAGTTCACCATTGACCCAGCTCAGCAGTGACCAAAACTCAGCTTTGTCTTTTAAGCAATAGGCTGTTGATCTCGGGCTAGTTCCTAATGGACAAGTGCTCTCATTACAGCAGAGAGAACAAGGACTGAATGGGACGTAAAGCTCCCTATTATGTTTTCACTGTGGAGTTAACCCTAACCCCCCCTCACACACACACACACACACACACACACACACACACACACACACCCCTCTCGTCTGAGTTTGGTGGGGCTTTCACCCTGGAGTGGGTGAGGGTAGCCCGACTTCTTAGCCATGAGGACGCAGGCTAAATCACTCCAGTGCTGATAGTCCTGCAGTGCCTGTGTGCTCAGATGGACAGACCGGTTCCCCAACGATTCGGTGGAAAAGAACCACAGAGCAGCTCAGCTTGCAGCAGACACCCCCAGGAGACACACCTGGGGGAAGGCAGCACTAGTGAGGACACAGGAACTCGGGTACGACATCGCAGCGGGGACACTCACACCCAGGCTAGACTAATCAGAGGGCTCCGACCCAGTGTCTGACCACGCGGGTGAACTCTGCAGTGAAGACATACCCCTAGAGGGTGGTCCCTTCTTGGTACAGGCGACCATGCAGGGCAGCATGGGGGTGGGGGGGGGGGCAGCTTGCTCTGCCCCTGCCTATGCTTGTCCTGCTTTGTGATCATGAAAGTTTTGTAAGATGGCCGCCTGCCGGATTCTTCTTTTGTTCTTGCTTCCTCTGTAGCTGCTCTTTTCCTTCCTATAACAGCTGCTGAGGCTGCCATATTGAGTCTTCTGTTGCTTCCTGCCACGCAGAAGCTTCGTATGGCAGTTGAGGCTCCTAAGCCATGTTCAGTCACCCCCTTTCCAGTTCTGGGTTCTTCTCTTGCATTCTCACACAGCAGGGATTTAACACACTGAAAAGCCAAACAAAACCTGCTGTCAAATTTCTTTCCCTCACATAGGTCATTAAGACCTGGGATCTCCTCCTCCGTTGGTGCCTCCCCTTTCCTAACCTCTGCATGACACCGGGGAACAGGAACTGAACCAGGAACCACAAGGGTTACTGTATGTGCTGTGAAACCAAGCCAGAAAGGAGACCTTAATTGAATGATCCTATTCCTGGCAGCGGATCTGCTCTCTTACATGCATCAGATGAGCTGTCTCCTGGAAAATCAAGCTTGTATTGTATTTGTTAACTGTTGGAGGAAAACAGCAAGCCATTTAAGTGAGTCAATTCAGCAGCANCTGTAGCTGCTCTTTTCCTTCCTATAACAGCTGCTGAGGCTGCCATATTGAGTCTTCTGTTGCTTCCTGCCACGCAGAAGCTTCGTATGGCAGTTGAGGCTCCTAAGCCATGTTCAGTCACCCCCTTTCTAGTTCTGGGTTCTTCTCTTGCATTCTCACACAGCGGGGATTGAACACACTGAAAAGCCAAACAAAACCTGCTGTCAAATTTCTTTCCCTCACATAGGTCATTAAGACCTGGGATCTCCTCCTCCGTTGGTGCCTCCCCTTTCCTAACCTCTGCATGACACCGGGGAACAGGAACTGAACCAGGAACCACAAGGGTTACTGTATGTGCTGTGAAACCAAGCCAGAAAAGAGACCTTAATTGAATGATCCTATTCCTGGCAGCGGATCTGCTCTCTTACATGCATCAGCTGAGCTGTCTCCTGGAAAATCAAGGTTGTATTGTATTTAACTGTTGGAGGAAAACAGCAAGCCATTTAAGTGAGTCAATTCAGCAGCGACCGTAAATGTTTAAAATCTCTAACCCACAACACCCCAGACTGCCGAGGTAGCACCACTTTCTTTTAAAGACCGTCTAGTTGGACGGTTCATGTTAGGACCCAAGCTGTGGATGGTTGATTGCAGATGGTTAATGCTTAAACAGGGCAGGTTAAGTACGAGGAAGGCTGGTTTTGTCACGCATGACATGCCTGTTCCTGTTCGTTGTAATAAAAAGTGCCACTAAACGGACCCCGTTAGAGTCCCCAAAACAAATCTTAGATGGCTTTGAAAAATAAACACACCAGCTTGTCTGCCACTTTCTAGTGTAAAGCGCTCTCGCAAGCGCACGTGCACACACGCTCACGTGAGGCAGAGTGTGTAAAGCTTTAGCACAGCTGCGTCAACTGGAAAACCATTCTGGGTATTGGCATTTTAAGTAAGCCTCCAGCTTCCATTTCACTTCCAAGCCTCTTTCACCGGCACTACTGTAGCAAAGTGGCTTTTATTGGGAATTTTAGAAACTGAACTGGAGAGTGGGAACAACCTGATATTGTAATACCCACATAAGTATGGGACAAAGACCACACAGTACTTAGACTTCCTATCATTTCAATTTGGGTAATTGCAAAAACAAAAAAATCCCAGTGGAATTTTAAGAATAAAAATGAAATATAGGCATTGGACTCTGGAACATAAACTTATTACTGATCCAAGATCCCATCCTCTTCCTCACAGATAACCTTAGGGGGCAGATGACAGGCGAGACAGTCAAACGTACACGTGACATATAAGGTTTGGTTAATCTTGCGAGGTATTGATACCATGCTCACCTGCATGGCATCTGAGTGGCTCCTGCTTGGGCATAGTGCCATGTGTAGTGTCTCCCTCTAATGGCTAGTCCGCATGAAAGATAAGAGCCTGCTAGCTAGTGGAGTGGCTCCTTTGGTTCGAGTGCTAGTGGCCCCCTGCGTTGGAGCTGAAGGTCGCGGGATCTATCCCCAGAGGAGATTGTTAGGCATATCTGTGGCGAAGAATGAAATACATTGTAGGTTGACTTTCTAGAATCCTCGTGTGTGCTGGGTAGTGGCATACAGGTAGCTTGGGCCGAAGTATACATCTGTATGATTGACACTGTTTATGTGGCTCCATGTTACTAAGTTCTGCAAAATCATTCTTTCAAGGCGTTCTGTGGGGACTATAAAATCCTAGAGATATGGTCACAAAATCCTGAACGTCTGATGGGAAGGGGGAGGATCCTTCCAATTTAGCCACCAGAAGACAGTCCTATCCTGTACCTACTTCACTATGGTGCTCACTCAGCTGACATTAATTACCAAAATTCATACAGAAGACGGCTGGACAACTGGGGGAGAAAATGTAGATGGGTTCTGTGGGGCTGGTTAATTGCCCTGGAGAAATAAGGTTAGCCCAGCGCTGTGGATAATTCATGTAACTGATTAATTTTTAAAATCTAAAAAGTCACGTTGTTAACGTCAATAAAAGCCTTATACGTCGCTTGTCTACACACACGTTATGAGTCAAATTCATCCGTGGAGCGATCCAGCAACGAATTTGATCTGCATCACTTGTGACCATATGAACGTTCGAGTCATGAGTGCATCAACCACAATGCATTAGCTTAAGGTTGGAACTCGACGGTCGTTAGGACTGGTTGAAAAATTTCTGTCAAAATTGTGAGAGGAAATTGGGTTTTCTATTTCCACAGACAATGTCTGCTTTCTGGGCAAACTTTTGACTTTGCGTCATAATTGCAAACTGAAAATGCTTTGGTTTCCTGATGAAAAGTCAAAATTTTCTACAGAAAATTAAACTTTTTTTTTTGGTTGAAACTTTTTTTTAGCTTGACTATTAATACCCTGCACGGCAGAGGGTGTTGGACTGTGAACTCTTGACACAACAGGGCAATGGACAGAACAGCTGAACTCCGAAGCTTTGCCAAATTAGTTTTTGCTTGAATCTGGAGTGTCTCCCCCGGCCTGTTCCTTTCATTTAGTGTGTATTTATAGGGGGCAGGCTAGATAGGCCCAATGTGTATTTGCAAATTCACTATATTAGGCTATAAGTGGGTGAAGCAGTCTAGTAAGTGAAACCCATACAGGTCTGTCTCATCTTACGCTGGGGTTACGTTCCGCGGTCAGCACGTAAAGCGAAAACCGCGTATAGTCAAAATTACATTGAGTGTAATGGCGGGCAGAATCACCCGCACTACAGAAACAGTATTTAAATTATTTCTCTTTTTTTCTTTTTTTTTCTTTTGTTTTTGCCGACCGCGTAAAGCTGAAATCGCACATGTTAAATGCGCCTAAGATGCGACAGACCTGTACTAAAAAGCACACATAAGCAACACAAACTACTCTTTCCTCCCCCCCGGCTGCTGATCTGGTCACATGCTGTCCCATATCGCATGAGTTTACAAGGCTCTGCAGAGTTTGCTCCCATTGTAAGTCTCAAAGACCAGACTTGAGGCTTTCTTCCNCCTCCCCCCCCCCCCCCCCCCCCCCCCCCCCCCCCCCAATTTCAAATGCCCTGTTAAATGACAAAGCTGGGCAAGGACGTTTTCAAGGGAACAGCAGGAGAAAATGAGACCTTTGAACGCACCATGAAATTCAGAGTAGGCATCACCTTTAAAAGGTTATGGGGCTTTCCCCGGATTGATGTGAAATTAGTTTCATTTTACTTAGTTGGTGTATATTAACGGATATAACCACCATGATCATCTGGCGTACTGAACAGTATGTATTTGTGGGGATGGAAGGAAGCTGAATTCGTTGTTAATAGTGTTGATCCTGACTCATTAATAGAATGATCTTGTAATTTTACGTCCACACACAATCACTTCAGGCAAGATAGTTAAGCCTCATTTTTTACTTTTGCTGCCCTGTCGGGATGTGTATTTCTTCCACTCCTGGGATCGATCTTCCAAACACCTAGGCCGGTTTTGCAAGGGCCATGACTTGCACACTAGTGCTGGCTCTTGTAGATGAAATCTAGGTTCTTAAACTCTGGTCTCTGAAGTTACAAAAAGAGCCATTGGCTCATGTGTGAGAATATATTGTTGGAGAAAACCTTAAGTTCCCTGTCAAGAGTTGGGTGCTGAAGTCCAGGGTCAAGGTGGCAATTAACTGAGTTAACCCTGTAAGAAGGAGCTGTTGGCGTGCTATTGGAATAATCTGCTACGGCCATTCAGAGGCCCAGTGCTGGTATGGAGGCATGGCACCTCTATGCAGCTGGCCCTGCACATCCAGTGGATCCTCAAAATTCATATGGATCTTGTGACCTGTCGGGCTGGGTGTCCAAGACTCCCTGCTTCTTCTCTGCGGTGTAAATCCTGCCCCGCAGTTGGAAAAAATTGGGATGAAACTCCTTTAGGTGGAACTTCACAGGGGCTTCCTTCAGCAGGCCCTCAGCCAAGTTGACACACTTGGGGTTTACGTGGGTATTCACCCACGAAAGCTCATGCTGCAAAACGTCTGTTAGTCTATAAGGTGTCACAGGATTCTTAGTCTGGATCTGTAAAAGCAGCAAACACAGCTACCCCTCTGATACTTGGGGTTTAGTCACATCTGCTATAAGGTGCTTTGGTTGGTTTCTGATAAGAAGGGGAGGGCGCTTCTTGGCCAAGATTTATTTTAGTCACCCAGAAAAGAAGTTGCAGGAGTGGTTGAATATCAGTGGTGTGTATGTTAATTTGGACAGAACTTTGAGATCCTTCTCAAATGCTGGATAAACATGTGAGATCATTGTGTGTGGGAATGATGGGGGTCTGTGACTGGGGCAGTCCCATGCCCCAGCTATTGACTGGCTGCATCGGAACGATGGGCAAGCTAGAGCAGCCTTTGAGACTACTGTGACCTGTACTGGGAGTGGTAGAGGCTCACATAGGGTGGCCAGGTGCCCGGTTTTTGACTGGAAAATCCGATCAAAAAGGGGACCTGACGGTGTCCGGTCAGATCTACTGACCGGACACCCAAAGTCCGGTCACTGTGGGCGGGGGAGGCACTGAGTCATCACCTCTGTCAGCTCCTACTTAGCCAGGTCCGCCTCCTACCTGTGTCAGGCGGCTGCAATTCCCAGCCCCGGCTCCACAGGCAAGTCCCTCCCGACCCAGGCAGAGGTGGGGGAGAGAGGGGAAGAGCAGCGAGTGACGGGAGGAGGCGGAAAGAGGAGCGAATGGGGGCAGGGCCTCAGGGGGATGGGGTGGAGCAAGAGCAGGGCCTCGAGGGAAGGGGGGGGGGCCTCGAGGGGAGGGGCAGGGTCTCGAGGGGAAGGGGCAGGGAAGGGGAGGTTCCTGCTGGAGTGTCCGTTTTTTAAATATTACAAAGTTGGCAACCCTAGGCTCACAGCAACACACAGATCTGGCAAGGGACCCAACCCCCTTTCCTCTCCAGCCACTACACCAGACTGTGTCCTTAAGCAGGAATAAATCAGGGGCTAAATCTGCACCCGTGCCCTCTTCTTGACCCCCCCCCCCCACCTTTGTTTCTACATGCTAGAAGTGTTTAGGGTCTGGTTCTCAGGTATGCCAAGGCCCCTTTATGACACTGACTCCTGCTTTAACTTTAATTTTTTTTAGGTGTCTTCACTCCAGAAAGTCAAACTCAATTTGACGGGCCAGATTCGGATCTCAGTTACACCAGTGTAAATCGTGAGCAGTTCTGTTGAACTGACACTGGTGTAGCTGAGATCAGAGTCCAGCCCCAGGAGTTTTGCAAAGTGTCTATTTATTCTTGAAGCCAGCGGGGCTCTTTGCATGAGTGACGGCTGGCGGATCAACCCCTTCTCCCCCCATCTGTATGTTTTCCCAACATATTACAGATGTCACTTCTTCGTGACTCGTTTGAGCAGATGAAATGAGCAAGTTTAATCCATGCTTAGTTCAGCAGACTCTCTTGCATAACGGAGGCTCTACTCTGGACGCATAGTGGCTTTCTGCAATCCCCCTGCATCATGCACTGGTGCTGCTGGTCCATTTCTGGTTTTAAGGATCTCGGGGCAGGGCTGTAATAGGAGGTGCTGGCGCCTGGGAGCAGGAGGCCTGAAGGTTGCTGACAGTCCTATGGTTATTAATGACCAGGGCAGGGACCAGCAGGCCTGAGAATAGACTCCACACTTGCTTTAAAGGAGACAGCTGACAATGGTGTTTGATACAGCGATACTTCTTTGCCTGACATTTGACTGACAGTGACACAAACCCAGTGTCCTCTCAGCAGTAGCTTAGATCTGGTGACATTTACAAGCAGAGCTGCTTTCTCCAGCCTAATTTTAGATGGATCGTGTGTGTGTGTGTGAATTTAATGAGAGATATAAAGGCAGAAGAAAACTTATCCAAACAGAGATGAAACAAGGGTACTAACTGTGGCTAGAGACCGAAAGAGGGTCGTCTCTCACTTCTGTGTTTGCTTGAAAACTTTAACATACCTAGAGGATGTGTGGTTATTCTCTGCTTTAGCGTGTGTGGGCCTTACTCCCTTGAAAGTTAATGGTAAACTTGTGTAACTATGTGACTCTCTCTAACCCAAGTGTTCGTTTCTGATGGTTTTGCAATGCGAAGAATGTCTGTGTATGTCTGTGTGTATGTGTATACGTAGGGGATGAGTGTTTAAACGCCAGGGCTAGGGGTCAAGCTAGTTGGAAATGCAGTGTGGTCTCCTCCGGTAACTGAGATTTCATTTCTTTCCTTATACTTCTATTTTTTTTTTTTTTTTTTCAAATGAATCTCCTGTTGGTGAAAAGCTGCTGGGCTGCCACAATGAAATCTGCACGCCACAGAACTGCTCCAGCTGCGGCGGGCCAGGATAACTAGAACTTGCAGCAGGATTCAACCCTGACCCAAAGGGAGCAGCTGCGACGGGCGCTTAGCCTGAATGGCCGTGCCAGTCCTTGGGGCGTCTGCCGGGTTCTGATTGTTTGCGATGTGGGCACCTGTCCACCAGGCTTTGGTCAGAGACCTGCTAACTCGTTTCATATATACTAGGTCACCGAGCCAATGTCAGATGGTAACTTTCCGTTACTAACAACCTGGGGCCAATTTCAGACCAGTGACTTAGAGATGAAAGGCTTCATATCCCATTACCAACCGCCCCTTGAGCCATCCGCCGCCCTGCTGAGCCTACGTTCCTTGAGAAGCTGCTTCTTGTCGGCAAACATGTCTTTCCTCTGAGGCCATCTTCTCCAAGGACTGAGCAGGGAACAGGCCATGCAATCTAAATAGAAATGAATGCCTTTTTAGCCTGACCCTTTGGGCTGAGGGGAGAGATGATTGCTCTCTTTAAATATGTCAGAGGGATAAATACCAGGGAGGGAGAGGAATTATTTCAGCTCAGTACTAATGTGGACAAACGGATATAAATTGGCCGTCGGGAAGTTTAGGCTTGAAATTAGACGAAGGTTTCTAACCATCAGAGGAGTGAAGTTCTGGAACAGCCTTCCGAGGGAAACAGTGGGGGCGAAAGACCTCTCTGGCTTTAAGATTAAGCTTGATAAGTTTATGGAGGGGATGGTTTGATGGGATAACGTGATCTTAGTCAATAGGTCAATAACGTGCCATCACTGGTAATTAGTACCAATGGTCAATGATGGGATATTAAAAGTTACTACAGAGAACTTTTTCCTGAGTGTCTGGCTGGAGAGTCTTGCCCGCATGCTCGGGGTTCAGCTGATCGCCATATTTGGGGTCGGGAAGGAATTTTCCTCCAGGGTAGATTGGCAGAGGCCCTGGAGGTTTTTCGCCTTCCTCCGCAGCATGGGGCAGGGGTCGCTTGCTGGAGGATTCTCTGCAACTTGAAGTCTTTAAATCATGATTTGGGGACTTCAACAGCTGAGTCAAGGGAGAGAATTATTCC
>QXTE01000156.1:3471454-3592082 GCA_003942145.1 Platysternon megacephalum
CTTTTTCCTGAGTGTCTGGCTGGAGAGTCTTGCCCGCATGCTCGGGGTTCAGCTGATCGCCATATTTGGGGTCGGGAAGGAATTTTCCTCCAGGGTAGATTGGCAGAGGCCCTGGAGGTTTTTCGCCTTCCTCTGCAGCATGGGGCAGGGGTCGCTTGCTGGAGGATTCTCTGCAACTTGAAGTCTTTAAATCATGATTTGGGGACTTCAACAGCTGAGTCAAGGGAGAGAATTATTCCAGGAGTGGGTGGGTCAGCTTTTGTGGCCTGCATCATGCGGGAGGTCAGACTAGATGATCATAATGGTCCCTTCTGACCTTAAAGTCTATGAGTCTGAGTCAGATACTGTACATCCTCCTCTGGATGCATCAGGGTTTTGCAAGGGTCTCCTCCTGGCATCACAATGAGAACGTACACAAAGGGCTGCCAAAGGTAATCCATGGGAAACGTTGTGACCCTATTGGCCATGCCTTGCTGGAGAGCTAAACCGTGACTTTAGATGGGGTGAAAGTGGCAGCGTTTTGCTCAGGGGCTCAGTGCTGAGCGATATCTGGAGAGGCTGTTTGTGTATGCTAGATATACCCGTTTCAGCATGGGGCTAGCGGTTATAAAAGTGGCTCTGTCAGGAGAGTATAATGAATGAAAGGTCTCTCTGAGCTTCCCTCCCAACCAAAGATTAAGGCCCAAATGTAGCCCTGGCGTAAGCTGACACAGCTTCATTGACTTCAGTGGGGTTGCACCTGCTAGGTTAGCCTTACATTTGTGCCAAAGCTTTGGAAAACGTTGACTCTAGCAAGCTCCTGACTCGCTGGCCGTAAAGAACTCCAGGCTGCGTTAGGTGGAAAAGAGCAAGCTGGAAAGAGTTTCCATTTCTTCTTCCTCTCAACTTCAGCTTCCCTCCCTACTTCACGTATTCTTATGTAAGCAGCGCTGGGAGTGTTTTGAGCTGACAGATGTCCATCAAATGAGCATATTCTTTTGCCTTCATGAGACGTGGACATCTAAGTATACGCCAGTGCGGCATTCTGCAACCTCACCGCCTTTTCCCTAATCAGTTGGCCAGACATGCCAGATTCACTGGTATAATTACCATTCAGTACTCTTTCTTTGCATTGCAGTATTGCTTATCCATGGATCAGGACCCCATTGTATTATGTACTGTAACTGTACGCCCAAAAGAGAAGGAGGTCCTTGTTGCCAAGAAGGCTAACGGAATTTTGGGCTGTATAAGTAGGAGCATTGCCAACAGATCGAGGGACGTGATCATTCCCCTCTATTCGACACTGGTGAGGCCTCACGTGGAGTACTGTGTCCAGTTTTGGGCCCCACACTACAAGAAGGATGTGGAGAAATTGGAAAGAGTCCAGCGGAGGGCCACAAAAATGATTAAGGGGGCTGGAACACATGAGTTATGAGGAGAGGCTGAAGGAACTGGGATTATTTAGTCTGCGGAAGAGAAGAATGAGGGGGGATTTGATAGCTGCTTTCAACCACCTGAAAGGGGGGTTCCAAAGAGGATGGATCTAGACTGTTCTCAGTGGTAGCAGATGACCGAACACGGAGCAATGGTCTCAAGTTGCAGTGGGGGAGGTTTAGGTTGGATATTAGGAAAAAAACTTTTTCACTAGGAGGGTGGTGAAGCACTGAAATGGGTTACCTGGGGGGGTGGGGGGGTGGGGGTGGGGGTGGAATCTCCTTCCTTAGAGGTTTTTAAGGTCAGGCTTGACAAAGCCCTGGCTGGGATGATTTAGTTGGGGATTGGTCCTGCTTTGAGCAGGGGGTTGGACTAGATCTCCTGAGGTCCCTTCCAACCCTGATATTCTATGATTCTGTGAATGCTCTGGTGACTCAATGCAGTGGCCATCATAAGTGGTGCAAACAGCCAGACCATGCTGGTGAATCTGTCCCATAACCTCTCTTACCTGGGTTTTGGATTTTCTGGGGAGTTGTGGGTGGAGAATTTGATACATTAGGATCCCTATGAGGAGGTCCACAGAATGAAAGCTCTGGGGTGCTGCCAATTTAATGGGCATGTCTCTCGTTCCCTGGGTTTTGTTCAGGGATTGCACCTACTCCACCAGCTAATAATAGCCTGGCATCAAAAGCTGCAGCCACCCTCTGTTGGGTCTGTAAATCCAGAAGAGGTGTGTTGGCTCTGACTTTTAAATCTGAGGTGACTCAAAGGGGAAACTTCTGCAACCACTAATCCAATTAGAGAGGTTTCCCCAGCCATTCTGTGGTGGCGACGCACGTTCTTGGCTTTTTCATTGCTGTCTTGTGTCGTGATTTTAAATAATCGCCGCTGTATTGTTATCCGGTCTGTTTTAACCCTGATGAATGTGCCTATTGGGTGGCAGGAATAAAAGCTATACTCAGTATATCTGAAATGAGCCCTTTTGAGTTGCAGTGGCATCATGCCTCTCTGGGCCGTTGGGCACTGACAGCTTTTGTCCACTTGTATGTAATATATTCATCATCTGTCGCCACTCGCCCAGCCCAGAACTGAGCAAACACCCTTCGTATCCAAGCCTGGTAACTGAATCCTTAAGTGCTGTCAAAAATAAAACCTGCTGAGCATGAATCGAATCTGGTTATCTGAGAACTGGAAATATTCTGAAGGACAGAAACGAGTCAGTCGATAATTGGGCATGTTGGGGGCAGAGAGAAGTAACTGTCCACCCCATTCTTGACATTTCACATTAGTTTAAAAATCTTGGTTTGGGACAGGAGTGGGGCATGGTCAGGAAAATCTATTTACCTTTTTTTTTTAAGCACCTGAGCTCTGCAGTGTCCCTATATTCTAAAGGAGAGAGACAGTGAACGCGCCTCTGTACGTACTTAGCATACCTTTCCATTGATGTGGAAGCTGCATTAGTACCGGAGGGACGTGGTGAATTTGATTCAGGTTTTAGCGAACGCTAGCACCCTTCTGCAGTTCCAGCTTTCTCACGTGAAAACCAGATTCTGTTTCTGTCTCTAATTTGTGGCAGCCACAGGCAGGCTCCTCATTTGCGGAGGGCCAGACGTCCACGCCATTTTCCTCTTCTTTGTGTTGGAGATGGTATTGTGACAACTCATCGTCCCCCTAGGGCTTCACAGTAGTCATGTTCCTGCAGACCGTGATCACTTGGAACTTCATGCCAACAGAGGGTCTACGATTCCGATCCTCCCGCTCCAAAAGCACACGCTTCTAAGACTAGCGCTCATGTGGAATCTTCATTCGCTTTTGGCAGTATAGGGCAAATGACTCAAAATTGAGCAGTCCTGATTCCATCCAGTGGGGGGCAGCGTGGTCACACATCCATACTAGCATTTCATTACAATACTTCGCTGTTTTTTATAGCACCTTTCGTCAGAGGGTCTCAAATGCTTTTCAGATATTGGCTATGTAATGAAACCTGACAGTCCCTCCAGTGAAGTAGGAATGTATTTAACAGGTGGGGAAACTGAGGCACAAAGTGGTTTTTTTTATTTTTAAAGTGACTCACCCAAGGTCATTCAGCAAGTCAGTGTCAGAACTGGGATGAGAACTTGAGCATTCCTTTGTTCAGACCATGTACCCATCCTGTCTAACATGGACAATGTGGCCTGTGGACATTAAAGTTCTCGTCACGTGATGGTCCAGCTAGGATTGCCAGGTATCCGGTTTTCGACTGGAACGCCTGTTCGAAGAGGAACCCTGGCGGCTCTGGTCAGCACTGTTGACCGGGCCGTTTAAAAGTCCGGTTGGTGGCGCAATGGGGCTTAGGCAGGCTCCCTGTCTACCGTGACTCCGCACAGCTCCCGGAAGCAGCCGCATGTCCCCCCTCTGGCTCCTATGCGTAGGGGTGGCCAGGGGGCTCTGCACACTGCCCCCACCCCAAGCACTGGTTCTGCAGCTCCCATTGGCCGGAACCATGGCCAATGGGAGCTGTGGGGGCGGCACCTGCGGACAGGGCAGCACGCAGAGCTGCCTGGCTGCGCCTCTACATAGGAGTCACAGGGGGGACATGCTGCCGTTTCCAGGAGCTGCATGAGGTAAGCGCTGCCTGGAGCCAGCACCCTGACCCCCAACCCTCTGCCCCAGCCCTGATCCCCATCCTGTCCTCCAAAACCTGCATGCCCAGCCCCACCCCAGAACCTGCACCCACAGCTGGAGCCCTCACCCCCCTCCTGCACCCTGGCCTCAGCCCGGAGCCCCCTCCCATACTCCGAACCCCTTGGCTCCACCCCCCAGCTCGGAGCACCCCCCTATACCCCAAACTGCTCACCGCCAGCCCCACCCCAGAGTCTGCACCCCCAGCCGGAGCCCTCACACTCTCCTGCATCCCTGCCCCAGCTCAGAGCCCACTTCCACACTCTGAACTCCTCCTTTCTGGCTCCACCCCGGAGCCTGCACCCCCAGCCTGAGCCTGCACCCCAACCCCCTGAGCCAGCCTGGTGAAAATGAGTGAGTGAGGGTGGGGAGAGCGAGTGACAGAGGGAGGGGGGATGGAGTGAGTGGGGGCGGGGCCTTGGAGAAGGGGTGGGGCCTCAGAGGAGGGGCAGGGCAAGGATGTTCGGTTTTGTGCCGGTAGAAAGTTGGCGACCCTAGCTTGGTATGAATAGAAGTCTCTTCGGTGCCGGAGTCTTGCAGGCGGGTACCCCATAGAGCTCCACATTGTAACTGAGGGGCACATGTGGTCTGGTCCCGTCAGTGCAAATGAAAGCTCCTGGCAAGTTGTCCAATGCGGCCCTGACTCGGGGGAAGTTTTTGAGCGCGACGTCCCTGAGTTTCAGGATACCTGTGCGATGGGGCTCTTCAAGGACTCTCCCCAACCCATACAGGGGTAGGGGCAAGGAGAGCAGGCCTCTAAGTTAGACCTGCCGGCTATGTTTTGGTTGGTGAGTATGGGTGTGACGTGAGCATGCATGTGAAGAGTTCTCGCTTCTGCTGTCCTCACACTACGTGGGCAGGGCAATGAAGCATATGAGACTATTGGTCTCTGTGCATCCAGCAGCGAGCAGTCTGCTCAAAAGAGCGCTACGTCGAACTGCTAATGCAGTGCTTCCTTGAGCTCTAGAGGAAGTAGAGGTCTGTGCTTTTGGAACAAGGGGATCTGAGCTCCAGCCCCGGGGTCCCCATGCAGTTCTGTGTGGCTGTGGTGCCCAGCAGTGACAGCCAGGAAGTCCTGGATTAGTTATTATAATCTAGCATTTCTGTCGTACCTTCCATCTGAGGATCTCAAAGCGTTGTAGGCTGCCTGCAGAGCTGAGCGGAGTAGCAGACATCTGCTGGGATAGACAGACATCTGCCAGCCACAGAGTTCACGGGGAAGAGCCAATTTGGGTCTGGATTCTTGTTTAAAAAAAAAAATCTAGTGATGAATTAGAGAAAAGAATGTCGCTAATTAAGAGGGGACGAGCTGGGGTGTTCTCTAATCCTTGAAAGAACCAGTTTAGATGGGTTTAGTTCTCCAGCAGGATACAGAGTACCCAACATGCACTTAATCAACGATGCACAGGGTAAACGTATTGCATCATCAGAACATCTCGTCATTGGCCGCTCGGGATTCTGTAGCCGGGGCGCTGTGACCGCGCTCTGAGAAGCTGTTAGCTTTTCCAAATAAACCTTTATGGGTGTTGGCATACTACACCAGGTAGAGAATGTTATTGTAGGGTCACCTTTAATGTTACCAGCTTTGTAGCACTCCTTGCAGGGATGTCATAGATTTTTCAGGGCAGTTAAAAAAAACTGCTGATCATCCCATTGCTTGGGCAGTAGTTTTGCTTTGGGATTTGTTCTTTTTTTTTTAAATATATGTGAAAAAAGGAAGAAAATCTAAATTGCTGATCAATGTGGTGTGTGTTTATTTTTTTTTTTTTTTAACTGAAACATTTCTTCGGCTTCTCCTGGGGGTGAGTTTCTCTTGACCCCTTACTTGGCTTGAAGACTTAAATTTATCTTTAAAAGGCCTATAATTCCAGATACTTGAAAACAAGCAACATTCTAAAGAAATGTGATGTTTACAGAAAATGGCCGTTTCCCCAAAGACAATGTGATTTATTGGCTTCTTGGCATGCTGTTCTAGTGAAGTTGCACAAAAGTGACTGGGCCTCTCGGCTTGGCTCCCACTCAGAAAATTAATCTTTATCCCTTTCCTAATGAGTTTGTACAAGGCTGAAACTGGTGCAGACCAGCAGCAGTCCACTTCCTGTGCGTTCAGTTTCAGAGCTCTGATGCACCACCTCCCTCACCGAATGGAGGATTGTCTTGTTTCCAGGAAACTGCATTTTGAATGTGGCTGGTTGAGATGTAGGCAGGATGTCACACAGGGAGTGCTTTAAAACACTGAGCCTTGATGGTATGAAACTATGACCGTTGGTAATGTGTGCACTGCCTAGGTGTCTGTGCTACGCACTGAACTTGCCAGTTTCATTCCAGCATGCAAATGGACCCTGTGCAAAACCTAGGATGAGTTCTCTTGGGGCGGTAGAGTTCTCTTGGGGCGGTATCTTTGCTCCAAATTCCTGATCAGGAATCTGGATGGGATGTCACCAGGACCTTAGAGGAAGTATTGAAAGCCAGGGTACCAGGGAGGTAAATTACTACTACTTTTCATACTTGGTTGCTTCAGACACAGTTCTGTGCACTTTGGGTGAAGGTGGATCAAAGGCAAACTGAAGCACATCTGTGTTCATGTCTAATCTTGCTGGGCAGAAGATACAATCGATATTATAATGAAAATTTGTTGTGGACACAAAGTAGCCCTAACAAAAAAGAACTGCAGCGTGTGTGTACGTGTATGTAGGTTTATTTACTGGAGTGAGGACTGGTCTCTAGATCAGTGGATGGTTTTAACCCTGGCTTCCTCTCTGCCTGGGTCAACAGGCTTAACTTCCAACTGTCAGAGAAAAGATTTCTAAAGGGTGATGAAGATCAGTACAGAAGTCTCATCGTCTTAGATCTTAGCCTGCTTTTCAGCAAAAGCAGCGTCCAGATAAATTAAATACAGCTTCAAGCTAGAACACTAGTTGCAACAGTGTATTTCCTCATCTTCTCCCATTACTCTAGAAACACAACCGTTCACATGGACTCCAACTGAGTCCCAGTGCATACACTGCATGAACCTTTAGGCGAGTGGTTCCCAACTTTCCTATACAAACTCGGCGATTATCATGGCATGCAGGGAGAGAATGGGAAACTGGAGATTTCTATCTTCCCAGTGGGACTCCTTCCCTTAGGCCTGCAATAGCAGACTTTAAAAACATTACATCTTTAGATGCAGAAAATGTATGAAGCTTTTTTCTAGAGCTTAGGGTGCTCCCTGAGCCCAGTAGACTGGATGAATAAAAAACCGGACCAATAAATGGTTTAAAAGCTCTTTTTTAAATGTAGTTTATTTTGTACTACATGTGATGGGGTGTTATGGTTTTATCAGCACTCACAATATTCTGCATATAACCCACCCCTCGCTTGACCACAGTATTAATCAGTGGCCATCTCAAACGTCTGCTGATTTAAAAAAAAGAATGCCGTGTATTCTTTATAGAATATGAATTTTACATAGAAGTGCATATTGTACAGGAAGACAGTGAGTTACTTTCTCACTGTCACTAGCACACATGGTGTACCCCTGAAAAGTTTCTCTGCCAGCTTCTTAAATAAATAAATAGGTATATCTCCATAGATTTATTTATTCATCTCATAGAACTGGAAGGGACCTTGAAAGGTCATCGAGTCCAGTCCCCTGCCTTCACTAGCAGGACCAAGCAGCAATCTATATTGGTTCAGGTTAGGGTCCGAGAGTCCTGGTGAAACACCTAGAAATGAAACGTGTGTTCAGTATGTACGTACCTACCTGCATGTGTGTATAATCGCAATCTGGGTGAGGGAGGTGCACATCCGTGTAGAGCACCTGGCTGTTATGCTAAACAAATACTTTGACGTTTTGAGGTATTGAACCAAAACCTGGATCTAAACACTCTTGGAATCTGGAGCAGTTTGGACCTGATCTGCACACTGTGGTTTGGGCCTGTCTCTAATATGTACTGTTAAGTGGTAAATAGCATCTTTTGGCAACATGTGGAAGAAACAGGAGGTGGGCAGAAGTCCCCTTCCTTTCTTGAGGAATGTCTTCTGTAAACCTCTTTGGAAAAATTCCTGATAATTAGATCAAATCTCCCAGAGGGGAACAGAATGGGACCCTGTTGTTGGGACACTTGAAGCCAGCCTGGATAAAGCATTGGAAATTATCCCGGCAGAAGTACAGCACTGGTGGGGGTGGACTGGCTAGGCTAGCGGGACATTTTTCAAACCTAATCTCTAGGAATATGGCAAGTCCAGTCTTTGGAGGAAACTAATATGCTCCACTCTGGGAGGGAAATGACCTGGATTCATTTACACAGTTTCATGCGTGGTCTTCAACTGACTCTTTCTTCCAAGAGGCCACTGCTCTGCAGAGCTATGTATCCGCAACGCACGTCATCCAGGTAGGAAGTCCCAGCATTGTCCTGGTCTCCCCTTCCTTTGCCTTCCCACCCTCTTCCCTCCATTCACTCGCACAGTGAACACCAGGTTTTGATCCGGCGCCAATGACCCTGGTAACTGAGGCTTCCCTGCGGGCGTGACGCTATTGCAGGGAAATGTCAATGCCCAGTTTAGAACGGTGATTTGATACAAGGTGGGGACTCAAAAGCAGCGTGCTTGGCACCCTCCCCTGTGCTCAGGGACAAAGCTCCTGTCCTGGGATAGAGAAGGGCCTACCCAATGCACGACACGCTGCAAAGAAGGTCTCCCACTCGCTCTGGGTCCTGTAATGATGTACAAGGTTGTATGGCTCAAGCTAATTAGAAACATAGAGGGGGGGCGGGGGACTAGCCTGACCGACTTCATTACAGGTGCTGAGTTAATAGTCCTCTCACCCCCAACCTGAGAAATCAAATCCCAGGTTTATGGTACAAAGGAAACTACTGTAGTTGGACTGAGCAGGTCTGGCTCAGTGGTTTGAGCATTGGCCTGCTAAACCCACAGTTGTGAGTTCAATCCTTGAGGGGGCCACTTAGGGATCTGGGGCAAAAAAAAATAAAATAGTTGGGGATTGGTCCTGCTTTGAGCAGCGGGTTGGCCTAGATGACCTCCTGCGGTCCCTTCCAACCCTGATATTCTATGACGGGGGAGTAGCCCTTAGACTGAATAGTCTCTTAATTAGATTTGATGGAGGTGTTTTGGATGTAATGGTGGCGGAATCGTGCAGTTGCCTCGGATGACCAGGGAAACTAAAGGCTTCTTATCCTGACATCAATTCTGGGCAAAACAATGGAAAAGCTGATATAGATTCCAACTGATCAAAAATGAAAGGGTAGGAATAGAATGAATGCCAGTCACTGTGGTTTTATGGAAAATAGGTCTTGACAAACAAATCTGATTTCATTCTTTGAGATCACAAGTTTTGGTTGGTGAAGGTATGTGCGTAGATGTAATCTACCTGGAGTTTTGTAAGGCATTTGGCTCATACCGCATAATGTTCTGATTTTTAAAAAAGTACCACTACACAATGTCAATAGAGTCCACATTAAATGGATTAAGAACTGACTCACTGGCAGATTTCAAAAAGTAATTGTCAATGGAGAATGATCATTGAATGGGGTTTGTCTAGTGGGGTTTCTCAGGGGTCAGTACTAAGCCCTTATTCAACATTTTTTATCAATGATCTGGAAGTAACTATAAAATTGCTGCTAATAACATTGGCCGATGACGGAAAGACTGGTGGAGTTGTAAATAGTGATGAGGACAGGGCAGTCATACGGAGAGATCTGGGTTGCTTGATAACTCGGCCCATTCAAACAATGCTGCCAATGCAAAGTTATCCATCTAGGAACAAGGAATGCAGGCCACAACCACAGAATGGGGGACTGTATCCTGGAAAGCCATGAGTTTGAAAAGGATTTAGAGGACATAGTGAACAAACAACTTAACATGACAGTGTGATGCTGTAGCAAAATGGACGAATGTGATCCTTGGTTGTATAAACAAGGGGTAGTGAGTAGGAGCAGGGAGGTGATTTTTACCTCTATATACCGGGTTGGCGAGACCAATACTGGAATACTGTATCCAGATCTGGTGTCCACATTTTTAAAAGGATGTTGAAAAATTGGAGAGGGGACAGAAAAGAGCCACGAAAGTTATTCAAGGGCTGGAGAAAATGCCTTACAGGGAGAGACTCGAAGAGCTCAATCTATTTAGCTTCTCAAAAAGAAGATTGAGCGGTGACTTGATCACAGTGCATAAGTACCTGCATGGGGAGAAAATACCAGGTACTAAAGAGCTCTTTAATCTAGAGAAGAGAGGCAGAACAAGAACCAATGGCTGGAAGATAAATCCAGACAAAGTCAAATTAGAAACAAAACACACATTTAACACTGAGGGTGATTTAATCATTGGAATAAACTAACAAGGGAAGTGGTGGGTTCTCAGTCTCTCGATACTGAACAGGTTACAGTGGGTCTGGTGACACTGTTATCTTGATGGTCATTTTGAGTGATCTCTGCTTCGCTGTAGGTTGAAAAGAGTGAGGGAAATGCAAAGATGCCAGCTCCTAAGAACAGCCATTGGTCAGCGTAGTGAGTTTTGAGAACCTCTAGTTAAAGGACACATGTCCCCTTCGTCGGGGGCTCCCAGGAGGGGATGAAGTATGCCTGGAACTCCATGAGATCCACCAATCAGTTTCCCTCATGAAGGGGAGAGGCTTGGGGGATGTATGGGAGAGATAGAAGATGGTCTTATGGGGGCTAGAGGCCCTATGGTAGATTCTCACCTGAATATACAGCCCTGCCCTTTAGTCACACAGGCATTTTGTACGTTCCCCCTAGGCTTGTCCTTCCTAGCACAGCAATTATATATTTTTTTTCTGTGTTTAGGACAGAAAAATCCCCTACAAGGGACAGGATTTTAAAATTAAACTGGACAAACAGAAAAAACTCTTGGTAACTGTTCCCTAGTATTGGAGGTCTCATTCCACAGCCTTGGCTTAGCTACAGGTATCTATCACAAGACCGAACAACAGTACCCTCTACATTATGGTAACACTTTGTTGTTCTAGGGTGGCTACTGTTTGTTTGGGCATCCGTCGGTGCTTTCTACACCAGGCAATTGGCTCTTGGCACTCCTGTGAAGTAGGTGTTAGCCCCATTGTACAGATGGGAATACCGAGGCATGGAAAGTTTGACTTGCCCAAGGTCAGACGTGAAGCGCAGCTGGGAATAGAACTCCGATCTCATGCCTCCTAGTGACATAACCACAAGACCATCCCCTGTGGTGAAAATCCTAAGCTTGGTAAGATGACAGTGACTGAATAGGAGTGAACAGCCAACTGTGCAAGTGAAACAGGTCTGTTTTCCGTCTCACTCTTTCTTGGGCTATTCTGTTGTGGGGGTGAAATTCACTGGTGGCTCAGAAACCCAGGACCGTCTGGGGGAGTCCATCTGATGGGCCAGATTAAATGTAGAAAATGCCTGTGGATTTTTTTTTAATTTTTTTTTTTTTAACACCTGCCTTTTCTCCAGCCTGAATCATCTGAGCTCAAAGGTCTTCTTTTGGAGTTTAACATTACCCCTCCTGCCAGCGCGGATCACATGGGGTAATGATCCCGCATGCAGTCAGTCCGGGGGGAGCTTTCAGTGCATACAAATACCTTGCTACAAATACCTCGCAGCATAGTACCAGCTTTTGGAAGGTGGCAAAAGGAGACTGTTTCCCTAAACAACACCTTCCTGTGCTCTGTCACTTCACTTGCCACTGTTGCCTATTCATATGCAGCAGCTGGTGGAGGGTGTGCGACGTGGCACTGTGGTTGTGTTGTGAAGGGTCATGCCGTGGGACCCAGGAGCTCTGGATTCTGTCACTGACGTTCTTCTGTGGCCTTCTGCACGTCATAGACAAACCATCAGATGTGACCACTGATTTTTTTTATTTTTTTTTCTCCTGTGCCTGGATTTATGTATTTATTTTTATTTAGTGCACAACTGTAGGTGTAGGGCATGGCTCTGCTGAGCACCCACAGCTCTCGTTGACTTCACTGGGAGATGCAGATGCTCAGCTCTTCCAGACATCCGGTCCGAGGTGCTTCTGGCTGGGCATCACGCAATCCGTGACATGGTCGCAGTGTCTCTATCAAATGGATAGCCACACTGCCTACCTCGCAGGGGGCTGTGAGGATAAATCAGGTTACTCTGTAGGAGGTGCCCACATACAATAGGGATGGGGGCTGTGGTAAACAGGATCTGACCTCGTAATTGGATGGGCAACCAGCAACCTCCAATGAAAGTCCAGGGAGTTGCAGGAAGTGAAATGATATTCTCTGCTGTAGTATTTGAGCACCTTTAATGTATTAGTCATGTTAGGAAGGGCCATGCTATTATCCCCATTTTACAGAGGGGGACCTGAGCCAAAGAGACTTTTCACAAGGTCCAGGAAAGTCTGTGGGTGAGCAGGGAATTGGATCCCGGGTCTTTCAGGTCTTACACTAACCACTGGACCATCCTCCCATTCTGCACAATTGCCTGTGTTCTGCTGGGCTTTGCTGTGGAATCGGGTGGACCTTGTCAACAAGCAGGTAGTTAGTAGGAAACCTCCTCCGTGCTAAGCTTAAAATTGCCCCCTCCCTTCCCCTTCCCCCCCCAATGATTAAAGAGTCTCCATGGTTGCCCAGAGCCAGGAATCATTTCTGAATGTCAAATGCAGTGTGGAGGCATTTGAACTTGAACTCTCTGTAATATCCAGTGGCAATGAGTTCCACAGGCTAATTGTTCATTGATTACAAAAACCTGTCCTTCAGATGATATGAACGTTCTCTTCACTGACTGCTCTAGGTAGGAGGCTAAAGATCCCATGGCATAAGGGGGTTTGGAATAACCCTGTCTCCTGGCCATCATTCCCTCTCAACTGGTCAGGTTCTAGTGTACAAGGCTCTGTCTGAGCTATTGCTCTGTGCATAATGGCTGCAGCATTTGTCTATGCACCCACTGCAATTTAACTAGTGGTGTCTAAACGCCTCTCTTAATGAAGTACTATGAGTATGTAAAACCAGATCTTATTCCAAACAATCCTGTTTGTAAGCCTGGTGCTCGTTTTGCATATTTATTTATGTATTTTAAAAAAAAATAGTTGGCTTTTTTACAGTATCATCATGCATCTCAGGGTGCTTTCGAAATATTGTTCAAGCCCTGTAAAGTACAGTAGAAATTAGTGTTCTTGGTCTACAGAAGGGGAAACTGAGGCACAAAGAGTAGGTTTTGTTTTCAAACATGAGTGTTTGTTTAAAGTTAAGCACCAGTGTCCTGGCTCTCCCAGAAATGTTGATCATCTTCAGCCCCACCAGATCTCAGTGGGCCTCATGGGTTCTCAGCACCACCGAAAATCAGATCATTTATTTAGGTGCTTAAAAATAGATTTGGGCTCCTACTTTAGGCACTTGAGTTTGAACACTGCCCGAAGTGAATTCCCCAGGCTCTCATAGCCAATCTGTGGGTGATCCAGGAATAGAAGCCACTTTCATGCAGGGGGCTTGTGCTGAAACCTCATCTAATGCCCAGCATGAAACTTCCTTTGGTAAAACCGCTTCCCTGATCCAAAACTGTCCCTCTTGTTTGGCTTCTTCTTACTCTGAAACCCGTTGTAAATCTTCACTGCTGCCATAACGTGCCAGGATTTTAGAGACCAAGGGCTGAGGAGGGTGTCCGGCTGGGGTTTCTTATTAATGCTCATGTGCCCAGATCAACGCTTCTGGCCGCCATTGGCGTGTGTGGCCTGACTACAGACAACAGCTGCCTGACTGTCTTTCCTGTCTGATCCATCCTTGGCTCTCCAGTCCTGGGTGCTGGGGCTGTGTCAGGATCTTAACTTACTGCATCTCGGCACAGGCAAATCTGCTCCATTAATAGCTATAAAGAGCCTGAAGTTTCCATCCTAACTTGATCTGGCTTTGCAATGATCCGAGGGATTAAGCGCTGTCACTCGGGGGTGGGTGGGAATAGCGCCCATGCTCCCGGCAGAGGGGAGTTGTCCTATGAGCTCACTGTTTATTAACAGCCGGAATGGACATGTGCTGCTGGCTGCTTTATGGTTAAGGCCAACCTCTCCCCTCGCTCGGTTGGCACCTGTGGGTGTGCGTGTTTTTCCTGACCCCAAGCCGTGCCATATGACAACGCCTGGCATGGAGCTGTCAAGCTGGTGACCTCTCATTTGCCTGCTCTCTTTCTGGCGTGGTCTCTTTAAAAATGTTTTTAAATAAACCCCCTTTCCCTTACCCCGCTTCCCATCATAGGGTTCCCTGAGGCTGTAGATTCCTCTGCTTTGCATGTCCCTCTCTGTCTCTCAGCTGCCAGCCATCCAAGGGCAAGACTTGGCCTTAGATGCTGTTATGTTGTTGGCCGCTGCACTCGTGGCCTGGGTGGGTAAGAGCTTGGGGGACGAATCTGAGTTCTCGGGAATGGAGAATGCTTAGCAGCAGTGCTTAATTTGTGCACCTCTGGGCTTGGCAGTTCGTAGCCCCGGCACCTCTGGGCTTGGCAGTTCGTAGCCCCGGCACCTCTTTCATTACCAATTAAGCACTGCTTAGCAGCACCTCAACAGAGCTCCAAAGGAAAGGGGAGGTAGATCTCCTGGATGGATGGAGACCCATGGGTGTAAGGGGCAGACCTAGGCTTGAGGACTCTGATAAGCAGCTTGTGCGTAAGAAGTATGGTGCATTTGAAATGCAGGGCCAGTTTCTCAGGCGTGCAGGATGCAGGAGCACAAGGGAGTCCATTTAGTAGCCTTTTCCTTATCATTTCCTGTGACTAGTATTATGTCTGTTTGCACATACAAGCACCAAAGTCCCTTTCGAACCTTTGAGCTCTGGCAACATACTCAGCATTCCTGTCTGAGCTAAATGACCCCTCCAGAGTCCTGAAAGCATCATGTTATCAGCCGGACACATGTGCCCGTTAAAAAGCCTCTTTAGATGATGGACAGTTCTCTTGATCTTCTTATCAGGGCTTTTGTCCCTGCTTGGAATCTGCAGAAAGAAATATCTGATCAATGTCATTGACAAGTGCGCCTGTAAAACAGGGCTCATGGAGCGCTAGCGATGTAGAAAATCCACCCTCAGCCCTGAACGAGCTTTGGCAGGAAGTCCTCCTCTGGCCCATGGTAACCCCTGGAGTACATCTGAACATCTGCTCAGTGAGTGACATCCTTCCTGGAAGTACTACATCACACCTGAGAATGATGTCACCGGGCCGAGGCATTACTCGGGTGCTGCCACGGACAGTCCTTCCTGGCTTTTGGGATTTCTGCCTCTGGGGATGACCATGAAACCCTGGTGCGGATATGTAACCTCCTCAGGAGCATCCAGGCAACAGACGGAGCGGCATGCTCCCCCTCTGGCTCTTACGCGGAGGCACGGCACCAGGCAGCTCTGCATGCTGCCCCAGCCACCGCCCCTGCAGCTCCCATTGGCCATGGTTCCCGGTCAATGGGAACTGCGGGGGGTGGCACTTGGGGTGGGGGCTGTGTGCAGAGCCTCCTGGCCCTGGCTGCCCCTACGCGTAGGAGCCGGAGGGGGGACATGCTGCTACTTCCGGCAGCCGCACGGAAAGCCCCCGACCCCACTCCCCGGTGGGAGCTTGAGGGCTGGATTAAAAGGTCCGATGGGCCGGACATGGCCCGCGGGCCATAGTTTGCCCACCCCTGGTCTAGCTCCACCTTCAGAACGGCCCTCACCGGCCCTGGGCCTTGCTGTCCATCCAACTTCCCTTTCCTGCCACTCCCCACCTAGCTACCACGTGTACCTTTGTATGGTTGCTCGATCAGGAGTTTCTGATCCACATTCATACCTGGTGTAACTCCACTGGTGGAACAGCCAGCGAGGGAGTTGTCCAGTTATTTCTGACCCGAAAGGCAAAATCGCTCTGGCTAGGCTGCCACTGCTGGCTCTTTCGGGCAGAAGCCTCTCAGATCATTCTCTGTGCCATGCTGTCCGCTCGCCAGCAGCTCTGCCCGCTCTTGGGAGCCCATTCTTTTTAATCACGTTTTCACTGCAGCCCTAGTGGGAGAGGTCGGCTCAAGAGTCTGACCCGGTGTCCTTTGTTAGAATGGACCCTGCACACTCTGTATCTTCAGCCCCACAATTTGCCTCCTATAACACAGGATGAACACTGTGTACCCCACTTAGGGTTGCCGGCGCCTGGTTTTTGACCGGAATGCCCGGTCGAAAAGGGACCCTGGCAGCTCCCCACTAAAAGTCTGGTTGGCCGCAGCAGCTGGCTCCGCACGGGTCTCAGAAGCAGCCGGCATATTCCTCCGGCTCCTAGGCGCAGGGCGGCCAGGGGGCTCCACACGTTGCCCCTACCTGCAGCACAGGTGCCGCCCTGAGCATTGGCTCTGCAGCTCCCATTGGCCGGGAACTGCAACCAATGGGAGCGGACGGGGGCAGCACCTGCGGACGGAGCCGGAGGGACATGTCACCACTTCCTGGGAGCCACCTGAGGTAAGTGCTGCCCGGAGCCCGCACCCTAAGTGCTGCTGCTCCTGAACCCCAAACCCCTGCCCCAGCCCAGAGCCCCTTCCTGAAATCAAACTCCCTCTCAGCACCCTCATCCCCTCCTGCACCTCAACCTCCTGCCCTACCTCAGAGCCCCTTCTGAACCCCTTGGCCCCACTGCCAGCCCGGAGCCCCCTCCTGCACCCTAAACCCTTCATCTCCGGCCCCACCCCACAGCCTGCACCCCCCACCAGAGCCCTCACCCCCCCCCGCACCCCAACTCCTGCCCTAGCCCGGAGTCCCCTCCTTGACCCTAAATCCTTCATCCCTGGCCCCACCCCAATGCTCGCACCCCCTCCTGCAGCCCTGCCTCTGCCAGGTGAAAATGAGCGAGGGTGGGGGAGAGCAAGCAATGGGGGCGGGGGGAAGGGTGTCTCAGAGAAGGGGTGGGGTATGGGGCGGAGCCATGGGAAAGGGGGCGGGGTAAGGGTGTGCAGTTTTCTGCAATCAGAAAGTTGGCAACCCCAACCCCACTGTCTGTTTGGTGTGTGCCCTGCTGTGTGTCTGATCCACAGAGCACGGAGGGGGTCTTTTATAGCTCCCAGCTACAGCACCTATTCCTTTAGCTGAAGTTGTAGAGACTTCTAGCTCTGGAGGTCCCAGGTTCAAGCCCCGGTCCCAAGGAAGATGTTTCTCATCACAGTTGCAGGTGTCATTTTTTCCCCTCTTGCTGTTAAATGAACACCCCAGAGATCTCCCCCCCCCCGCCCGCCCCTCTCCCCCACGCAGGCAGAGGAGCGAAACGCAATCGCTCTAATCTAGATAATCTGACCACAGCCGGAGCAGGGGCTGTGCGGACCAGGTGCTGAATGACTAAACAGATTTATCACGCACAGCTCCAGTGTGAGTTGCTGTACCTCCCTGGTGCTCGCGACCTTGAGGAAAGGTTGCAAGCCCTGGCACGGGCTGTGTCAGCACGCTGCTAATTCCATCAGCTGGCTGTGTAACCGCATGGGCTGGCCAGTGGGTGCATGAAGTCTCTTACTTAACACTGTGCTAAAAAATAATAATATATATATATGCCGGATGTGATTTCTCTGTCCTGCTAGCAAAACCACTATGCTGCTGCCTCGGGCAGGAGCGACATCCAGAGAGGCGAATGGCAAAGGGCTTAAGTTGTGGCCACAGCTTCTAGGTCACCGGCTTGACGGAAGTTGCTAGTGCTGTTGCCCTGGGTGTCCCCCGTGCAATGAGCTGGGAGAAATCCCTAGTGGTTGTCCCAACAGGCACCATCTTATTAGCCCCGCCCCCGCATATGCACTTATTGGTGGTCTTCTCCGAGAGGATCCAGACGTGATGGTCCGCGGAGGCTGATCCCCCTCAGCTGCGAGTGAAAGCAGATGGTCAGGGCCCGTCTTGTGCGTGTTCCAAGCAGGGAGAGTGGGCTTTGCTTTCCCGGTCTGTCAGTCGGGTGCTGTCCACCTGCGTTAATCCCATACGCGCTTGCAGGCAGCAAACAGTCTGGGGGAGGGCGCAGAAGGGGACGGGGTAGCAAGGGGCTGGCTTCCCTTGTAACCGGAGGGCTGGGGGAATGGAGAATAACCAGCCGCAGTGGCTCTTGGAAACCTGAGTTGGGGCCGCTGGCTCGGGTTGCCCTTTTGCAGTGCTCTCCCTGCTGGAATGCCCCATTCCTCCAACCTCAGTTTACCCACAACACCCTGCAGCCAGGAGGGGTTGGGCCTTTCCCTGCTCACCTGTTTTGAGGCTCTGTGGACTCCGGTGCTGCTACCCCTACCTGGTCTGGAAAGTTTAACTGGCCAAGGGCCAGGGCAGCTAGGAAATCCAGTCTCTGCTTCTACCTGTTGGCAGAGTCGGGTAGGACTAAGAACAGGGACTAAGCCCTGCCCCCCCTCTCGTACCCTAACTCCCTCCCAGAGCCCGCACCCCTGCCCCAGCCCTGGGCCCCCTCCTGCAGCCTGCACCCTACATTCCCTCCTGCACCCCAACCTCCTGCCCCAGCCCAGAGCCCCTTTCTGCACCCCAAGCCCCTCAGCCCAGGCCCCACCTCAGAGCCTGCACCCCCAGCCGGAGCCATCACCCCCTCCCACACCCCAACTCCCTGCCCCAGCCCAGAGACCCCTCCTGCACCCTGAACCCCTCATTTCTGGCCCCACCTCAGAGCCTGCACCCCCAGCTGGAGCCGTCACCCCCTCCCGCACCCCAACCCCCTGTCCCAGCCCAGTGAGGGTGGGGGAGAGCGAGCGATGGCGGGAGTGAGGATGGAGTGGGGGCGGGGCCTTTGAGAAGGGCCTCGGGGCAAGGGCGGGAGTGTTCGGTTTTGTGCAATTAGAAAGTTGGCAACCCTAACTGGGGGGGCTCTCTCCCTGCTTAAGTGGTGGTGGTGGGGAGCTTCTCAGGTGAACCAGAATAGCTTGATATCCTTAATTACAGCCTTAGGGCCATGCTGTGTACCTCTCCCCCATCCCCCACGCTTGTGCTTTTGGATTTATGCTGCTGATAGGAGAGGTTTCGGGGTGCAGAATTAATGTTTGTTAGGCTGCGCATTCTACTTCAAGCGTAATCTGTGTGCGTAACGCTTGGCATGTGCATGTAACCCTCTGTGTGTGCATGTACATATGTGTTGTATTCATGACCAGCCCATGCCTCTGAACCCACTGGTTGGCTGGGAATACCACATGCCCTTTCTGCACACAACATGCATAGCCGGCCTTCTCCCCCTCTCCATCAATGTCCTTCTCCCCCAAGATCCTCCCCAGCGTCCCCGCAGCTCCAGGACTGGCATTGCCCAAGGCAGGGTGAGTCAGTCCTGGCCTCCTCTACAGCTGGCATCCATCCCGCTGTCGCTGTGGGTCTCCCTGGATGGGAAGTGACCAAGCACTCTGTGGAGAGTGTGTTGAAGGGGAACTTCTGATAGGGGAAGTGCCCCGATAAGGATTTATTTGGCCTGGGGCCAGCTGTGTTGTGCAAAGAGCTCTCGCTGTGGAGAGGAGACTAGCTGGTCGGTGTGGTTATCGGGTGTGGGGAGAAAGATGGGTGCATGGTCCCCTGGCCTCCTCTGGCACCAGCTGGAATTGAATACCATTCGATCAGGGCCCTTTTACCCCTTAGCCACCAGGTATCCCAAACCTGGTGTGTGTTTGTGTGAGAAGAGGGAATGGAGGGAAGGTGGTGTTCCCTCTTCTCCATGCCCTTTGTGTCTCTCCCCTTCCTTATATACCCTCAATCGCCTTCCCTCTCGTGGGCTGGAGGGTCCAGCAATCCTGGGAGGGGAAAAAAAATGATCTCCTGACTGAACCTGATTCTGTGCTGCTTGGTACCCTGTGCAATCGTTTATGCTTGTGCTTGTTCATTAATGATGGTGTGGATTGCACCCTCAGCAAATTTGCAGATGACACTAAACTGGGAGGAGTGGTAGATATGCTGGAGGGAGGGATAGGATACAGAGGGACCTAGACAAATTAGAGGATTGGGCCAAAAGAAATCTGATGAGGTTCAACAACAGAGTCCTGCACTTAGGACGGAAGAATCCCATGCACTGCTACAGACTAGGGACTGCAAAAAACGACCTAGGGGTTACAGTGGACAAGAAGCTGGATATGAGTCGACAGTGTGCCCTTGTTGCCAAGAAGGCTAACGGCATTTTGGGCTGTTTAAGTAGGAACATTGCCCGCAGATCGAGGGACATGATCATTCCTCTCTATTCAACATTGGTGAGGCCTCATCTGGAGTACTGTGTCCAGTTTTGGGCCCCACAGTACAAGAAGGATGTGGAAAAATTGGAAAGAGTCCAACGGAGGGCAAAAAAAAATGACTAGGGGCTGGAGCACATGACTTATGAGGAGAGGCTGAGGGAACTGGGATTGTTTAGTCTGCAGAAGACAAGAATGAGGGGGGGATTTGATAGCTGCTTTCGACGGGTTCCAAAGAGGATGGATCTAGACTGTTCTCAGTGGTACCAGATGACAGAACAAGGAGCAATGGTCTCAAGTTGCAGTGGGGGAGGTTTACGTTGGATATTAGGAAAAAACTTTTTCACTAGGAGGGTGGTGAAGCACTGGAATGGGTTACCTAGGGAGGTGGTGGAATCTCCTTCCTTAGAGGTTTTTAAGGCCCGGCTTGACAAAGCCCTGGCTGGGATGATTTAGTTGGGGATTGGTCTTGCTTTGAGCAGGGGATTGGACTAGATGACCTCCTGAGGTCCCTTCCAACCCAGATATTCTATGATTCTATGAAAGCGGGTGTAAAATGCTGCACGCTCAGGATTCTCCGCTCACGGACACCGGAGTTAGTGTGTTGCACCCGTTCGGCACAAGGTGCGAGGCAGCAGAGTCCCTCCTTTGCTGGCCTCATAAACAAAACCAGGCAACATCCATCCCGTTGCTGTTGCCTCGTTCGCCCTCACCCTGGGTGGAGGCCGGGCTCTGATCGCTGAAGTAGCGTTCCCAGCAGAGCTGAGCAGGCATGAGCTCACCCTGACTCAGCCCTGCACCCTTTGTCCACCCGTGAAGCATCTCAGACGTGCTGAGCGCAGGGACGGGAGAGGCTTCCCTTTTCCTGTCTGATCAGCCAAGAAGCTGCCACAGTCTGCTCCTGCCTCGTACAGTTTTTGTGTCAGCCTTGTGACCTCTGGGTTAAAGCCTCCTCTTCTGTTGCCCGCCTGCAGGTCTTACAGAAGCTCGGCAAAGCGGACGAAACAAAAGACGAGCAGTTTGAGCAGTGCGTGCAGAACTTCAACAAACAGCTGGTAAGTGAATTGGTGATATGTAATTACACACTGGGCCCTAGCGCTGCAGGGGGCTTTTGGAAATGAACATGCAATTAAGGCACTTACAAACGAAGCCATAGTCACACAGAAGTTACCCACCCACCTGTAAGCCCCCTACTGTGCATACACACCAGATCACGCTAATCTCTTATTTCATTTCCTTGCCACATGGAAAAAGGCCAGTTTAGGTCCAAAATTTAGGTTTAATAATATCTAATCTGAGTAGCAAGATTTCCATAGTTCCCCCTCTTTTTATAAACTCAGTTTAACAACAGTGGTTTGCTACGTGCATTCCTCTGGTAGTGTGGGAAACTCTGCCCACCAGCCGCCTTGTGCTAGTGCCAGAGAACCAGGAAATGAAACTGACAAGAAACTAAACATAACATTAGCCAATGTACCTTCCCTTTCCTCAGCTGAGTGAAATGCTAACAAGTAAACAAACCGCATAAATGGTGAAAGGAAATACACTGCCAACACCCACAGCGTTATTTCCCTTTTTGTATCTGTTTGCTAAGTCCAACCAAGTGTGTGTGTGTTGTAAAATGTTTCACTGCTGCATTTTAACAAAATGTATTATTTCTATTACTATAGCGCCTAGGAGTTCTAGTCCTGGACCAGGACACCATTGTGCAAACACAGCACAAAAATAAATGTATGTTTGCAGGATGGCAAGAAAACCCATTGATTTGTAGGCTTTTTATACAGAGCCGTCACATCATATTCTCTATCTAGAGTGCGTTGCCACTTAGACTGGAAACTGTAGCTAATGGGAGAGATTTTGGAAAAGAGAAGCTAAAGGGCGAGTGGGCCGGAGGGAGTGACTTTTATGAGGAGAGGATGAAATAGCTAAGCGTGATCCCACACAGGAATGGGGGGACAGGATGATAACTGTGGTAGAGAGAGGGTCGTAGAGACCTCGGCATAAGAAGGCAAACCTGAATGCTGGAAGATTTCTCGATAGCCCTTGTTTAAGGCATTCGGAGCTAGACTGAGGGATGGGATGAGTCCCCAAGTGGGAGTTGCACACGCAACAGAAACTCCTTAATTTATACTGGGTATTAAAGGATAGATACTGGTTTTAATATCTCTCAGCTCTTTCCTGACCAACCTCCCGGTCCCCTCCCGCCAATCTGTCTCTCTGCCTGGCTCCCTTCCTCCCCTCCATCCATAGAATTTCCTTCCCACTCCTCCAGATCCCTCTCCTTTATTCATGCATACAGAAAGTCCATTTCCACATGCACCCTTCCCCCTCCTGCTGCTGCATCCATACGTCCCCCAGGCCCTCAGAACCCATTCTGAGCCGGTACTGCGCAGCGCCTGTTCCATTGCATTTCTGCAGCCTGTCCCCAAGTCCCAGAACCACAGACATTAGTAATAGAATGACCAACTAGGTCATCCAGCCCACTTATTCACTGAATGTACCTAGGAGCCCTGTCCAGCGTCTGCTAGCCACTGCTGCGTAACACCCAGGGCACAGCAAAACTCAGAAGTGTGCTTCCATCACATCCCTAAACTAGTCCCAGGCCTTTTCCTCGGCCATAGCTCCCTTTCTGCTGCTGAATACAGAGTCCCATGATGAGCTTTTAGGGTCCCTTGGTCTCACATTAGACTCCCCTAATCCAGAGACTCACCTATGGATCCCTCAAGGCCTCTGTCCTGCCTCTGGCAGCAGTGGTAGCTGGTGCTTCAAAAGGAAGTGCAAAACCCCCGTCGCTGGTCTCGGTGATTGTGCAGTGTTATATGTGGGGGAGAAGTGTTTCTCGCAGCTGATGTGGTATCGTGAAACGCAATTTGCCCTTAATATTTGTTGCTTGACTAGCCATCAGCAGCCACGGAATTATACGACCCTTTTTAAAAGGAAACAAACAGCTCCCTGCCCACCCAAAACCCCCCATTAAATCTAGCCACCCTCCTGCAGCAGTGAGTTCCACAGTGCATCAATATGAGGCGTGAAGAAGCATTTCATTTTTGTGTATCCGGAATGGTGTGGTGGTCAGTTTCATACTGCCCTCTCTGTTCTCTTCTTAGGGGACAGGACAAGGAAGGAGGAACTATGCCACTCAGTTAATTGATCGTAGGACTGGGAGCTGCTCTGTACCCGTCACTTGTCCTCTCTTTGCCTCTCAATTTCCCCATGTGTAAAAAAGGGATGGTGCCTGTTTTGCAGGGAGTGTCATAAACCTGGATTAGTTTGATTGTGCAGCACTCTGAAAATGCCAGGGGTAATTATTATGATGTTGGCTCAGATATGCTGGAAAAAGAACTCTATATATAGATGAGATTTCTGTGGACTTCCTTATAAAGGGCTTGTCTATGCAGGGAAATTGACCAGAATAGCTGCTGTGGAATAAGCATTTCTGGAATAGCTCCGTGTGTGAACGCTCTATTCCAGAACGATTCGCGTGCTCGCAAACTGCACTAATCATTCCAGAATAAAGTGACTGAATAGAGGATCTACCCCAGGTGTGCAATCGTTTATTCTGCAGTGTGGACAATTTTCCCCATGTAGACAATTCCAAAGAAGGCACCTTAGGTCAAAACTTAAGTTTTGAGAAAAGTTGGGCTCAGACCCTCAGAGATGTTTAGGTACCTAACTCCCATTGGCTTTAGAGCCAATGGGAGTTAGGCACTTAAATACCTTTTTGGGTCTGGGCCTTGATCTCTTGCAGCAAGGGGCTGAAGATTTGTATCCAGTTTAGCATTTCATTGGGCTGGAATTGACTTGGGTGCATCCAGAGGGCTATTGAAGCAGGAGGGGAGGGAAACTGCAGATGAGCAGATGGCCCCGATCCTTGTCTGCTAGCTGAGTCAGNGCTGGAATTGACTTGGGTGCATCCAGAGGGCTATTGAAGCAGGAGGGGAGGGAAACTGCAGATGAGCAGATGGCCCCAATCCTTGTCTGCTAGCTGAGTCAGAGGGGGCCCTGAATTGAGTCGTCTCAGTGGGCGTTTCTGGGTATGGGCTATTTGTGAATATAGGCCAGGCTGGGTAAGGAATGGTGTCCCTAGCCTCTGTTTGTCAGAAGGTGGAGATGGATGGCAGGAGAGAGATCACTTGATCATTACCTGTTAGGTTCACTCCCTCTGGAGCACCTGGCATTGGCCACTGTCGGTAGACAGGATACTGGGCTAGATGGACCTTTGGTCTGACCCAGTATGGCCATTCTTATGTTCTTAAGTTCTAGGACAGAGATAAAGTTAGCTCTCTCCTTCCCCCAAGGCATCCTGTGGTTTCTCCAAGTGGTGGGTGGGTGTAGGGGGGGATCCCCTGCTGTATAAACCACCCAGTGTCCATTCAAAGCAATGCAAGAATCTCTTTGCAGTCTGTGAATGGTAGGAGCTCTCTGCTTAGACAGGTGGACTTTGCTACGTGACACAGGAGCTGAACATGGCCTTGCATCTGCAGAGCTCTAGATGGCCCCACACGCTAGGTCTCATAGGGCTTGATGAGGCATCACAACTGGGCTGTTAGTCTAATCCTCGTGATGGGCTAAATTTGGCTGTTAACCTCCAGCCTGGATCCTTGGAATGTCCCTCCCCTCCCCCGGCTCCCTTGCCCAAATGTCATTTGTATACGGCCACTACCATAGTCCCCGGCCACCCAATGCATGTCGCCCAGAACTGGGAACAGGGGGCATGCTGGAAAAAGGGAAGGGGGACCCTGGACTCGAGAGGTTGGACCCATGTTACTCATCCGATGCCTCTGAATGTCCCTGGCCTGGGAGGGAGGAGAGTTGAAGGCTTGGCGTGGAATCCAGGCCTGGCACACGGCAATGCTCCATGCACCTGGCTGGCGGAGTTGCTGTGTTTTGATACCCTGGCGTCTGTCACTCATGTGGAACCTCTGGGCTGGTCTACACTGTTTGTTTGTGATAAGGGCTCCTGTCTCTCTGGCTCTCGTGTGATAGCCAGGAGCTGCAACTGTTCCTGGCGAAGGCTGGGTCTTTCTAGACTCGTTCCATCACTCCCCACCACCCCTCCCTGGCATGCACCAGTCAGTGTGGATGCCCCTTGTGCAGAGCAAAACGTTCCTCTTCGGCTTCCAGAATCTCATTGCTTTCAGCAGTGCTGTTTCCTAGTCCTTGGGGTGGATTAAGGTTTTGTGGGGCCCTGGGCCAGAGCAAGTGGGTGGCCCCTCCCAACCCCTTCTGCCTGCAGTCCTGCCCCAGTTCTGCCTGTGGCCCCGCCCATGCACCCACCCCGTTCTGCCCTGCCCCATTCCACCCACGGTCTACCTCATTCCCCCCCCTACTGCGGTTCCGCTCCTTTCTGCCCCCCCCCCCCCCACCGGCCATAGGGGGGAATGAGGGCTCCCCCAGCCCTGAGGCCATGGCAAGGAGCTAGAGCAGCTGGGGTCTGGGCACTGGGGCTTCCCCTGGCACCTGGTGCTCCTGCTGGGGAGCAGGTTCAGGGCGCAGTGACTTCCCCTGCCCTACCTAGCGCTCCTGCCAGGATGCAGGGGCACCCATTTTTTCTAGGGCCCCCCAATTGGCTGGGGCCCCTGGGCATGGGCCCCATCAGCCCAGTGGCTAATAATCCACTACTAGGGGGAAGTATGGGATTTAGTTGCCCATACATTCACAGACACGGGAGCTGGGAGCCTCTTACCAAACGCAGAAGTGCCAATGTCAAAATCCAATGAGCAATGACTTTCAGGACCAAATTTTCAGTGAGCCGCCTTCACTGCGCCCTGCTGAACTGGGGAGTGTGCTGTTTTTTGTGTGCGCGAAGCTCATACGCTGGCTGTTTTTTTTCCAGACACCGTTAAGGAAAGATGCCTTATGCCTTGAGCTTTCAGGATGGACATCCTGCCGATACCAGAACGTTAACTACTCCCACCGCTGACCCAGAGTCCGCGCTGATCTTCCACTTTAGCTTGGTTTTTCTTGGCATTTGTGGATTTTAATAGATATTTCATTGAATCCTTTTACGTTTGTGATCACTGAAAGAATATTGTGCAACCACATTTCCTTTCTGATCAGCCTAAAAAGATACAACCTTCTTCCCCTTAGACAAAACAATAATGCTGAGAAAAGGGTTTACGTCCTGTATTACAGGGGTCTATTGGTCTCTAATTCTGCAGTGGCCTGACTGTGCCAGAAACCCACTTTGCCCTCAGGGCTTTATGGAGCATCTTGTAAGTGGCCACTTATGGAGCGTTAATTCTTCTATGTGGAGTCCTTGACAGTGCCTGACTGCTTCTTGAAAGCTGCTTGTGCACTGTCATGGCTGGAGATACGAAAAGGCTTTGCCAGTGGAGCCATTACGGGCAACTTGCAAAAGCAGGTGGTGGGTATATGCAGAGCGTTAATGCTAAAAATAAAACCCGGCAGCTTTCTTATATGTGTGAGGGAGCTGCTCTTAAATGCAAAATAACCTCATGGAATCAATGGCTAACATGGAACAAATAAAGGAAATGCTAGGCACGGGCCTGCATCAGATCTCCAGATCCAAACAACCCCGGAGTTTAGGAACGTTCAGGGAACTGGATACAGAGCTGAACTCTGCATAAAATATTCTAGATAGAAGTGCATGTTATGGTGAGGGGTTGTCTTGTTCTGAAACATCAGGCATTGGCGATGGTTGGAGAATGAAAGGGGATGGTGGTGTTTTTCTGCTACCTGCGTTCTCTCTCTCTCTCTTTTTGTGTGTGTGTGTGTGATGTTTATAGTCTCACTCACCAGGATTTACACAGTGTATCTGAATGGTGTCCCATGGCCGATCTACTAGGCACTATATCTAAAAGAATCTCCTTTCATCTGTTTATAATGTGGCTGCCAGACAACTCCCCGGAGCATTCCTGTGCTGCTGGAAGTTCTTGTTATTTTGAGACTGGCTGCTGAGACCAGCATCTGATGGAAATGTACCCTCCCATTTGTAGCTCTGGTAGGGCCTGGTCATGTATGGTCAGATTTTCACAAGTTGTGTTGTAATAACTTGGTCTACACATTTCCCTGCATTGTGAGCTCAATTGTAAAAAAAAATAAAAAATAAAAAGGGTGAAAGTTCACAAAATGTCGTCATGACCTATCACAACCAATCTTGGTGGGGAAAGGTATGAAAGGGAGATGGACTGAATCAGTTCAACCAAGAAGGCCTCCTGATGTAATTCAAGGACTGTGTTAAGATCATGCCAGCTAAACAAGAGCACTGCGGGACCGGAAATCAATGGAGCAAAAGTGGTGTGTTGGAAATTGGGCCTAACTGGTGAACAAAATAATGAGGGCCTGGGCTATTCCATCCATCACTGCCTTTTTAGGGTCCTTAAAAGAAAAGATGTGCGAGGGGAAAATTGGGAAGCGAACGCAACAGTGGCTGACTGAAAGAAGAAGTTGTCTGCCAACAACATCTGCTGTGAGCTTACCGTCATGGCCGCCTTCCCCACCATCTCTTGGGACCCAGGAGCTACGTACCAGCGTTGGGCCTTTGTCATCCTAATTCAGAGAGATGTCCTGACCAGACTGGGCCCGAGAAAGGGACCTAACTGACACATCTCCACCTCCATCTGCTTTGGTTAAATCCCAGTCACCAGCTGGGATATGACACTTTTGTCACCCCTCCCCCGCATGTGTCCTTTTCCTTCCCCACCATGTTTCTTCTTTTTCCGATCCCTCTCCCCTGGCCTTCTGTCTAATAAGAGCCTGGTTAAGCTGGCCACGGCTGCTGGCAGCCTGTGACCAGAAAGGCAGCGAAAAGCAAGGCCTTAAATAGCCCAAGTTTGCCAGGTCCCAGAGTGGCTGGTAAGAACGTGTACCACACCTGTGGTCTTCCAGCAGCAAGGCTGCAGGTGAAAGTCAATGCCAGAGACAGAAGCTGCATTTTCTGTTGTTGCTGTTCTTTTCTCTCCTTTTCTGTGGGTGTTTGTCCCTTTTGGTCTTCTAGGAAGCGGGATCGGACTTTAACAACAGCTCCAGCCCATCTCGATTAACCTCTTCTCGTTTTCCCCAAAAGGACAGGTATTGCCATCTTTCATACCATCAAAGAGCCTGTCAAACGGGGGTTTTTCTTTATTAAAAACTGTCTACAGCTAAAGGGAAAGAACAAGGGAGGTTGTTAAAATGGAAGCCTTCCTTAACACTTTACATATCAAATGCTTTCACTGTTTCCTTCTTTTTGGTATCTTTCATACAAGGTCAAAAAGAGTTTGAATCATGTGGTTGCCATGGTACTAAGCAAGCTGAGGTCTTGGTACACCAAACCCCGAGTCTTGTTTAACACTGTTTCAGTGCTGGATAGCGGCAGCGTCATGTTAACACCTTTGGACTCTTATTCCCCCTAGATTAATACAGCAGTGGCTTCTAAGTCTGGAAGCCTCCATTTTTAGTTCACCAACTTTCGCCATGTGTGCGGGAGGAGAGTTATCTGGAGGATGTTCCCTGCGTGCTACTTCATGAGGCCTGACGTTGGACACTGCAAAAATGGGGGCACCCACAATTTGAGGTTGCTTTGGAAAATGTGGTTATCAAGGATCCCTCCTTCCTCTCCCCCCTCCCCCCCCCCCAAACCCTTCCTCAAGCCTGGAATCACTGGTTCCACAGAATGAAAGCCCTAGAGCAGGGGTCCTCACAACACATTTTTTGGTGGCCTCAGAATGCGGCCACCAAGTCTTGCTGGTGGCCACTCTGACAATTTTTCCTAAAATACTTTAGGAAAAGCAAATAAATAGGCACAGATACATGTCCAAATCATTGCAATTTATTTATGTAAAGGTTTTTTTTTTTTTTTTTTTTGCAGACGCAATAATAAAAATAATGTACAGTTTTCTCTATTTTTTACTTGACCTGAACAGAATAGAAACACAAATAAGGTGCTTTGCACATTCTTGTCTTTTGTTGTTGTTGTTTCTTTTGCTTCTCTAGTAAGTCTGCGGCTGCAAAAAGTAATATTTGTATGCTTGTTAATGTCACTTCACAGCAGGCTTCCTAGCTAGCTGGGAGGCTGTGAAAAGTGGTATTAACAAGCATCCAAATATCAATTTTCACAGCAGACGTCCTCAGCCGTGGCAAGCCAGAGGACAAATTAAGCCCTGGATGGGGAGGTGGGTAGGGAGACAGCAGGGGGTCAGGGCAGTGGGGGGATGGATGGGGAGGCAGCGGGGGCCAGGGGCAATGCAGGGGTGTGTGTGAGTGAGCTGAGGGCTTGCACCTGTGGTCAGGGCCTGCCGCCCGCCACCCCAGGGCTAAAGCCCGAAGCCCGAGCCTCCCTGCCCCTGGGAAGGTGGGGAACTCGCTGTCTGTCTGCTCCTCCTGCGTTTGTGGCTCCAGAGGGGGGCAGGGCCCACCTCCTGCTGGTGGCCCTGGGGAAGAGGCCACTGCTTTGTGTCGTTTCCCCCCCCCGGCTGTGGCCACAGGAAAAGCTCCTGGTGGCGGCATCTGAAAAACGCTGCCCTAGAGGCTGTTTTTTGTCTGACAGCCTTTTATGGCCCATCTCCCTGCCCCACCTGCCAACTTCCCTTGGCATTGCCAGCCTGTCACTCGAGAGGTCTCCTCTGCCACCAAGAGGTGTGACTGCTGCGCACGAGATCAAAGCTGGCTTGAAGGATAATAGCAGTGAAGCTGCGGCAGGACGGGCCGCGGCCTAGGCTGGCTCCGACCGCCTGGGCCCCTGGCACGTACTCGAGGGGCTAGTCTGTGCTGCTGCCCAGGCTGCCCCCACTTCGCTGCTCTATCTGAGCCAGCTTGAGTCTAGCTAGATGAAAGCCAGTTCAGGTAGGGGTGCACCTGCTGCAATCAGGCCTCCCAGTTGCAGCGTAGACATACCCTTAGGTTCTGTTTTCACAGCAACTAGACACCTGCGGCTGGCCTGCTCCAGCCAGCTCGGACTCGGGCTGGGGGGGCTGTTTCACTGCTTGGGCTGGAGCCCAGTTACTGGGAACCTCCCACCCCGCAGTTCTCCTATTCTTGCCGCACATGTGGTCACTGTTCCTTCCCCCCCCAGGCCCTCTGAATTTAGCACAGACACACTGAACTTTGCCACATCAACCGCTGGAAGAGAGTATTCTGGAGGGGACCTGCTGGATCTCAGCTCAGCGCGTGCCGCAGTGTTTGCAACACCAGAGACGGCGGCATGAGCTCTGTTTTAGGGAAGGCGCGCTCAGGGCAGGAGGCAGGCGCCCGAAGAGTGGCGGATGATAGGAAACAGCTGCTTCCACAAAGAGACTAAGTTTGAAGCTGTCGGAGAGCGCCTGCGAGCTCCCTCGTCAGCCTGTCAAGAGGCATTATGCTGGGGCGCCATGTGGAAAATTCAAGCCGGGAAGGACGACGGGAAACGAAATGTAACAGAACGTGTGATGCTGGTGCACGGCATAACAGCCACCCTCTAGCATCCTCGTGAAGTTTCACAGCTGCTTCCGGGGCTAGCAAAGCGCCAGTGCAAGTGTTCAATATAGGGAAACCAAACCTGCTTTTCCTCTTAGGACATCTCTGTCTCTCTCAAGTATCAGGGGTAGCCATGTTAGTCTGTATCCACACTGACAATAAGGTGCTTGTTGTTTCTGTCTCTCTCTCAAACACTTCTTCAGCCTTTGTGTCTCCTAGAAAACCCTTAGACTTCTGATGCCATCTGAGCCAATGCTCCACTGCAAAGCATCAGAGGATGGAAACATAAATCCAAATGAAAACAGAATCCATACGCTGTCTGATGTCACCCCCATGCCTCTGTTGTCTTGCGTCTGCCTCTCCGCTGCCTTCCCCCTTGTGGTGGTGTTTGCATCTGCATGAAGTGGATGTCAATTGCTCCTTTTCTGAATTGGTGTAGTGTGTTCATGCCTCCTTTTACACAGATGTAAGTGAGGACACGTTGCAAGGCAGTGGTGAGTCGGGCCCAGGATATTTTAAACTAGGTGACCAGATGAGAGGAACAAAATATCGGGACACATTGGGGGGGGGGGGCGGGCGCCGGCGGAGAAAAACAAACAAACCCGGAGTGCGAAATATCGGGACAAATGGCGTCCCGACCTAACATCAGTCGGGACGCGGGACAGACAACTAAATATCGGGATGTCTGGTCACCCTATTTTAAATGTTTAGTAAAAGGCAACATTTGCATCATTCAGTATCGAGTGCTTCCAAAGTGGTGAAAGGGTGTGTGTGTGCGTGCATATGTTTGCGTGCGTGTGTCATTGCAATGTAAGACGTTTTGATCTAGGTTCTTGTACTGTATCCATCANATGTAAGTGAGGACACGTTGCAAGGCAGTGGTGAGTCGGGCCCAGGATATTTTAAACTAGGGTGACCAGATGAGAGGAACAAAATATCGGGACACATGGGGGGGGGGGCGCCGGCGGAGAAAAACAAACAAACCCGGAGTGCGAAATATTGGGACAAATGGCGTCCCGACCTAACATCAGTCGGGACGCGGGACAGACAATTAAATATTAGGATGTCTGGTCACCCTATTTTAAACGTTTAGTAAAAGGCAACATTTGCATCATTCAGTATCGAGTGCTTCCAAAGTGGTGAAAGGGTGTGTGTGTGTGTGTGTGCATATGTGTGTGTGTGAGATTGCAATGTAAGACGTTTTGATCTAGGTTCTTGTACTGTATGCATCGCCATGGTGTCTGATCGCCTCTGAAATCCCAAAAGCAAACCAGAGTAATTGTTATTTCTTAACCATTAGCTTCCAAATCTGTGAAATCCAACAGTGACCACTGAATGACATTTAAAAAAAAAATGCATTGGGGTTTTCACCATTCCTGCTATTTGCTTGCTTCCTGCAGCTTCACTCAGTTTGGACAGTAAATGGAACGGTTCGGTGTCCCTTTCTAGCCCCTACATTGGCACAGTGCTGGTGTGTTGTGTTTCCAATATTCCAGGGGAAAGTTTAAACTGAAACTGCTCACAATAACGTAAAAAATAAATCAAGAATATATTGCTGCTTGTATTAGAGCTTATAACCTCCCCTCAAACCTACATGTTGGGCTCCTTTCTTTGATTCTAGAGCATCTGTCCCTCTGTGGGTATGTCTACACTGCACACTAACCCTGGGTTCTGACTCAGGTTTGAGCCCAAGCCCCCTTTCCATCCACAAACAAATCAGTCTGACTCAGGTCAGCAAGCACTCAGGACCCAGGTCCTTGGACCCTGCTGGGAGGAGGGGGGACCTGAGTCCTGAGTCCCGCTGTGACTCCGGCCCAAACCCTGTAATTCTGCAGTGTGGACTTGAGACAAAAGGTCTGGACATGTTAGTACAGCGGTAAGACCCGGGGCTGGCCATGGTAAACCTGGGTTTACAATGCAGTGTAGACGCTCAAGTGTGGGTGGACACACTGAATCCGCAAGCCTAGGTCCCACAGAGCCTGGCTTAGAATGCAGTGTAGACGCACCCTATGGGGATCAGGGCCTATTGCGCTAAACAGCCTCATCTGCCTTGATTTCTTGGTTCACTTTGCTCCATCCTGCATAGACAATTTCTTAGTCCTGTGTCGGCTCCTCAGCCGTCGGGCTGTATTGGGCAGTTTTGGGGGTGTGGTGTTTTTTTCCTAGCACAGATGAGTCCTGTACAAATCCATCTCCCTGTGTACAAAACAATAACTGGCTAGCTTTTCCTTGTCTTCGCAGACAGAAGGCAGCAAGCTGCAGAAGGATCTCCGAACTTACCTGGCTTCCGTAAAAGGTAACGTCTGTGCAACTGGAGGTCTGTCACTTTTCCAACCGTAGGCACTGCAGGTAGGGTTTTCCTGGCCATAGCTCTTCCTGCCCAGTGCAAGTAGGGTTTCCTGGAGCAACTGGCCTGGTGATGGAGCACCCGTTTCACATCTCTTGCTCCTCAAGCTGGGAGGAGGGATAGCTCAGTGGTTTGAGCATTGGCCGGCTAAGCCCAGGGTTGAGAGTTCAATCCTTGAGGGGGCCATTTAGGGATCTGGGGCAAAAATCTGCCTGGGGATTGGTCCTGCTTTGAGCAGGAGGTTGGACTAGATGACCTCTTGAGGTCCCTTCCACCCCTGATATGCTATGATTCTAAGGTTGTTCAGGCAGTCAGCAAGGTGGCTCTAGTGGGAGACATTGGGGTGCAGAGGCTGTTTTCTCCTCCTAGCAGCCAGGTGGGCTTGGTATAGATTTGTAGGAGGCCACCTACTCTATCCTGCTAGGTGAGGATGAATACTGAGAGTCCTGTTGTCTGGGTGACCAGATCCTTGAGCCCCTCTCCTCTGTTTTACATCCATGTTATTGCGAGTTCAAGATGTATTAGCAAGGATCACGCTTGGAAAATTTGGAAAATATCCTGCCTTAAACTAGAATCAGGCTCCTGTTATCCATTCCACGCAGTCGAGTTCCTGCTAGCAATGGGGAGGGGCTCTTGGTGCCTTGGTGGAGCTCTGTCCCTCGGTTTCTGAGGCTGCCCTCTCTTCTCTCCTAGCAATGCACGAGGCCTCCAAGAAGCTGACGGAATGCTTGCAGGAAGTGTATGAGCCGGAATGGCCTGGGAGAGACGATACCAACAAAATAGCCGAGGTGAGACTCCATACCGGGGTGGGAGGTCGGCCCCTGGGGCAGAGCGGATTAGCGGGACCAGTACACTTACCTCCTGCGCTCGGCTTGGGAGCCTTGCTGTGAGACATCTGTCCAGCAGTAATGATCATAGGAAGACAAGATGGCTTTGGCCATCTGGAGCCGCTTCGGAGAGAATGTTGGCCCAAATGTGTCATGGGTGGGGACTGGGTGCATCCTCTATACACCCATCAGCACCAGGGGAAGCACCGGCTCTCTCTGTCCCGCAAAAATGTGGATACTTAGCCATCCCCAGGTAAACCCTCAGCACGGGCACTGTTTGTCCCAGCCTGGTCAGGATGTCTGGTCTCTTTCACTAGGGAAACAATGTTTAGAGTCACGCTAGGGTTAGGTTAGTTGGGGGAAGGCACGCACATGGGCTGGTAGATAAACCGAACAGACTGGTTCTTGGTACCTAGCTGGGAGTATGATCTAGCATATGGTCTCCAACCTTTTTATGCACAAGATCACTGTTTGAATTTAAGATCAACCCAGGAACTGCCCCGCCCCTTCCCCAAAGCCCCGCCCCACTCACTCTATCCCCCCCCTCTCTCTGTGGCTCACTCTTTCCCCCATCTTCACTCACTTTCACTGGACTGGGGCTTGGGATGCGGGAGGGGCTGGGGGCGAGGGGTTTGGAGTGTGGGAGGAGGCTCCGGGCTGAGCCTGGGGCAGGGGGTTGGGATGCAGGAGGGGGTACAGGGTCTGGGAGGGAGTGTGGGTGCAGGAGGGGGCTCTGGGCTGAGGCAGAGGGTTGGGGTGCAGGAGGGTATGCGGGCTCTGGGCTGGGGGCGAGGGGTTCGGAGTGTGGGAGGGGGCTCCGGGCTGAGCCTGGGGCAGGGGGTTGGGGGTGCAGGAGGGGGTGAGAGGTGCTAGCTCCGGGAGGGAGTGTGGGTGCAGGAGGGGGCTCTGGGCTCGGGCAGGGGGTTGGGGTGCAGGAGGGGGTACAGGGTCTGGGAGGGAGTTTGGGTGCGGGCTCAGGGCTGAGGCAGGGGGTTGGGGTGTGGAGTCTGGGAGGGAGTTTGGGTGCAGGAGGGGGCTGCACTTGCAGGCGCGGACAGCACATGGAAATCCCTCCTCCTCCCCCCAGGGGCCGCAGAGATATGCTAGCCGCTTCCGGGAGCGGCGTGGGGCCAGGGCAGGCAGGCAGCCTCACTTAGCCCCACTGCGCCGCTGACTGGAGATCGCGATCGACTGGCAGAGGCTCCAGGATGGACCAGTTGATCACGATCGACCGGCTGGTGACCACTGGTCTAGCAGTTTGACTAGGAGAATCAGGACTTGTGGGTTCCATTTCTGCATCTACCGTGTGACCTGGGTTATGCATGGTTATTGTGGCTGTTTTGGTCCCAGGATATTAGAGAGACAAAGTGGGTGAGATAATATCTCTTATTGGACCTACTTCTGTTGGTGAGAGAGACCAGCTTTTGAGCCTCACAGAGTTCTTCTTGATCTGGGATATGTCTGCCTCAGTTTCTCCAAAAGAGACGAGATAACTATCTCTGGGATGCTGGGAGGCTTCCCAGATTGTAATGTGCTTGGAGATCACTGGCAATAGAAATGTAAAGCATTCTGATTGTGCTCATAAGCACGTTCCTTTTGTCTTCCAGAACAATGACCTGCTCTGGGTGGATTTCCATCAGAAGCTTGTGGATCAGGCGCTTCTCACCATGGACACTTACCTTGGCCAATTCCCGGACATCAAAGTAGGTTGCTCCCCTCACTCCTGTCACGTTGTGCTAGAGTGTCTCTGGGACGCTGCGAGTTGAGGTTGGGGCTTTGCACGAGCGCTTCTCTTGGGACTCGATATACTTTAGCTTGGGGGTAGCGAAATGGATGTGGCACTGAAATCACACTGCCCCCTGTTGGCCAAACACCAATCCTCTGCTCTCTTGGCTAGTGAATAGCTGCCCTGGCAACCAGGGATGTGGGGTATGTGAAAGAGAAGGAAAGGGGATGCTGCTATTGGATGCATTCCAAAGAGGATGGAGCTCGGCTGTTCTCAGTGGTAGCAGATGACAGAACAAGGAACAATGGTCTCAAGTTGCAGTGGGGGAGGTCTAGGTTGGATATTAGGAAAAACTATTTCACTAGGAGGGTGGTGAAGCACTGGAATAGGTTACCTAGGGAGGTGGTGGAGCCTCCATCCTTAGAGGTTTTTAAGGCCCGGCTTGACAAAGCCCTGGCTGGGATGATTTAGTTGGGGATTGGTCCTGCTTTGAGCAGGGGGTTGGACTAGATGACCTCCTGAGGTCCCTTCCAACCCTAATATTCTATGATTTTTATGCTGCAGGATCAGCTCCCATGTAGATTGTCCTCTACGTATCCGTGCAATAGGTGGATTAACTGGAGCTGCCCTGGGAAGGCGTGAGATCTGCACACTCAGGCTTTCCGGGGAGTTTGTGGGGAGCTCCACGCTTCACTCAACATGAGAAATATTCCCTGGTTCCCCTGCTCTTTTACTTCCTGTCACTGGGGAGTAGCTCCATGCCATAGACTGGGGAATTGTCTGTTAGCCAAGTGCAGTAGCATTTTCTAATACACGGGCTTTCATCAGCCCCCTGTGAGCAGAACATGTTTCAATCGGAAACCCTCTGTCATCATTAGAATAGTGTTTCATTGTCTACCAGCCTTGTAAAGGGAATAAAACCACCCAGACAAGGCTTCATTCATGCTTTCCTGCTACCACAGATCCGGGACTGTGGAAGGGAAAAGCCGCGTTGGGCATTAATGCATTGGCGTCTAATGCACTGAAGAGAAGTAGCTGAAATGACATAATGGTCCTTATTCCTCTCTCCCATGTTAAAAGGTGCAGGAGGGAGAAATTTACCTGTGATACTCAGGGGCTTTGATATACCAGCAAGCCTGCTGCATTTCCCCCTTTCTAGGGGAGACGCTACAGGCAGTGCCAGGAGGATGGAATGAGAAAACGCATGGGTGACCTCACATGCATTTTCCTGAATGGTCCCTGAACCACCTTGGGAGCCCCTGGCCCTGTTAGTGCCACCTTTGCTCTGGCTCTGCCATGTCCGAGCCCATTGCAGCTGTGCTGGCATAGTGTATGCCAATTGGAGAGAACACGCTGCCCAGAAAGTGGCGGTCGGCCGACCCTGCCTCTCTCCCACTAGGCTCCCTGGAGTTAGCGCACAGCTTTGCAGTGGAGGGTAGGGTCTGCGTGGGGATTAGCCTGGTTTTGCTCTGTGCTATTCAGGCCAACGCTGTAGGGAGTACTGGGACTTGGGTATGTTTGTGCACAAGGGGGCAGGCTGCGTGTGATTCTCTTGTCAAGCCAGCATGACGTTGGTGTGGATTCACGGACAGCAACGAAGTTAGTTCTGATTCTCTCCATTTAAGTGGGAGCAGCATGAGGTACACACAGAACAGCCGTATCCAACCGGCTACACTGGCGTTTTTTAGTGGAAAATGGGCCCCCAGCTTTTCCTCCTGCAGCTACTGAAACACCAAGCGGGAACGTGAGTGCTGCAGAGGCATTCCCCATACACTCTGCATGGCTCTCTCTCTCTCTCTCTCTCTCACACTCACACCCCCCCCTCTCTCACTCTCTCTCTCTCTCTCTCTCTCTCTCTCTCTCTCTCACTGACTCACTCACTCACCCCCCCCCCCCCCCCCCCCCCCCCCCCCTCTCTCTCTCTCTCTCTCTCTCTCTCTCTCTCTCTCTCTCTCTCTCTCTCTCTGCATGTCTCTCACTGACTGACTCACTCACTCACCCCCCCCCCTCTCACTCACTCACTCACTCACACACACACACTCACTCACTCACTCACTCACTCACTCACTCACTCACTCTCTCTCTGCATGTGTCTCACTGGCTGACACTCACTCACTCACCCCCCCTCTCTCTCTCTCACACTCACACTCACACACACACACACACACACACACTCCCTCTCTCTGCATGTCTCTCTCTCTCACTGGCTGACACTCTCACACGCATGTGCGCGCACACACACTCTCTGCATGTCTCTCTCTCTCTCTCTCTCACTGGCTGTCTCACTCACTCACTCACTCTGCACCTCTCTTTTTGTGTTTTGGCTCATTTTTAAAACTGGAGCGGGGAGGGCCCCTGCACGGCAGGTCGGCAGAATCCCTTTACGTGGCTGAGTTTTCCTGTTTGGCCCGTCGATGCCCTGGCTTTCCCTTCCCCTGGAAGTGCAGAGCAGTCAGGAAGGAGCCAGTGCTGCTGGCGAGTGGCCAGTACGTTTGAGGCTTGTGTGGCAGGCAGATCTGTGTATTGTGTTAAAATCTGTTTGCACATGGCCAGCTGCTCAGGAGGGGTGGGGGTCTCTGCTGACAGTGCAGGATCATCTGATATCCTGTGAGTTCCATCTCCCAGCCTCATCCCTTCCCCCAGCACCAGTTCATTTTGAAACAGCTGCACAGGGAATGGGCTTTTCCATGTGGCAGCGCTTGTAACAATGTCACCATATGGGACGTGTCAGCCTGGCTCCTTCCCTAGGAAAGTAACCCCCCGCACCCCCTCTGACCCTCCCCCTTCCTGATTAGCTTAAACTTTTGTCACTATCTGTTGTTGTTGAGGAAAGTGCCACTTCAAACGGTTTCAGGTCCCGGGATCATAGTGCAAGCCGTGAACATGTGCAGCCACATGGGGTCTCCGCTTCCTGGGGCTCCTCTTCCCCCCCACTTGCTTCTACAGCTTCCCCTATCACTGTACATCAGAGGTCAAACCATGGGGAAAAAGTTGGTGTCTTCTTCCAAGCTTCACCCACAAACCATGTCCCACCCATGTGAGATGACTGGTGCTGCTGTTTTTGCACTGTTCGGGGAAGGCTTGTTTGTGCCTCTCGGAGCTATTATTCCCAGCTATCTGCAGACTCTTTGCCTTGGTTACACCCTGTTTGCATTTTTCAGCAGGCCACTAACTAGGTGATGGACGATACCAAGGGTATGTCTACATTAGAAACGTAAGTCGACCTATATGGGTTGACTTACCGCCACTGCAGTCACGTCCACACTACCTTCCTGGGGTCGGTGGTGTGTGTCTTTAACAGGAGCGCTTCCACCGACCTACGAGGGGCACTGAGGGGAGCTGAGAGCCTGGTCTGCCCCACAACTCTCGGCTCCTGGTGGGCTCCGCTCCCCATTCCTTGACGGGAGAAGCCGCCTGCCTGTTCCCTGCCAGGAGCAGGGGGGCGGGAGAGGGAAGCTGCCCAGGCTTCTCACCCTGGCTCCCAGCTGGGAGTGGGGTCCAGCATGCCAGCTCTCCAGGGAAGCAGGGTTTTCAGCTTGGAAAAGAGACGACGAAGAGGGTGGATTAGGGTGACCAGATGTCCCGATTTTTATAGGGACAGTCCCGATTTTGGGGTCTTTCTTATACAGGTCTGTCTCATCTTACGCTGGGGTTACGTTCCGCAGTCAGCGCCTAAAGGGAAAATCCCGTATAGTCAAAATTACATTGAGTGTAATGGCGGGCGGAATCACCCACACTACAGAAACAGTATTTAAATTGTTATTTTTCTCTTTTTTTGTTTTGTTTTGTTTTTGCCGATCGCGTTAAGCTGAAATCGCGCATGTTAAATGCGCCTAAGATGCGACAGACCTGTATAGGCTCCTATTACCCCCCACCCCCTGTCCCGATTTTTCACACTTGCTGTCTGGTCACCCTAGGGAGGATATGCTAGAGGTCTATAAAATCATGACTGGTGTGGAGAAAGTAAATAAGGAAGTGTTATTTACTCCTTCTCATAACACAAGAACTAGGGGCCACCAAATGAAATTAATAGGCAGCAGTTTTAAAACAAACAAAGGGAAGTATGTCTTCACACAACGCACAGTCAACCTGTGGAACTCCTTGCCAGATGATGTTGTGAAGGCCAAGACTATAACAGGGTTACAAAAAGAACTAGATAGATTCATGGAGGATAGGTCCATCAATGGCGATGAGCCAGGATGGTCAGGGATGGTGTCCCTAGTCTCTGTTTGCCAGAAGCCAGGAATGGGCGACAGGGGATGGCTCACTCGATGATGACCTGTTCTGTTCATTCCCTCTGGGGCACCTGGCGTTGGCCACTGTCGGAAGTTCTCTAGCTGCCTGGCTTTCTTGTCTCCAGCTTTCTTGTTCTCTAGCTGCCAACAGCTGATGTAAGTAAGGCAGTGTCTACACAGACTCTGTGTCGCCCGCCCCTAATTACACCAACATCAGCCCCACACCTCTCAGAGAGGTGGCGTTATTCTGTCGGTGTAGCAGGGCACTTACAAGACTGTAGTAGACACTGACATAATTAGGTGGACGTAAGCTGCCTTGGGTCAACCTAACTGTGTAGTGTAGACCAGGGCTAAATCTTTTCCATGTCTAGCTTCTCTGGAACACTGTTTAGGTTCCTTTTGGAACCCCAGCCTGAAACCTTAAGGAGTCAGCAAAGAATCCTGTGGCACCTTATAGACTAACAGAGGTTTTGCAGCATGAGCTTTCGTGGGGTCATGCTGCAAAACGTCTGTTAGTCTATAAGGTGCCACAGGATTCTTTGCTGCTTTTACAGATCCAGACTAACACGGCTACCCCTCTGATACTTAAGGAGTCAGGCACCCAAATTCCCCTGAATTTGAGCACCGAACTCTCCTTTCAAAATCTCAGGCCACGAATATTGCAGCATTACTGATGTGTTTTTTTTCCCTTCCTCTTTCTCAATCCCCAAGTAGGGTTGACATCTCTCCAGGATTGTCCTGGAGTCTCCAGGAATTAGAGTTATCTTTAATTAAAGATGATGTCATGGATGAAACCTCCAGGAATACGTCCCTCGGCAACCCTATCCCCAAATGATGCTCCAAACAGTGAGAAATTAAAACAACCCCCTGCTTGGTTTAGATCCCTCTATAATCAAAGCACTGTCCACCTCTTGATCCCTTCCTAGATTAGCTAGAGATCCGATTCCTATTGGGGCCTACATTAAGACATATCTTTATTTTACTGAGCAGGTCATTTCTTTTACAATAAAACCTTTCAGGGATCTGCGTTTAAAAAAAAAAAAAAATCAATTTGTCTTTTCTGGTAAAGTCCTATTCAGCATGGATGTGCTTGCCACTCGCACTGAGCAGTGGCTTGAGTCACGTTTGGTTTGCGTGACTGATCGAAAACCATTACAAAAGATGTTGCAAATGCCACATCAGTGAGACTGCACAGCAAAGCTTTACGTAAGAACATACAGTGTATTAAAGGTGACCTGCAAAAGGAAACAAAATGGATTTGTGCCCTGTTTTTGCTTCTTTAGGATCTAGAAAGTGGTTTTTCTGTTTTTAAATAAAAAAGTGTTTTTGCATTAGAAATTCCCCTGCTTCTCCTGGGATGCAGGAGCTGGTGTGATTACGATGTTGCAAGTACTGAGGAAATAGGAACTGATTGATTGAGATGGGAGAGAATTTTAGTCAAATTGTCAAAAAGCTTTGTTTGTCTTAACAGCCATTTAACTCAAATACACAGAAAACAGGTGGGAGGAAAGATTTCTTTGTTAAAGAACAACCCGGTCCTTCAGTTAAGGGCAGTGAATGCTCCCATTCAGTTCTCTGGACTTTCAAGGAGACCCTAGTCAGAACAGGGAAGCTGATATTCCTGAGTGTTTTTTAAAACAGCTAAGAAGAAGCAGATTTAAAAACCAAAAACCTTTCAGGCCTTCTGTAACCATCATTAAGAAGCAAAAAAAGGCACAAAAGCTATTTTCCCCTTCCTGTGCAGGTCACTGTCTAGGGTTTACTTGTATAAAATATTGTGTAACCCAGTATTGAACATTTCGGAGTGCATTTTTGTGGAGTTTCTAGAATACACAAGGAGAGCCCATGACCCAACGGACCTGGGGATGAGGGGTTTGGGGTGTGGGAGGAGCTCAGGGCTGGGGCAGGGGGTTGAGGTGCAGGAGGGGGTTAGGCTCTTGTCTGGGGGTGCAGGCTCTGGGGTGGGGCTGGGGCGTTTGGGGTGCAGGAAGGGGCTCTGGGTTTGGGGGGGCTCAGGGCTGGGGCAGGGGGTTGGGATGTGGGAGGGGGTCAGGGCTCTGGGCTGGGGATGAGGGGTTTGGGATGCAGGAAGGGGTTTTGGGTTTGGGGGGGGCTCAGGGCTGGGGCAGGGGATTGGGACACGGGGTTGGGGCGGAGGCTTACCTCTGGCAGCTCGCAGTGGCGCAGCAAGGGTGCAGAGGCAGGCTTCCCGTCTGTCCTGGCACTGCAGACTGCGCTGCACACCGGAAGCGGCCAGCAGCGGGTCCTGCTCCTAGGCGGAGGGGCGCAAGCGGCTCCGCATGGCGCTCGCCCACAGGCATCGCCCCGCCCCAGCTCCCATTGGCCGGGAGTTGGCCAATGGGAGTGTGGAGCCAGTGCTCGTGGCTGCCCTGCCTAGGAGCCGAACCTGCTGCTAGCTGCTTCCAGGGTGCAGCGCGGTGTCAGAACAGGTAGGCACTAGCCTGCCTTAGCTGGCCAGCACCGCCGACGGGACTTTTAATGGCCCGGTCGGTGGTGCTGACCACAGCTGCAGTGGCCCAGTTCTGGTAGCGACCCATGGTTTGAAAACCACTGTTCTAAAGGATACAATGAGCAGAAAGGGGCATGAACCAGCACTGTGGCTCTGTAAGTTTAGGGTAGTTCTGATTCAAACAACAACTGGGCCTGTCTCTGCTCAGTTTCTTTTTTCTTTCTCTTTTTTTGATCGTTATTTCAATATTGACTCAAAGATCAGGCTGCAAAGGAGCCTCCAGGTGCCTCTTAGAATCTTTTTTCCATCAGAAGTAGCAGCTGTTCTAGAAGGATATTGAATGAGAGCCTGATCCAAACCCTTCCAGTCATCTTGAGGAGCTTTGGATCAGGACCTTGTGGGAGAGCAGAATCATGGGGCTGCGCTGTGCTAAAAGAGCCAATCACAGGATTGGGCTCTGGGGTGGAGGCCGTCTTTGCTTCATGTCCGGCGCTGTTGGTGCTTCACAGATAATGGAGAAGGGTGATGCAGAGAGACATTTCCCTGGGGAAAATGCTGCCGGTGGCAGAGACTTTCCGAAGGGGGTGACCTATTATGGGGTCTGAACCCCAGAAGCAACAGGGAGTTCCAGCTACCCCAAACCCAGAAAGGACAATTCTTTACTCACTTAATGGGGTGTAATTGAGGAGGGGTTAATTATGGAGTTCAGCTGCCGAGGGGCTAAACTTTATGGCTCTAGCTGTTCATAGCTGGTGTTTCTCTCTCTCTCAGTCTCGGATCGCTAAGCGAGGGAGGAAGCTTGTGGATTACGACAGCGCCAGACACCATTTTGAATCCCTACAAACCGCAAAGAAGAAAGACGAAACCAAAATCGCCAAGGTAAAGCACAGGACGGGCCCTGCTTTCATTTATTATTGTTTTTAATAACTGCTCATTTAGGAAGTTTTAACATGTTGACTCATCGTTCCCAGGTGCTTTCTGTTTAAAGAACCGTCATGCAATGATCCAGCCAGAATGTTTTCTCTTTGGCAGGGTCCCACCCATGCATTTATTTTTACTCCCCAAATAAACTTTAGGAGAAGGCCCTGAAGGCCTTAATGCACTGACGCTGATCTTCTGTGCAGTGTACCTGGTACAGATTTCAGGGGTACGTGGTTAAGTTTTGGTGAGCACAGAAGCCTGAGCGAGAAAGGAAGAATGGCCTTACGGTGACAGCTAGGAACTGGGAGGCAGGAGATCTGGGTTCTATTTCCTTCTCTGACCCTGGATACCTGCGTGCCTCAGTTTCCCCATCTGTAAAATGGTGATGAGAATAAGTGGTTGGCCGCTGTGCCCTGAATTCAGTAAGTCTGCAGAGTGCTCGGAGACGCTCTAATCAACAGTGCTGTAGCTGTGTTTGCTGGGAGGAACTACCTGGCACTTTCAGCGTGGGCACGGCTGTGACCGGTTCAGAGCCTCCGCTCTGTTAATTCCTGCTGTATAAATCGTGCCCTGAACAGCTTTGCTCTTTCAGACTGGAAGGTGCTATGGCCAAAGCAAAAAAACCAAAATTGGCAATTCAGTTGTCGGAATACCCTTCAGTCTCTCTGAAATCACGCCCTCCGAGATCACTTGGGCCTTGTCGTGACTAGGAATTAACGTGTGATGTTAACATGGGCTGGCTAACACTTTTTTGAGACATTTAGTGTGGACAAGACAGAGTAGACTTGAACATGTGCTAAGATGGTTGAATACTGGCCTAGGCACCCCCCTGTGAGCGCACATTAAAGGCAGTGGGTGAAATTCTGCCTCCATTGATGACTTCAATGGAGCCAAGATTTCATCCAGGTGTGCCTGGTCTACATTAGACTTTCCCAAGGTGTTAGCCAGAACATGCTGACAGCACACCTTAAATCCTGGTCTAGGCAAGACTTTAGGGGAGGGATGAGTTGTGTGGGAGCTAGGGATGGTGGAAGAAGAGAGGAGGGAGAAGTTTCTTTACTCATCTCTTTATCATTGCTTGCACTATGGATAACTGGGCAAAACCAGGGAACAAAATTGAAGGTGACTTTAGGAACCAGAATCATTGCATCAGGTATGGAAAAAACCAGTGTCCCTCATTCAACACATAAGGCTGGTCAGCCAGTCAAATGGATGAGTTAACAGAACTTTCCACTGGCTTTTCTCTTTAAAGAGAAACTGAAGCACATGCAGAAGTAAGAAGGGAATTTTCCTGGGGGTGGGGAGGTGGAATCTTTCATTTAGGGGTGTTGTTGTTAATTGGCGATTTTAAAACCTGCTGCGGTGATTCATATATGAACATTGGAACCCGAGGCCACTGGCTCTGGTATTTTCAAATCTGGGAAGCTAGACTCCACTAGCTTTGCTTCACTCACTGGTCTCGCCCAAACTGCTCATGTGCTGACGCTCTGTGACAGATGACCGGTTGTTGACAGATTAATAGGTAAGGTCGATGAGCAATGTGGACCAAAGGACAGAGCCCAGGGTTCTTTTCCTGATGCTGCCTCTGGGTCACTTGGACAAAGAAATTAGAAGTCAACGGGAGCTTTTCCAGTCACTGCGGTGGGCTTAGTCTGGCCCTTCAGCCCTCTCTGCCTCAGTTACCCTGCCTGGTAAATAGGAATAATGCTACTTACCTGCCTTGGTAAAGTGCTTTGAGATCTATGGAAAAGCACTGGAGAAACGCAAAGTCTTGTTATTACAGTATAGAGCAAATACTGGGAGCTAACTGATGTTTTCTCATGATATTAGAATAACACCAGCAGCATCATGAATTCTTTTGGACTCATCCTTCCTCTCCCGTTTCCCTTCTTATAACACATGTACACACCCCTTAGGAATCCTGCCACTTACTGCTGAATTGACAACACTCCATTAAAATAGAGTGCTGTGGACTTTAAATAATTGCATGTGGACGAGAGTGACGTTGAATTAATCCCGACCTCCTGGAAGGCACTCGGCAGAAACTCAACACGTGGCATTTGTGTGCTAAGTCACTAACCATTCTTGCCTGTTGCTGTTTGCAGCTGGGCTGCTGGTAAACAGTCTCTCAGCCCTGGTGCCCTCCGTCTCCAGATCGGAGGATTAATTAACCGCTACACTTGGCATGCTTCGAAGGATTCGTAACTAATTGTCCCCTGGATGCTGTGTCTCTTGCCTTGGTGGTGTTGGGTTGGCCCAGCCTGTAATGCTCTCACTCTTGTGATTTTGTTTTCTAAACAGATGTCTGTCTCTCTCTCTTGTTTTTTGTTTTCTCTTTCCTTTGAAAACGCTCCCCCCGCAGCCTGTCTCGCTGCTTGAGAAAGCTGCGCCTCAGTGGTGCCAAGGAAAACTACAAGCTCATCTCGTTGCTCAAACTAATCTGCTCCGAAATCAGGTGATTGCCGACCTACCTGGCTCTAACCCCCGCATGTGCTATTGTGGGCTCTAGTCCTGTAATGTGCGTTTAATTTCCAGGCAGTGTTCACTCTAGGCCCTCTGTAAAGTGTGTCCTTCTTACGCAGGGGCCAGATTTCTTCCTGGTCTAACACCAGTGACCTTAAGTGAAGTTACATCTGGGGTAGGTTTGATCCATTGATTTTTCCATGCTTTGCCCAGAGGCAGATTAAGATTTATTGGGGCCCTGGGCACAAAGAACATTTGGGCTCCCCCATACCTCCCGTTCAATGGGGCCCCAACCCCTGCTCCTCAGTGCTCCAGCAGGGGCCCCCAAATTGGCCGGGGTCCCTGGGCCCGGATCCCATAGGCCCGTGCATTAATCTGCCACTGGCCTTGCCCCATAAAGTGAACACTGGGGGAGGGGGTGTAGAATGGGGCTGGGACAAAAGATCCCATGCAGTTCTGCTAGTATTTTTTTTCCTAAATGAGAAGCAGATTTTTATGGTTTAAAAATAGAAACCTTAAGAAGCTGCCTCGTGAATTTCTGCCATTCAGTAAAGCTGGAAGCAAAATATCACAGCAAAAACCAGAAGTGGTTTATACATTTGTACAAATTAGTTGCAAAACTTTCCCAGGGTGAGATCCAAAAATGCAGATTTTAAACTATTCATTTATAGAACAAGTGCTGAGAAAATCTCCCAAGGCCTCAGAGGTCCGGTCTGATTTGGATTAGAAATGGATGCAAGCTGTGCATCCAGCACTAGACTTTGAACACCGTCAAGTTGCAGGCCTTGGGGCTGCCTGAAAGCAGGGTTTGTCCAGGTATTATTTAGATTTGAGAACCTACAGGGAAGGAGCTTAGTAAGTGAAGTCAATGAAACTATAGTTATTGAAATTGGATTCTTTGTTCATCCCCTTGCTTGGGGAGTGGGAGAAACTTGCCTTCATGGTGGAATCTCCCATGGTGACTGTTTTTCAGGGAAATACTCAGACCCAGATCCTCAAAGGTCTGTAGGCACCTAAGTACCTTTTGAGCATCTGGGTCTCGGGGACCTACAGTAGGAGCAGACAGACAGGAGGACTGTGCTCGGGAGGAAGGAAAACAAATACTCTGAATGGGAGGAGGACAGTAAGTCATTGTCCTGACTCAGAGAAACCCAAATACCTACTCATACATTCCTGGTGATCTCATCTGCTTTCATTCAAATGCTCTCTGATTCCTGGTCAGTGAATGAATCACTGTTTACCCATGACAGGTCACACTTCAAAATACCTGGGAGCTTTCACAGCCAATTTCTGATTGTACAGATACAATACTGGCTAATAAAATGCTGGAGTGCCACGTAAACTGAGCATCGGCTCATGGAGAGGATGGCTGATTGCAATTCCCCTAAAGGTGACCTGCAAAGAAGGAAAAATTGTACACTTTTTTGCTTCTTGATGATGTCTAAAGGCCTGAAAGGTTTCTTTAGGCTTGTTTTTCAGCTGAGTTATCAGGGAAAAAGGAGAATTTGCTGGAAGTTCTTTGGAGGCCTACACAACTGGAGAGGGAAGTTTCTCAGCCCATAACCAAAGGAATCAGCGTTAAGCTATCAAACCCCAGAACGTTAAACAGCCCGAGTAAAAATCCCTTCTCCTGCCAATCCTCATCTTTCAGTCTCATGTTATGTCACAATCTCCCTAATTGTCCGCTCTGTTTTTGTGGGGAGACTAAGACCGGGCAAGCCCTTTGATTTCTAATATAAAGATGAGTTGAGAATTAACCTTTCAAATAACTAACCAGCCAGGCCTTTAACAGATCGAAAATAGTGGGAGTTTCTTGTGAACGCTCGGGAGGTTTCCTCTTAGGGGGTGTAAGCGAGTTACACTGTAGCGTTCTGGTGACTGTGCCATTTGGAACAAAGAGGAAACAGCTTAGAGCAGCAAATTCCTGCTGCTCCTTAGTGCCACAGAAATGCTGACTCCTGTCTAAGCAGCAGTGTCCTTGGTGATCTGTAACTCCAGCAGAACACAGTGTTTCTGGTGGTCCGTCCCATCAGCCAGTGAGTAACCAGCTAACTGGGCGGTGTGTCCCTCTGGTTCCCCAGAGAGGAAGGATGGCCTATGGGTTAGGATCTAGCCTGGGACTTGGGAGACCTGGGTTTAGTTCTCTGCTCTGACACTGCTTCCTGTGTTGCCTTGGGCAAGTCACTTAGGCCCAGATCCTACATGCCTCAATCAAAATGGGAGTTCAGTGAGAGAGAGGTGCCTAAATACTTTTAAACATCTGGGCCTTGGACTCTCTACCCACTGCACATTAAGTCTGGGTATGTGGGACCCGGGCTTGTGGACTTGGTGTTTCCAAGCCTGTGCTTAGGCATCCGTACTGCATTGTAAGCCTGGGTTTACAATTGCTGCACCGGGGTCTCGCAGCCGTGCTAACACGTCCATACTGCACTGCACAGACCTTCGGACTCGGGTCTGCAGCTTGAGCTGCCTCCCCACTGCAGAATGACAGGGCTTGGACCTGCGTCTCAGCAGGACTTGGTCTCTGACCCCCCCCCCATCAGAGTCCTGAGTGCTTACTGACCCGAGTCACCCTGAGATGTGTGTGGACGGAAGGGGGGCTTGGGCTCGAACCTGAGTCAGAGCCTGGCCCGTAGTGTGCAGTGTAGACGTCCCCTCTCTTCCCTACCTGTAACATGGGGATAGCGGCTGAACTGATGGCAGTGGGAGTTGAGGACAGCTGCAAGGAGATGCTCAGCGCTGCCCAGAATCAGGCCTGCCGCATCCAGCCAAAATGAATCCTGCGTGGAGCTGGATCCCGGCGACCATAGACTATTGGCTCGGCCAGAGCATGAGAGAAATTAATTTAGCTCTATCCCTGGGAACATCAAAGGGATTTGAAATATCCACCACAGAGCCCTAGCCATAGCTCTGAGCTGCATGGACCCCTCTTCCCTTACGTTTCTAGAGTGAACGCTGCCTGCGGGCTTTTAGTGGCTGTGCTTTGGGCTGTCACAATACTCGCAGATTGGCGCAGGATTTGCTTTCTGGGTCCTTCGGCCTGGAGAACGGATAAACCTGAGGGGGAGGGGAGGGCATGTCATTTCCTTCATTGTGCAATGGGGCTACTGAAAAACAAACAGAATTTAATGGGGATCTTAGTCTCTGGGGATTTCAACTCCTGATTACGGTTCAAGCCTGGTGTGGAAATGAAAGGGGACACATACTTCACCCTTTTTTTCCTTTTGAGTGAATGGATCGGAAACATTCGTGCCCTGATAGATCTTAAGGCCAGAAGGGACCCTCATGATCCTGTCCTCCGCCCTCCTGCATAGCATAAAGTGGCATCTCTGTTTAAGAGGGGGTTCATTTTTTTTCAAGCCCACAGAAAATGGTGGGCTTGTCTGTGCCATGCACCGGGTGGAACCGCTGAACACCAGTGCGCAAGAAAGACGGGTGTGACTCCCGTTGCTCTGTGCCTTCCCTGGAGTGGCTCCATATCTCTGTTTGAGACCCACCATTTCACAGACAGGCCGAGATGGGCATTCCTTCCAGTACCCAGCTGTATCTCCTCTGGAAGGAACCCCTTGTCCTCTGACCTTGAGCACTGAGGACGTCACTCCAGGCTTCTGCTGGGGACTGGCGACTTCTGAAAGTTGGGTGGGGGCTAGACTGATACACCCTGAGCCGCCGCCTCTGCTAGTTCCCACTGGCCAGGGAAGCAGGAGACCAGAAATAGGACCTGGGTCTGCCACATAGCAGGCCAGTATGCATCCGTTTCTGACTGCCCCTCCCGTTAATCTGGTTTGTGTGCATGCCCATCCTTGAGACAAAGAGCCCAATGCTGCCTAAAGCCAGATTTCCTCCATTAACCCCATTGCAGAGCAGATCTCCTTCTCCTGGCGATGTCTGTCCCCTTGTCTCTCGGAAGGGGCAGGAAGCCAGCCTCCGGTTCCCAAGGTTCCTGTGGCAATAGGAAGGCAGAGAGAGCGGGCCCCTGGGGGGGCTGGATTTGCACTCAGGCTGGAGAGCTCTGTGGCATTGTGACATTCCTGCTATTGTTGTTAATATAAACAGCAGCCTGTGCTGGCCTTCCTGTTAGGCTGTGCTGCGGGGTGGTTACCCCGGGGATTCGCTGTTCTCTCCCCCCCACGCCACGCGGGCAGGGGCGAGGCAGAGAGTGGAAACATTGAAACTGCAACGTTCGCAGTACAGGGCCTTGAAGGGAGGAAGAGGGACGCTGGGACGGGGAGAGGAGCGGGAGAGTGCGGTGATGGATGTGCCTGGTGCTGACTCAGGGGGAGTGGGGTGGCAGATGTGCCCGTGCTGCCTCGGGGGGGCTTGGGGAGGTGGGCGTGCCCGGTGCTGACTCAGGGCGCGAGTAGGGTGGTGGGCGTGGCCAGTGCTGACACGGGGGCGGGGGGATAGAGTGGTGGTGGGCAGTGGCAGATTAATGATTTTGCCGCCCCTAGGCCCAGGGCCAGCTCTGGGTTTTTTGCCGCCCCAAGCAAAAACCTCCGAGATCGCAAGTGCCAAAGCGCGCAAAACCCCCCCCCCCAAAAGAAACACAACCCTCCGAGAGCGCACGTGCCGCCCCTGCAAATTTGCTGCCCTAGGCCTTGTCAGCCTAGGCGATAATACGCCGCTGGTGGTGGGTGCGCCTGGTACTGACTCGGGGGGAGGATTGGAGGGGGGTGGGCAGACCTGGTGCTGACTCGGGGGGAGGGGCGGGGGGGAAGTGGGGTGGTGGAGGTGCCCAGTGCTGACTCGGGGTGTGTGGGGCGGTGGACGTGCCTGGTGCTGACTTGTGCTGTTTGCAGTAGGAGCAATGAGCGTCTTGTCTCTCTGCGTTATGCCAGAATTCTTGCCCCGGTCCTGGGCTCCTTGGTGCTGGCAATGGGAGATAGGGGGATTCACCCCAACAGTGGGCCAATGGGCAGAGCAGGCTGCTGGGCTGGACGCTGGAGTTAAAATCTTGATCAGACCCCAGTGTAGGAGCTTTGCACCTGCGGTGGGTTCCCCCATGACGGAGGATTCCTCGTCAGCTGGTTTAAGCTCTTGCTCTGGCAGTGCAGAGTCCCGTGTCTTCGATTCTCCCTGTGCCTTGGGGGTTCAAAGCTGGGGTGGGGTGCCCAGCCGGCTCAGCACCATTGCTGTCCATGGAGCTAGGCTGAGGTACACCCGCTGGGGTCTGAACTTCCCTCTTGGCAGTCAGTTAGGGGAGTGGCACCACTGTAAAAGGTGGGTAAGCAAGAGGAGAATCAGACCCCTTGTCCTCAGCAGAGAATTAACCCAGGCAGCCTCCTGAGGGGCTCAGTGTGGCGTGGGGGATCTCCCTCGCCTGGTCTCTCCAGCTGGCCAGGGAAGCAGCGAATGCCTTGCGCTGCATGGAGCTGGGCGGAGGGTGCTGACTTGTCCCGTCTCTGTTGTGAAGGCCGAAGAAGAGCTGGTGAAAGCTCAGAAGGTGTTTGAGGAGATGAACCTCGATCTGCAGGAGGAGCTGCCTTCGCTATGGAATAGGTGAGCGCCCGAGGGCGGCCGCCGGGGGCCAGTCGCCCCTTAGGGAGGTTGTTACTGTGATGGGCTCCCCATTGGTGTGAAGGGGGGGCCTGGGTTAAGGGTGACCCTCTGCCCCGGATTTCTGGGTGCGTCCCAGCTCTCGGGGCCTCTCCTAGCATTCACAGAAGCCACCCCTTATCCTGTTTCCAAGACCCTGCCGTCCTTGGATCTTCCGGGAACGCAGTAGCCACCCAGTGTGTGTTGCTTTTAGGGGCTGTCCATAAATTACATAGCGCATTAGGGCCTGTGGGGGGGTTGTTAATTTTGCATGTTTGTTTCAGTGGTACAAAACGGTACAACGGGTGGTAGGGGTCATGAAAATCTGCCTAGGGAGAGCTGCACTACACTGGCGACGTAGTGGGGAAGGGGATTTAGGTGCTCTTCTACACTGCAAAGAAAAACCCAGGGCAGTGAGTCTCCGAGTCCGGGTTAATGGACTTGAGCCTGTGGGGCTCGGGCTACGGGGCTAAAACCAGCAGTGTAGACGTTCCCACTCGGGCTGGCGCCTGGGCTGTGAGACTCTCCCCCTTCGCTGGACTTCACAGCCTGGGCTGCAGCCCAAGCGGGAGCATCTACGCTGCTGTTTTTAGTCCCGCAGCCCGAGTCAATTGACCCCAGCTCTGAGGCTCAGCGCTGCTGGATTTTCTTTGCAGGGCGCCCTTCGGCACTGAGCCCCCAGGCGTGGCTCTGGCTGGCAAGTCCTTTCCCTGGCGTGTGGGGGTCCCAGGCCCTCCAGCCCTGCTGCACAGCAGGGACCCAGCTGTCCGCCCGAGTGCAGGCTGGGAACAGGAAAACAGGCAGACAATGAAGGGAGACTGGTGGATCATAGGTTTGCTGCACAGGGATTCCAGCCACAGAGAGGAGGGGAGCCAGGAGACATCCTGGTGGAGGCCAGGGGATGAATGAGGAAGGAGAGCTGATGTTTGGGGAGGGGAGTGTCAGGGTGGAGTGCAGGCAAAGTCCACGCAGAAGTGTCCCAATTTCTGATTTAAAAATGCAGTCGGCTGGGGCTGATGGGGGCGGAGGCAGGACAGGAGGAGGGGAGAGCAGGCATCAGCGGGATGAAAGCAAAATCCTGAGGGGCTGCTGGACCCCCGGGGATCCTGACTTCTCGCAGGGCACACGCACCGTGTGAGCGATGCAGCCGCCAGCTGCGCGACGTGCAGCGGTTGGGCCAGTGACTGCTGGATGTAATCCTCTCTCTTGGCTGCTGATCCCCGCCAAGCAGATCGGGACCCCTCTGCCCATCAGATGGAGGCAGCTGGAGCCGTGGCTCTGTCTTGGTCTGGGGATGGGGGTGGGGGCTGCCTGTGGTCTGGCTTTTTTTTGAGGGCACAGGCCGCGCTCTCTCCCTTGCCTGCTATTGTAAAGCACCCAGAAGTTCCCCCTGCTTTCCTCCCCTGCTCCGATCCTGTGCCCGACACGCTCCCTTCTGCCCCTGCAGCGAGTGCTGCTCCCGACCCCACCCTGGCCTGAGGGGATGCCAGACAGATGCCCGGCAGGAGTGGGTTGAGTTCAGGGTCCCGTCCCCCCCCCTCCTCCTCACCCAACCCCAAAGGCCTCTCTCTGGCTGGTAGGTGTCCCACCCAGACCGCGCCGGGCTCTCTCCTGAGGAAGCAGAGGCAAGGGCCCTAGCTCCTCAGGAGAAACCCGCCTCACAGCAAGAGCTGGGCGGCTGCAGCTCCGGAGAGCACGTTGCCGTGAGGAGAGCGTGGGGCCGCGCCAGCCCTGGCTTGGTGCTGCTCCGATGTCCCTAACCCAACCCCCCTCTACTCCTGCACAATCCCTCCCCACCCACAAGGAGCTGGGTTGGCAGCGGGCAACAGGCAGAGTCTGTCCCTGCCAGTTTGCACCAATTGAGGATCTGGCCCCTGCCAGCTTCAGGCATCTGTCAGTTTGGCCATTGGCAGCAGGGCACTTAACCCCGTGACTCCTGAGTAACCAGCTTGCCCCACTATAGTCGGTCTCTAGCTTTCTAGCTGTGTAGCCCACGAAAGCTTATGCTCAAATAAATTTGTTAGTCTCTAAGGTGCCACAAGTACTCCTGTTCTTCTAGCTGTGTAGCTTATTCCTAAGGCTTCCCCAGCTGTGATAGCTGTCTATCTCCTCTGCACCACCCCACTCTACTTCCTCTCTCCGCTGGTCACTAGCGGAGATAAAACATTTCCGTCCATGTCTCTCCCCTGAGAAGGACAGATCTGCTGCACCCACCCACCCTGCATGAGGGGTGACAATACCCTTTGAGCCACGCACCCTAACTGAACACCTAATTGTGGGGGCATTGGGTAATTCTTTGCCGTCTGCTAACCTCACTGCCTAGCAGGCCGGTGTGGGTGTGGGTGTGTTCCTCTCCACATGGGTGGTTACAAGCTGCTCCAGTTAATTGTCCTCAGTTACGGATTGCTGGGAGAGCACCATCTGACTGAGCTTCCGCTTCTCAGGGCTCAGCTCTAGCTGTCTCTGCCCTGTCAGAAGAGAGATGCGCCCCACGTGTAAGGGACGGTGGGTCCCTCCCCTTCTTCAGAGAAGAAAACCCAGCAGGCAGGACAGCACTTTTCTTGGGTTGACTCAAATCACTAGATTTGGGAGTCACGGAGTGAATGTGTCTGGGACCAGGCCCCTAAAGCCTGCTCGAGTTCTGGGGTTTCCCTGCTCAACCCTCCTGTTTTCCCCCTGTGGTTACTGTTGCCATGGCATCTTTTTCCAGAAGGGAGGACGGAGGGGGGGTGTTGGTCCATGGCCAGTGCCACTCTGGAGAATGGCGTGGGGGTGGGTCCACCACGAAAAGCGCCCCGGCAGGCCTGTCTTCTCCCTTTCTGCTAGAACCAACCATCTCCTATCGGCCCCGCTGGCCTGGTTTATTCCGTAACTAGTGTCTCCCACATGGCAGCAAAGCAAAACAGTCACCCCAGCCCACAGGGCTGTCTGGGGACTTCCTGACCTACGCTGCTGTTAGGACGGAGAGAGAGCGCAGCTTAACTGTGAAATGCGTGTGTGTGGGGAGTATTAGCAAAGGAAACCAAGTCCACAGATCTTGGAAGAGCCACCTGTATCCACTAACCCTTGCTCTGTTTTCATTTGGCAGTCGTGTTGGTTTCTATGTCAACACATTCCAGAGTATAGCAGGCCTAGAAGAGAACTTCCATAAAGAAATGAGCAAGGTAAGGTTGCTGGCCCTTTTATTCATTTGCCATGCTATTCTCATTAACCGTCACTTGTGCAGTGCAGCAAATGCACCCAGGGCTGGACAAGAGGCCAGCACCAAGCTGAGGCCAGGCACTTCTCTTGATGGCTTTACAATCCTAACATCCCTGTTTAAATAGCCATCCGGTCACTGCAGGGAATCTTACGGGTTTCAGCTGGGAGTATTGTTGACCGGAGCGTATTCCCCTAAGATCAGTGCGTCCCGCCTAGAGTCAAAGAAGCAATGAACGAAGCCAGTTTGATTCAGCACCTTCAAACTTTTGGGTAAAGAGTTTCACTTACTAAAATGGATAAACTGGTAGCAAAGGTGCCATCTGTAGTAAGCCTTCAATGCCAGAGGAGTATCTCAAGGAGCAGATAGCTTAGTTGTTCCATGCTTGTTCTGTAGCTGTCTAGCCAGGCCCTGAAGAGGTCTGAGGGGTAGTGAGTGGCAAGGCCAACACACTGACTCTTTCATCCAGAATTTTTGTTTTCATTTAACTTAAAAACCAGATTTGAAATAACTCCTGGAGTCCTCCAGGGTTGTGCATTACTCACATGATTTATACACTCCCTATACATCCCGCTAATCTTTCATGAGGAGACAGGGAGCCCAAGTGAAAACAGATACTTTTGTTCTCCAACTGTAGTCCGGGCAACAATACAGCAGCTAAGCAACATTATGGTCGTTAAATTCCCAGACGTAACCACTCACGGTGAGGAAACGGCTGGCATGATTTAAACATTAGCTTCAAGTTCTGCTGATACTTCACAGGGACCCTTACAAAAATAATCCAGTGTTCTACAGTAATGCTACAAACCACTGTAGTAACACTATTGTTAAAGGGAATGGTTTTTTGTTTGTTTTTTTTACTTATACTTCAGTACTTTATAAGGGAAAACTTTGGGAAACCTGTCTGCTTAGAGCAGTGATCCCCAGACTGTGGGGTATGCCCCCCCCGGGGGGGGGGCATTGAGGAACATTTCGGGGGTGCGACGGGGCCTGGGCCAGCCTCCACGGTGGGCAAAGAGGGAGCGCCACCCAGCCCTGCTCTGCCCCCAGCTCTGCTCCAGCCCCGCCCCCAGCCGCAGCTCCACTCCCTGCCCCGGGCCCCGCCGCCTCAGTCCCCGGCCAGGGCTTCATTCCTGGCCCCAGCCCCGCCCCCAGTCTTGGTTCCCTTACCCCGTCTGCATCCCTCTCTCCCCCCTCCCCCCCCCCGAGCCACATCTCCATTCCCAGCCTTGGCTCCTGGGGGGGAGGGGCGGCAGACAGGGGTAAAGGGGGGGGGACGGGGACATGACCCTGACAAGTTTTGGGACCACTGGTTTAGAGAGAATCCTCTTCCTGTGTCACATGTTTTGCAGGTCACTTCCCCATTTTTTTTTTTGTTTTTGTTTGGGGACATATGCAGGAAACCAGGACCTTTTGTTCCTTAAGAGTCATCTGCTTCTTATTAGAGCTGTAGGATCAAATTAATCGCTGGCATGGACGGTGCAATACCATTGACATTGATGGAGTGGGATCTCTTAGTGCCAATGGTGACTTGGGCCTGTAATTTTGTCTGCGACACAGCCGTTTCGTAGTAGTAACCTCTGGTGTGGACACAGATGAGGTTCGAGGCTTCAGCTGTGCTCATGCAGAGGTCCCTGGTAATATCGGGAAGGGTGGAGAAAGGCAGGAAATAGAAAAGACCTGAGCAGGGTTGTTTGTAAATCAGACACAAAGGCTCCCCAGGGGGTGCTGGTGGCGCTTCACGGTTTGGAACTTTAAAGAATGCGCGGATTGCTTTAGTGCTCCCGGATTATGTTCCCGTTAAAAGGGGGTGGCCAAGGAAGGGCCGGAACGAAGGTGGGCCCAGTTTCACCAGCACCGTGCCTTCTCCTGGGGCATCGTGGTCCTGATGCAGGTCTTTGCCTTGGCTAGCCAGCCCTATTCCCCACCTGCTTCTTAGGGTTCTCTTCTTTTTACAGTTGAACCAAAACCTCAACGATGTCCTGATGAACCTAGACAAGCAGTACTCGAGCAACGCCTTCCCCATTAAAGCACAGCCAAGGTGAGCCACCGTTGGAGTGATGCGCTTTCCCCTGCAGAGGTCGAAGGGGCAGGTGGGAGGCCGCTGAGGAAATGTCTCTCTTACAGGGGAGAGTGAAATGATTGTATCTGCATCCTCTTGATTTCAGTTCTCCTTCCTCCCCCTATGTGGCCGTCACCTAGTGGCTCTCACTAGATCATTCCACCCCCAAGATGCAGAACTGACCCACCCAGTGCTTCTCATTGCAGGTCAGGTCGCACAGTGGGACACTTCCACTTCCAGATCATGGGCTTCACCCTCACAGACACACATCTAAGACCAAAGCTCCTCTGAGTCACAGAGACAAGAGCCCCTTGTCCCATCTCCCCCTGCCCACCGCCCCCTCTCCATCCCAGCTCTGGTCACCAAACCCGAATCTCCAGTTGGCAGACTCTTGTGCGCAATTACCTATTTTGTGCATGAAAATGGCGGTTTTGCCTGGGCAAATCTCGTGGGTACAGTTAGAGCCTCATGGGAGTTTGGCCTTTGCGTTTCGGGAACATCAGACCCTTAATATGCCCTAGGAGTCTCTGCAAAGTGCTAGCGTCCACAGGATCTTTTTTTTTTTTCCTCAGCAGAATCTGGTCCTCGTTGGTTAACTGCCAATCTGTACGTTCTTGAGCCTTTCCAGTTAAGGGGGCGGGAGGGTCGGGCTCTGGCTGAGGCTGTATCTGGCTCCCATCCAAATGTGTGTGTGATGAAGCAATGCGGGCCTCTGGCTTCCAGCTGCTGCTCGTCCCACATGCTGGGTGAGCAGCAATGCAACGTAAATGCCAAATCCGCATATAGGGGGAGTTAGCATGATGTCAGTGATAACTTCAGCCTATGTGCCTTGCTTCAGGACAGCTGTTGAAAGGTTAGAGCAGCTGTGCGGACCCCTGTGGGCTCCTATTCCTTCCCCTCCCAATTTAACCCTTTTTGTTGCAAACACAAAACCCTGTACCAGCGGGTTTATATGCTTCACCAACTTTAAAGGTGAAGGTGTTATCCTAAGTCGGGGGCCAAATTTTACCTGTGTAGACACAAACTTCCATGAAACTTAAGACCAGTAGAAATGTTTCCATCTTCCCCATCTATTGTTTTCCTTAACCAAAAGAAGGTTGAGGGGAGATATGATTGCTCTCTTTAAATATATCAGAGGGATCAATATCGGGGAGGGAGAGGAATTATTTCGGCTCAGTGCTAATGTAGATACGAGAACAAATGGATATAAATTGGCAGTTGGGAAGTTTAGGCTTGAAATTAGGCGAAGGTTTCTAACCGTCAGAGGAGTGAAATACTGGAATGGCCTGCCGAGGGACATAGTGGGGGCGAAAGACCTCTCCGGCTTTAAGACTAAGCTTGATAAGTTTATGGAAGGGATGATCTGATAGGATAACTTGATTTACTCAATAGGTCAATAATGTGCCACCTGGGAGTTAGTACCGATTTTAAATGTTGGGATATTGAAAGTCTTTTCCTAAGTGTCAGGATGGAGAATATTGGCCACATGCTCGGGGTTCAGCTGATCGCCATATTTGGGGTCGGGAAGGAATTTTCCTCCGGGGTAGATTGGCAGAGGCCCTAGAGGTTTTTCGCCTTCCTCCGAGCATGGGGCAGGGGTAGTTTGCTAGAGGATTATCTGCTGCTTGAAGTCGTCAAATCAGGATTTGGGGACTTCAACAGCTGAGTCAAGGGTGAGAGTTATTTCAGGGATGGGTGGGTCAACTTTTGTGGCCTGCATCATGCAGGAGGTCAGACTAGATGATCATAATGGTCCCTTCTGATCTCAAGTTCTATGATTCTATGATGCTATGATCTAGCAAACATCCCCCTGCAGACGTCGTAATCCCAAAGACTGCGGCATTGTGCATGGGGAACTGAAAGAGAAACGGACTCTTCTGTCCTCTACCAAACGATGTTATGATCTGAATAGGGCACTACTGTGTTAGAACATTTCCTACCCTATGGCAGATGGGTCCTGTGCTGTGTAGCAGACCACCTTTCCTGCCCCCTCCCTTCCAGAAGAGCGCCTCTCCATTGTTCCATAGCAGGCACGAGATCTGTGATGTAGTGAGCACACAAGTTTGGGATCTGCTCTTGGCCATAGAGTCCAGTGACCTTGCAAAACCCTAGCCCAGCCCCATACCTTGACGATGGGTTTCTGGTGTGCAGGGTCTTTCTCAGCTGGGAGCAGGTGAGATCCTTACAGTTCTAAAGACACCAGGGGTGAAATCCTGGCCACCTTCAGGTCAGTGGGAGTTTTGCTATTGACTTCAATGGAGCTATTGTTCCACCCTAGCAGTACAGGGTTCTTCTTCTCTGGTCCCTTTCCTCTTGCAGCCGGCTCCATCCTGCCGGTCCACTGGGATGGGGTCATACGGGGCAGGTCTCCTCTCATAAACGACGGAGCTCTGATTCCCTCCAGAAGGCACCCAGTCCTGGTTAATCAAAATGATTGGGACGCTCTCCTGAAGTCTGCTCGGATGGAAGGCACAAAGCACAAGAGAGGGATGAGGAGGCAGGAGGGCTGCAGCTGATGCTTTAACTTTGGCCCAGTGGAACGCAGTAACGACAACTCAACATGCGTTTGTTTATTTTTATGAATACTTGTGACTCCTGGCCAGCAGCGAGGCCTCCCCAACAAAAGCTTCCAAGAAAATCAAATTTTCCATCAGTGCAATTCTGGCCCAGGCAAGTCTCCAGCTTCATCTGTAGGATGTGAGGCAGCCCAGCTCCCTCCGCTGTAGCCCAGAGCACCGTGGCTGGCTGGGAGAGCTTACGCCTTTAGGAGGGAAAATGAACACGGAAAACCCTGTATGTGTAGAAACTCACGGGCTTGGCTCCATCTTTCCCCTCCATGCCCAGTTGCCCCAGACATGCCCCACTGACCCACTCCACACGTGCTCTGAGTCAGAGCTATGGAGATCTTTGCAAACAGAAAAGCATTCTCCTTCTCTCTCCTGTTGCATTGCTTTTGGGCTCTACCGAGGGTCCAGACCTGTCCTGTAATAGAGCCATTCCACACCGGTACCCAGGGAGGGGGTTGGATGGCGTCAAACATTTGTAGGGAAAATAGATTTTTGCAGATGGCAGGAAATGCAATTGGGCATTTCCATCTCTCCGGGTGGCTCCTCAGCATCTTGCTGGGGAATCTTGTCCAGTGGGGTTGGGGAAATGCCCCTTCCCTTTCTCATTGCAGATCCTGGCTTTCAATAAGAGCAGACGATTCCCCTCATTTGTATACGCAGGGACAGGGGCTGGAGATGGAGAGAGTGAAAGGAAATGGATGTAGATGGGTGGAGAGATGGGATGGTTCCCCTCTTATGTCAGCGTGCTGTCTTTGTGAGGAATCCTGCTGTTTGGAGCTGCGCCTGGTGTGACTCCCGTGTGCTTTGAGAGTGTAAATGGAGGGAGCAGCGTAAGCTGGTTTCAGTGCAGGGGGGGAGAATGGGGAACTGGGAATCAGGATTTCTGGCTTCTAACCCCAGGTCTTCCGCTGGCTTGCTGTGGGACTGTAACTTCTCAACCTCCATTTGCCCACCTGTGAAACATGACTATTTATGGCTCCCTGCCTGTCTGGCTTTCTACACATCTACCTCTCTCTGTGCAGATCTGCCCCAGGGTCCCGAGGGGAAATTCACATCTCTTAACACTGCCAGTGCTTGTGCAAGTTCCTGCCATGCACAGGGAGTCCTGTCCTGTGCTCTGCCCCGTGGCACATAGACCAAACCCAGAAGCTAGGAGAAGGAAGGGCTTGAATACAATCATCCTGTTGCATCAGGTTCACTGGTGCATGGCACCTTAACATTTGCTCCCCCATGGCTGTGCTATCCGGTAATGGAAATCATTGTGTGCCGTCCCCACCAGAAAGAAAACTAAACTGTTCTCCAGGCTGAAGAAGAAGATGAGCAGGTACCGGTATGGAGAGCAGCATTATGAGACGTGTCTGAGTGGAATATAAGGCCATGTTCTAACAGCCTTGGGGAGTGTTAACTTGGGGACTGGAACGGAGTTCCTTGCATGACTCAGTGTGTTTCTGGCCCCGTGGAATCATTGGTGATTTCTGCATGTCTGACTAATCCTAATAACTTTTTATTCCTTGTTTGAATCCCTGCTCCCTTTCTGGTTGTTGGTCTTCGTTTGAGGGTTCTAGGACATATTGGTGGCCTGTGACACGCAGGAGTCAGACTGGATGACCTGGAGGTCCGTTCTGGCCTGAAACTTAGACTCCATGACTGTTTGAACCCTGAGGTTTTGTCTGGGTTCAGAGTTGCTCTGGTTTAACTAAACGTGTGATTTGTTTAAAAGCTGCTTTGAACTGGTGCAACTTTGACTGTTAAAAAGGCCTCATTTTCCCAAGATGGAGCTCTCCTTTCGAATGTGTTCTGATTTATTGAATGTGTAAGAGAAAATAAGTTGCTACGACCCTCCTCCTGGCTGAACCTGGATTCTCCATGCTTTGCCCCTTGTGACACCAATTACATGGATCAGTGCAATGTGGTTATAAAACGCTACCACATCGCGCAGGTGCGAATCACAGCACCAGGTAGAAGCAGCGGGGAGTCAAGCCTCTTGCCTTTTGAAAAGCACATGCTTGTAATTTCTGTTTCAATACACAGAGTAGTCCGACCGCCTAGTGGTTGTAGCTGATGCCTACATGCATGTTGTAACTAAAGTGGAAACACGTAGGAGATTGAGTGTATTTGTAAAGGGAGACTTAAGAGAGGGACTGAATGCACCAGAAGGGGTAGGGGCGGAGAAAAGAATAGTTGCATAATTGTGTAGAAGCATTTCCTAGCTTGGGGGTTCCTTAGACTCTGTGCTGACACTTTCTACCAAGACTGGTCAGAAAAAATAATTCTAATCCCAGCTGGCTCCTAGAATGCAATGTTGTGTAATGGTTAAAACACAGGATTGGGAGCCAGGCCTCTTGGGTTCGAATCCCACCGCTGCCACAGACTTGCTATGTGCCCTCAATTTTACCCCTCTGTACAATGGAGATAATAATACTTCTCACAGGGAAGTTGAGGGAATAGACCAACCACTAGAGTTCTAGCCACAGGGTCATCTTGCGTAGAGCAGGTCCAGATGACCCTGGGTTAAAACGCCAGGGCTTTGGCTATACTAGGGCTCCCCCGGGTGGAGCTGGTGCAGGTGGAATGCTGAGAAATTTGCAGGCACTGGCGCACGTGTTGGGACCAGGCTCTGATCTGCTGCTTGCAGGTTATAGTGGTGCTACTTGTGTCCTCCTGCGTCTGGGTGTGTAGGTGCTTCCCTTACCGTTCCCCGGAGATCAGTGTGCTTTGGTGCTAAAGAATAAGTTGCGTTTGGCTAGAAGGCACCATCCGATCCTTAGCCCCTCTGCTGAGATGCCCACCCCTCTGCCACGTGGGAGTTTGCAGAGGGGCGACTGGGCTGGGAACAAAGAGTGGAACCACTGGTGTCCCCTCCTGTGTAAGAGCATTGCTGCAGCACCTGGGAGTCCCATTTGCAAATGCTGGCATAGGCTGTTCTACAACAGTCCAGGCTGGAGGGGGCCCTAGGGGGCTTTGAATCTCAGCAGCACAATAAGGGTGTCTTTGGATTGTGTTAATTTGCGTTGATCAATTGTGTAGCCAATTGCTCGACTACGCTTCCGTTCATTTATAAACTATATTCAAGAGACCAAAGAGCCAATGTCAGTCAGTTTTCCTGCGATAAGCCAATAAGAATATAATACAGGGAAAAGGTTCAACGCGATACCAGTCTCTAAGAAGCTGTCTCGTGAAGCGTTGTTACATTCATTCACCTTACACGGAAGCTGTGCTCCCAAAGTTACACAGTTCAGCTCGTGTTATTTATATGATGATTTGACAAGTTACACATCACTAAAATCCAACCTGTCAGTTTGTCCCGGTTCCCTAACTTGTTGTTTTTGTTCCTTTCTTACCTTCGTTTTGGGGACTAGCATTTCAGGGGCTGCTCTGTCAAGGTACTTCCCTAGCTTGTACTAAGACGCAGAACAAAAGTATCTTGATTTTTGACACGTTTCCCATCTGTGTATGCCAAATGCTTACTTCGGCAAATGCAAGGGGTTATGGGTAATTAGCGTAAGTGAGCAGGGTTATATAAAAAGCTTAGGCCCCTTTAGGCTATATAACTGCTATTCTGTTATTACACCGCTACCTCGATATAACGCCACCTGATATAACACGAATTTGGATATAATGCGGTAAAGCAGTGCACTGGGGGGGGGGGGGGCCCCCCGGGGGATCAAAGCAAGTGCAATATAACGCGGTTTCACCTATAATGCGGAAAGATTTTTTGGCTCCCGAGGACAGCGTTATATCGAGGTAGAGGTGTATTCCATGCTTAATACCCACTGATATATGTACAGTGTGGAGAATACATATCGGTAATGTGATCTATATGTTCTCGCCTAGCACACATTAGTCAACTCTTGTGCTAGAGCCAGTCCCTAGTACACGCGTTACAAATGGGAGACCAGAACCCCAAAGCCGAGTCGTTCCTTGACTCAGCATCATTTCCCAGTAACCTACTGGAGGGCAGAGGGAAGTGTTGGTCTTGTACCTCTGTTGCAATTGAGCAAGAGTCAAGTGCCCAGTTGGTCAGTAGGGGGCAGGCTACCTGTGTTAGCTTCCCGAAGCGGTGCCTACCCTGCTTTCTCCAGAGACACTGAGCTGTCAGTTCAGAGGCACGGCTTGTTTTGAGTGGGGCTTTGAAGTGATTTCTGGGGATCTGTTCCCTTAGGCCACAGAAGCCCAGCAGCGGGTTTAATTGGTGGTTGCTGGATGAGCTCTACGGCTGGATGCCTCCGAAGCAGCGGGCTTGTTCAGAATGAAGACGCCACCCTGGGCTTGGAAAAGGTTCGGGGTCAGACAAAATTAGCACTGGCATTTTCCTACACGGAGCAGCAAAAAGCCTCAGCTGGCTGTAAATATCAGTGACTTACTGAGGGCTTTGGTCTGGGGCCTGCTAAACCCACGGCAGGAGGCATGGAAGGAAATGGGATGGGTCTAAAGGTGGAAGGGGCACCAGTTCAGATCCCTGGTAGGGACTGAAATTAACTGCCCCCTGAAGACTGCGAATGAGTTGGTTGGTTGCATCCGTTCCTGATGGGGCAGGTGCCCGTACCACAGCTGTTGGCAGTGTCATCAGAGACGCCAATGAGTGAATGGGATTGGAGTCTGAAGTCCCCTCTTCCCCAGTCCCTCTAGGCACATGGGTGGGGAAGCCTGCACACAGCTGCCTGGGTGGTGTCTATTCTGTGGCTAGGGCATCAGCCGGGCCCTGTGAGATGCATCCGTTTCAGACAAATGACCCACTTCAAGAGTCACGGAGGGGACCTGAGATCTGGCATCTTTACTCCAATCCATATCAGGATCTTGTTCTCCGCACCCCAAGGAGAGGAGTCTGGGGCTCAGATTCATCCCTTGTTTAATTTTATACTGAGACTCTTAAGGGCCAAACTCGCATAATGTTATCCTGGGGGGGAGGGATAGCTCAGTGGTTTGAGCATTGGCCTGCTAAACCCAGGGTTGAGAGTTCAGTCCTTGAGGGGGCCACTTAGGGATCTGGGGCAAAATCAGTACTTGGTCTTTCTAGTGAAGGCAGGGGGCTGGACTGGATGACCTTTCAGGGTCCCTTCCAGTTCTATGAGATAGGGATATCTCCATATATTGGGACTGAATGTGTCCCTAAGGCCAGTGCTTAATTTGTGCCAAGGCTGAGCCTCGGTACCGCTGGGCCTGGCAGTTGAGAGCTGTATCACTCATGAATGTAAAAAAATTGCTTGAGCTCCCGCTCCTCTTTCCTTACCAATTAAGCATTGCCTAAGGCTCTTACAAATGAGAGCAGTCCGACCCCTGACCTCCATCTGCACACAGAGCAGTTTTTCCTTCCTTTTTGGAAAATCCAGGCCCAGATGCCAATGGCGCGATGCCACCTGGCCCGTAATTTAGATCCTCGTGGGAGCTGAGCAGGATTGAAGTGGCCCCGTATGGCTGCCCGACTGGGGGTTTATTGTTCCCCTGGGTACTCCCCTGCTGGTGGGATTCTCCCTGGCTTTGCTGTCCACATCTGGTGGACTGGAGGAAGCCCTGGGTGTTCGGGCCCCCTAGAACAAGGAGCTTCTATACATTTCCCAGAGTGGAACCTGAATAGTTGTTTTCCCTCTAGCAATAAAGCTTTTTATAATCAAACCGAAGAATGCATCATTTCCCCCCCAGTGGTAGGGAATAGGGGTGTGCAATCAATCCCCAACTTTTCCTACAGCTGAATACACCCCCCCGCCCCCCAGCGTCTCTTGGAACACCCCCTGTAATTACCATATTTCTGGCATAGACAGTCCCAGGCAGAGCCCTGCAACAGGACTGGGATCCCGTGTGTCCCGCAGGACCTGCTGCGATAACAGCGGGAGTGGGTAAAATGGACTTTGTTGTGAGCGGGATTGGTTGGGTAATAAAAACCAGAGTGTTGCAATTTGCAGGAGAACACTAAATCACGAAATGGGTTAAGCAAGATTTGTTTAATTCTTTTAGTGGAAAAATTTTTGCCTGAATTCCATTTATAAATATATTAACCAACTTTTTTTTTTAATTTTAATTTTTTTTTTTTTGTTGGTGGCCTGGGGGAATCCATCTGTCTTGCAGGATTTATGGGATCCAACGTTTTTGTGGGTGGGAGTGGGATAAAAATGCAAGAAACAATGCATCGGCAGGCGGGAACGGGTACTGCGGGGCAGGACGGGAGCAGGATTAAAAAAATAGTCCCATGCAAGATTCTGGTCCCAGGCCATCCCATCCCTTCCTTCCTACGTGCGCGACTGCTGAAATCACCAGCAGGGGGCACTGTTGGGGGGAGTCATTCCAGCCTGGGAAGCAAGAGGCTGCGGACCAGGGTCTCCTCTGGCTATACCCTGCACTCTCACTGAGTCGCTGGGTCAGCCTGAGAAATGCAGCTTTAACCGAGTCGCTCTGAAGCTGGTGGGGAGCTTAGGAGCCTAGTGAGGCCAGCCCTTCCTCTGTGCCCTAGAAATGAGGAATCGCAGGATGGGAGGAGGTGGTGTACTTGCTACTGACAGGTGACTGACTGGCTTGCTGCACACCGCTTATATTGAGGTTGCTATGACTCTGATTTACCGCAGAAGTTCTCAGCCTCTTCCCTCCTAGCACCTCCTCACTTAGCCACTCCTCAGCTGGGTCCCACAATCCTTCGCACCGGCTCTCCCACTGCAGTAGCTTAAGGAACATCTGAGGAGGACCCAGTAGGCAAATCCAGTCAAGTTGACGAGCAGGAGGGTTGGATGCATGTTTGTGACCCATTCCTGGTTTCCTCCCAACAAGCACCCGCTTCTTCTCCAGGTCCCTATGACCCACAGGGTGAGAACTGTCGGCACAGAAAGCTGTTGGGGTTTTTTGCATCTTGTTGTCATGCTGCTGATGTGAACATCATTAGAAACATCCGATCTGCATGAGGGCGTGGAGTGACTGCTGCTTGGGGGTGTCTCTGTGAGGTTGGGGAATGAGGTGGGATCGGGGGCTCAAAGGCTGATGCTTGCTTTGAATGGAGAGAAATCTTTAAATGCCTCTTGGTTCTTCCCCCACCCTGTCCCAAGACTATGTATTTAAGCATGAGACCGTAGTGCATCCTCCGTTGGCGTGAGCATCTACATGCCACTGTTAGCCAGTGACTACCAGAACATGGGCACCATGGGGCATGTCTGTTTCAAGTGGACGTACATACAGGGAGTGCATTGTTGCCCTGTGGGATGGGGACCGAGGTTCTGAGTCCCATCCGGTTTTAGACTGGGTCTAATCCAGGTTTTGGAGTGCACGGTGTTATGGACCAGGTGGCTGGCCTCAGAGTGTGTTGTTTCATGCCACAGAGCATGGACCATTGCTTTTCCCCACAAGACATGTGTCTGCTGGCTCTAGTTATGTAATAGAGGTGCTGCCTCTTAAACACTTGTATTCTCTCTTTCATTATCGGTGGGGCTGGTAGTACCATCCCTTACTAAGGTTGCCCGACACTTCCCATTATAAGACCCTGTTTTCAGTTGCTTATAACCTTGCCATACTTTAACTGTTTGTTTGGGCTGAAATTTTCCACACCAAGTGTCTGCCTCAAGCTCAATTGGTTTTGATAATTTCAGCCGAAAAGGTTCAGCTGAGAACGAGAACTAGGAAGAAACGTGTTGCTTGGCCCATGCTGGGGGAGTAGATTGGGACAAGGAGCCTGGAAGAGGAAGGGAAAGCTGGAATTGGAAGATGGTAGGGTGGGGGAGGGAAACTGGGGGTCGGAGGGGAGACTGGNGGGGGGGGGGGGGGGGGGGGGGGGGGGGGGGGGGGGGGGGGGGGGGGGGGGGGGGGGGGGGGGGGGGGAGCTGGGAGCCAGTGGGCTGGGGCCGAGACTGAGATTGGACAAGGAGCCCGCGGGAGCCTGGAGCCAGTGGGGATAGGTACTAGACGTTGGGGCTGGGGGAGGTGATAGGTAGGATGAGAAGCCAGGAAGGAGGAACTGTGACTGGATGGGCAAGGAACCTGGGACAAAGAGCTAAGGGGGGGGACTGGGAAAGGCAAAAAAGACTAGGATTGGAAACCGGGGGAATAACTGGGACTGGGAGTTATGGTGGGACACTGGGACAGGGATTTGAGTCTGGAGGGGGAGGCTGGGACTGGCTGGGCAAGAAGACTGGGACAAGCCTGAGCAGCCTGAGGAGGGGCAACTGGGACTGGCTAGGTACGGAGAATGGGGCTGGGATCCGGATGGGAAACAGACAGTACCAGGGCAGGGACAGATTGGAGGCAACAGGGCAGAAGGGGTCAAGCTTGGGGAAACGGACAGCTGAGTATTGGTCCTGCTTTGAGCAGGGGGTTGGACTAGATGACCTCCTGAGGTCTCTTCCAACCCAGAGATTCTGAGTCTTTGTCCACTAGACCACACTGCCCTCGAGAGCCTGGGATGAGTCTCAGCGTTGTTCTGCTGTCAGCAAATATCTGTGAAACCTTCTGGCAAAGGGTCTCGTCCCCCTCTCGTGCTGGTCCCCACAGAGGATGACAACCTGCTATTGCTGTCAGTTACTTTGTTAGCTCACGTGGCAGAGGTCCGTGTGGTGCAGCCACCTATGTGGGTGTCAATATAATGCCCCAGGACAGAATTTCTGTTTTTTCAGTGTGTCTAAGTGCATCCATGCGCATGCAAGGCAGTGACATAGGTTAATATATCGTGATCTGCATGAGTTCCTACTGCAGAAAGACAATGCATTGGATTGCGGGTGACTCAGCAAGAAGCTGCTCGGAAGCTTATAAACTCTGCCTGGCACTGGACTGAGGGTCCCTGATTGCAGGTGTGGGCATTGAAGTGGGGAGAGAATTGAGACCACGAGGCCTGGCTGGATCAGTCTCTCTGATCAGAATAATTAATTCTGGGGCTGGTTCTGACTCTCCTTTGTTTTCTCTCCTGCAGCGACAGTGCCCCTGCGAAAGCAAACAAAAGCCCCTCGCCTCCACCCGACGGGACCCCCATCACCAGCCCCGAGATCAAGACCGTCAACCATGAGCTGGAACCGTCCTCGTTGGAAACACCCGGGGCTGGCATCCCTAAGTCGCCGTCTCAGGTAGTGTCCTCGCGGTGTTAACCTGGCCCCAGGAATGGGATCCCTGCTGCCAAAGGCTCAGTGGGCCACACAAGTCAGGTCTCTGGCTGCTATTGAGCATATGAGATGGTGTCTGCTCTCCATCTTGTGGAATGGCCTGGATCCTTGTGTGGCAGGCGCTGCCTGTCTGATAAGATCAGTTGCTCCCTGTCCGTCTCTCTATTGCCGGGAGAAGGCTAACCAAGCCCTGAAATTCCTCTTCAATGCTGTTAACATGTGTACTCCATAGGAGACGAAATAATACCCCTCTACCAGGGTGGTGTATGACCATTCAGTGAGGGTGAAGGTCAGAGATGAGCTATGAAATTTGTTCTCTTCCCCCCCCCCATAATTAACCTGTGGAACTCATTGCCACAGGATATTACTGAAGCCAATAGTTGAGCACTATCCAAAAAAGGATCAGACACTGACGTGGGTAAGGAGAACTTCCACAATTACATCAAACAGGGTGAACAATCAAGGCAATAAATCCTCGTTCTTCAAGGAGTAGGCCAACTGCTGACTGATGGAGGCCAGGAAGAGGCGTGTCCCTTGTGGGGAATTGAATACCTTCCACTGCAGCATTTGATGCCTGCCATTGTTGGTGACAGCGTGCCGGAAAAGCTGAGCCACTGAGCTGAAGAGCGGGGCTGTGTCTGCACCTTATGGTCCCTGCACCATCATTGCTGCACACATTTAATTTAAGCTCATTGGTCTTTTTCCTCACATGTGAAACCCCAAGTGATATTTTTAAAATATGGTGTCAGTTGCCACTTGCAATATCACTATAGCTGGATTCTCACCTGACGGGCTTCATCATTTTTATTCTGGGCTTTAAAGAAAATTAAATCTGTTGCAGCTCTCTACCATCCCCACATAAGAGGGAGTGAAAGGAGCGGGTGGATGGGAAATGCAGAATAAACGTAGCTGGCCAAATTCAGGTGTAGTGCAAGTCCCTGGACCTCAGTCGGTGACTTCAGTAGATTATCTTCCCAATGGAAGAATCCTGGTTCTCAGTGGTTCTGGCCTAATAGCTTCCTAACTGGAGAAAAAATGCCCAATCACTCTTCAGCCGAGATGGCTACAGATCAAAGCTTTCCTGAAGTCCAGGTGAGGTGGAGTCGTGCTTTTGGGTCAGGGCCGATTCGGGATAGTCTCTCATTCTGTCTGTCCTTCAATGTTATTCGTCTCCCTAATGGGATGATGCTGGGGGCGGGGAGATGTTCACAGCCTCATGAAAGCCCTTTTTTAGCCCTTTGAGATGTGTAGGTACTTGGCAGCATTTTCTAAAGCCCTGTTAGAAAACTCGTCTTTCCCCTCCAACCTTCCTCAACTGCTATTGGTCTTGGTTCTGGTTTCTTTTCCATTGCAGGGACCTGTCCGCTCTTATTGCTGGGTCATCGCCTTGCACCTCCTTGTGCAATTGTTGGCCAGTGATATAGCCCCGAACCCTGACAATCCCACCTGGGCTGCAGGGAGGGAGTGTGCCGTGTCTCGTCCGTTGGGTTTTTAGACAGGAACCGAGTGTTACTTGGTGGCATTCACCTTGCAGGAGAGGTGGAGAGCGTAGCTGGAGCAATAACAGAATGACAAAAATCTTGAAACAAAACCAGTGCCCCTGACAGCAGCTAACTCCAGGGCTGTGGGTGGTGAATGTTTAATTCCCTGGAGCAGCAATGGTGTGTGTGTAAAGGGGAAGGACATCACATCATCCACTCAATCTCTAGCCATCAACATCCAGGGAGAGGACCATGCTCGTTCCTCCACAGCCATTGCATTGGAGCATCCATTTAATGATGAGTGGCTCAGTGCCCATTGGCGCGTTGGAGGGGTAAGGCCACGGGATCTCCGCCGACAGCTTCAAGGAGAAGATGAGGTTTGGCCGGGCTTGGGGGCAGCACAGCGCCGAAAGGGCACAAGCCTCGCCCATTGTCCTGATGATACGCTCACCTTGCCCAGCGATGGCAGCCCAAGTGATCTGGGACATGCTTGGGGAAGGGCTAGTTTTGCTCCCCAGCTCCATGGCAGGATGGAATTCCTCCACCTTTAACCAGCCTGAGTAACCAACTGTCCCCATCCCTCCCTCCAATGCCTCTCTCCACACGCTACTCAACCTTCTGCTCAGACTGAACTCCGATCGCGTTACAGGCCTGGGTCTGAACTTCCGTCTGGCTCTGGTCTCTCGTCGGCTGTCCCAGAACTCTGGATCGGAACCTGGAGCAGGGGCTGCGTGTGGGATGTGGGACGGAGCCAAACGTTCGGGCTCCCGCCCGTTCTACGAACTACTTCAGAATAACCCACCTCCATTCTCCCTGCAGCGCTCCCAGCTCACTGCTACCTATTCAGCTCTGCCCTGGCCAGCTCCCCACCCACTGTCCTCCTGCGATGGTGCCTTGTCTGCCTCAGTCATCTCTGAAGTTTGGAGAGGTGCTGAGCTGCTGAGCGGACAGCAGGTGCGGCCCTCTCTCTGCAGGGCTCTTTCAGTCCATCTTCCACCTCGTTCCGCTGAGACAGACTTTCCCCTCCCTCTTCTTTCCTTTAAATAGCATGTTCTCCTCGCTCTTGCAATGCCCTGGGCGCTCCCCTGGCGGGCTGAGTGACCACAGCAGCAGGGGGGTGGATTGGTCACCGTTAAGCAAGCAGAATACAGTAGAACCCCATTTAACTGAGCCTCTGTTATCTGGCTCTCCGTAGTAACTGAACCCCCAGCCGCCCAGAGGCTGACAGCGGGAGCCTTGCTGCCCATTCTCTGGTTTATCCAGGTTTTTGGTTTATCCGATCAGGCCCTGGTTCCAATTGGATCGGGTAATCGGGGTTCTGCTGTTCAGTGTATTTAAGTGGCCTGGCAGTAACAGCTGCTGGAACAGGCCAAGGTGGGCCTTCATGCGGCTGATGCTGCCATCTGCTGGCAGCTGTTTTTCAGTGCATGCGTCGTTCACCTGGCTGCTGCTGGGAGGAGTGCGGAAAGGGGCGGCGTGCGGTCAAGTGGACGTTTGCTGCTACAGCTGAACACGGCCCAAGCTTAGTAGATGGGGTTCGGGGTGTAACTTCCTTTCCGGGCAGCGGCGTCCTTCCGCTGGTCTTGTTCGTTTTGAACAATGTCTCGTTTTACCAGAAGAGGGGGATATGGGGTCCAGTCTGGGCTGGAACCAGAAGGGTATTCCATTTCCTTCAGCATAGAACCACCATGTCCTGGGAGCATTCTTGCCGTTCAGAATCGAGACACGGGGACAGGGCTCTGTACCGATGCAGTGCAGTGTACGTCGGGCAGCATACGCTGTGGGAGGATTAGCCATTGTATTGCTGTCATTTCCCACACAGCCCCCCGCATGAGTCATTAGGAGGATGGGTGTATTGGGGAGGGGCAAACTTCCAAAGGGTCAGTGTTTGGTTCTGGATTAGTACCCAGAGCCTCTTGTGACAGCAAATGTTGGCTTCACTCTTAGGAGAACAGACTTTCCTATGAGACTTCTGGTACCTTCTGCATCGGGCTGGGCCGGGAGAGGCTGTTCCCGTGGCGTTTTGGCACTTCTGCTTCTGCACAGCTGAGATCTGGAAGTGAAAGTGCCACTTTCATTATTACTTACCCTCCACCCAGGGGCCTGCAGCCAGCTGCAGTTCAGAAGATGTGTATATGGAATCTTACAGGCACGTTGGCCGGGGCGGATTAACCCTCTAGAAAACTGGCACTTTCCGTGGCCAGCCAAATAAATGTCTGGTAGGGCACACGTTCATGCATCTGAGGGAGGGGCAATGCAGCCTAGTGGAGTGAACACAGGCCTGAGAGCCAGGATCTGCTGTGTTCTAATCCCAGGTCTGACACTGATAGGCAGTCTGTCCTTTGTCAAGTCACATGCTCTCTGCCTCAGTTTTCCCTGGCTGCAAAGGGGGATAATAATGACCCACCACCGTAGGTAGGATGAGAAGATTAATGTTCATAAAGCCTTTTGCACATAGAAAGTGTTATGGGGGTGCTAAGCGACATTACAGTTCTGGAAATCTTCACCGCACTGTACAGTAGACTCTTTCCCCCCGGTCCGTCAGCATCTTCTCAACAGGTTCAGTTTGAGCTCAAATATCTGGGGGCAAAGGGAAATTCAAACAGTGCCTGAACTGGTTTGCCATCCCTATCGTATGTTCCCACAGCATCCAAAGAGTGGCGCATGCAGCACTGAATCAAAGGCTCCCACTGTGAAGTGAGGGAGGATGTCTGATATGGACAGAGGCATGGCCTGACCCCCCTGCCTGACCCTGGATTTGTGCCCCTGTGTCTCTTGTGACTTCAGTGGTGTCACTAGTGTTACACGCCGGTGAAGCTGAGAGCCGACAGGCTCAGGGCGAGCCCATTCTCACACGTTTCAATAACCCATGCCCAGATCTCAGGCTTGGGAGTGTCACTCTCAGGAGGAGCCCCATCTGGTCTCACTTATGCTGCAGTCGATCCACTGAAACCAGTGGAGTGGAACCAGTGGAAGGGAGATCAGGATCCAACCCACTGGTGTCCACGTGTGAATAAGGCCAATCTGCTTTGGCTTCTAACTCCCCTAGGCCCACATCGCACAGGTAGGTATCGGGAGTGGTGGCCAGCGCACTGGAGTTCTCTGCTGAAACGTGTGCCGAGTAAGCTGTCTGTCACCCCTGGTGGTTCTCTGGAAGGTTGCACATGCTCTAATTACGTATGCACGTCCGAGTGATGCATATTAATTGTGTTACGCTTCTCCTCCACAGAGGGAGACCCGCCCGCTGCTGAAGTGTAACTAATGATGCCAAACCTTCTCTGGAGGCGTGTGGTTGTTTCCCCTCCCCCCCTTCCCATGTTTCCGTATTTGACCCCTCCGTGTGTCTGTGGTTCTATTTTGCTAACCTGGTTCCTGTCTCTGGTTTTTTTGGGTGTCGCCGTGTGCTCGCTCGCTTGCATGCAGTTGCGGAAAGGCCCTCCGGTGCCGCCACCTCCAAAGCACACCCCCTCCAAGGAGATCAAGCACGAGAACATCATCAGTCTGTTTGATGACAATTTTGTCCCCGAGATAAGCGTGACCACCCCCTCGCAGGTTAGCCGCTCCGCCCTGCCTTATCTCTGTCTGCTCCCCGCCCCCGGCACTGTCCCCTGCTTAGAGGTGTCACGCCACGAAACCTGGTCAGGAGGCAGGGCCAGAGGGGCCGGCTGCCACCGCGCGGCTGGGCTGAGCTTGCCAATGGGACACCACGCCCGTCGCCCCATAACAGCTGCTCAGTTTGAAGCCAGCCTTGACCCGTGGGGCCCGGAAGCCAGGGCTGTGTGACGGTTGTTCTCGTGGCCTGTGTAGAATGAAGAGGGAGAGGACTCTGTGGGGCGCCTAGTGAAGGGGGTCACAAAGCTATCGCTGCCCTTGTGTCCACTGAGCAGCCGAAGAGCGGCCGGGCCTAGACATGGTTCCCACCAGGCCTGGGTGAGGCACTCATTGCTCTGCTCTGTATGCTCCCAGGGCCTGCTAATCAGAGGCTAGAACAGGTCCAACTGAAGGTTGATATGGGCGCTCAGCGCCTCTGAAAATCAGGCTCCTGTGGCTTTGAAATGCCACTTCTCCTATGGAAAAGGGAGTGTCTCAGGAACCCAGTGGAGTGGGCAAGAAACCATCTAAAGGGCAGGGCTGTGGATCAAGGACTTCAGTCTCCAGAGACCTCAGCCGGCACCTTGCGCCGCAATCAGCGTTATCTCTGTGTGAGTGGGGCTGGGGCTGGCTGGCGAGAGGCTGGTGGCTCTTAATCAGCCCTCGCTCTCTGCAGCTAAAATCCTGAAGATCAAACGCCACTTCAAAGGGAAAAGATTCCTCTTCTCCCTCTCTTCTTTAATGTGGTTTGCAGCTGGAGAAGGGGGCTGGGGAAGTGGGCGGGCTATTCGGTATTACATCCCTGGGTACTACTCCCTGTGCCAATGGGAGCCTGACCAGTTTTCTGGCTTAATTATGAGACTCACGCTGTCTTTTTTATGTTCAATTTTTTTAAGTCATCCCTTAAAGACCCAGGTGACACCTCTAACAATGCTGCTCTGTAACTGTCCTCCTCGCTTTTCCTTCTGTAACCCAAATTCAGTGGCCTGTGGCTTTCCAGCTTCCACTCGACTGTGGAGAAACAAGGCACCCAGGGTTGGGAGAAAAGAAAGCAAGGCCTCAAGTTGCATTGAGATATCGTGGGGGCTGGTTGAACTCATAGAGTGGAGGGATGATGTGGACAGCAATAGTGTCCGAGTACTCAGCATCAAACAGGCAGTGGTGGGTTACCGTTAAAGGGGGTCTGGGCTCATTCTGACCAAAGGACCCTGAATGAACAAAATTCCACCCTTCAAAACAAAATCTTTCCTCCTTTGCTAAAGCTCTCAAAGTAGGGTTGCCGATTTTGGTTGGACGTATTCCTGGAGATTTCATCACATGACATAATCTTTAAATTTAAAGATGAATCTTTAATTCCTGGAGACCCCAGACCAATCCTGGAGGGTTGGCAACCTTATCTCAAGGCATTTTAGGCTCCCAGCCCTGTCACTGCTACTATATTCTTTCGGCAACATTTAGCTGACAGCTGCCTGGTGGACGCTTGCCTTTGTTTTTAGTGAGGCCATTTTGCGTGAAAACTTGGCTGTGCCATGCTCATGCTCATGCCATCACAGACAGAGGCGTCTCCTTTTGGGGGAGGCGAGGAATAAGAAATAGGTGCAGGTGTGTCCTTCAGCGCAAGTTCCCGTATTGACGCCGATGTCCCACATAATATTAAACCAAGGTAGGGAAGCAGACTATAAAAGTCTCTGGGCTAAATTGTCCCCAGACAAAGGGCCAGATTCCAGACTGGGTTACTCCAAGGTAAATCTGGAGTGACTCCATTGAGTTCATTGGATTTGCACCCATGTGACTGAGCTCAGAATCTGGCCCAGAATAGTTGGCGTTGGGTGATTTTTGGCACTTCCTGTGGTTTGCTGCTCCTGCAGTGTTCTTCATGTAGCATGACACCCTGTCATCTCCACCAGACCGAGCACCATGGAGTCAATGAAGGCATGACACCCTGTCATCTCCACCAGACCGAGCACCATGGAGTCAATGAAGGCAATATGGGGTTTGCTTTCCCTCTGAACATACTGGCCTTTGTCAGTGTACTCAGCCCCTTGATTGATTGATTAATTATTGGAATGTCAATTTCTGTGGGGGCTTCTGTAAGCTGGAAACCCTAGTGAATGGCTGGGATCTTAAAGAAAATACTAAGTTTTCTAGCTTTCAAAGCAAACTGCCAGCAGGACGTGAGAAGGTTCTAATAAAGTCCATTGTCCTGCCTGGGAAGGATACTGTCTAGAAGCCATTAGAGATTGCTTTGGTTTTGTGGATCTCTGTGCATTGGAGTGAAATCCTGGCCCCATTAAAATCAATGGGAGTTTTGCCCCATTATCTCCGCTTGGGGTGAAAGGCAGCAGTGACCAGGGCGTGACGGGTTACAGCACTGGACCTTCCCCCAATTTTGGTACATTTTACAAATATTATGCAGGGTCCATTCGTCTTTGTTTAACTTTTAAGTATGAAAGGTTTGCAGGCAGAGAGATGGGCCCAGACCTCTGGGCATCCTAAATTCATGGGCTCCTAAGTTGCCCCAAGGCAAATACCCAGCTCCATATTTTGTGGCCTGAGTCCACCTCAGCTGGATGCTTTTCCCCCAGTGTCCTTGTTGGATACTGCTGGCATCACAGCTAGGAGTAAGGTTCTGCTTTGGCTTAGTCAGGGCATCCAGCTTCAGCAGCCAAGCTGAGGGAAAATCACTGGGGTTGAACTGATCTTAGCAGAGTCTTGTAAGTGTGCACACCACTTTCCAAACACTTAGTAAAGATGAGGTTCCTTCTCCAAGGAGCTTAAACTAATTCGGATGCGCTATGCGGGGTAATGGGTACGGTGCATGAAAGTGCGAGGACCCTGTTTGTGGGGAGATCCCCAAAGAGGTGGGTTTTAGGGCGTATTTGCAGGAAGAGCGGGGAGAGTGCTTAGTTTCGAGGGAGCAGGAGGCTGTTCCTGGGAAGGGTAGCGGCAGGAAAGAAGGAGACAAAGGGAGCAGTCGGGAAGGAGTATCTGGAGGACCGTAAGGAACAAGTGGACAGTAGGGAGGAGACGAGAGCATGCACAAAAGCAAGCGTGTAATCATGCAGAGCTTAGGAGCTCAACAGCTGCAGCATCTCCGCGCTGTCCCCAATACAGAACTCTCCTCCGGCTCCAGTTACATTCATATCTGGACAATCTAACGAGTGTTCTATGTATGTTTACATCACAGGAGAAAGCCACGGGCCACTGAGCAATCCTTTCTCCCTCTGCATGCGTGGGTAGCTTGTAGCATGTCCGTGTAACTGATCGCTGTGTCTGTTACATTGTTCGTATCATGTGTGAACACCTGCGTTTATCCAGGGATTCCAGCACACGGCGGTTCAGTGCGCACGACCCAGGATGGGACCTGCTGTGTCATCCTAAAGGACGTGATCTCTGAGTGGGGACTCTTGTTTCTGGAACAGACACCACTGGGGCACCCAGTGTCCGTTAATGTTCGGTGTATTCCCCAGGGCCATTTCAATGTGCACTCGGGGCCCTTATAAGATAGGTATTGGGGGTGACTTAGGCAAAGGGCAGGAAGTCCTAATCCATGGTGCATATAACTCTTGAACAGCAGGTAAGATTCCAGCATAGCCAGAGCCTTTGATCTCTGAGCACCAAGTAAAGCATGGGAGGTGGAACCTCTGTGAAGACTGGAGAATTATCTAGGAACTATTATAGAATTATCCAGTGGGATATAGAGGCTGGGTGCTGGTTAGTGTTTAACACTTTGGGTTGGGGACCTGGACGGCTGCTGGCCACACTCCTTCCTGTGTGTGCTAATCGGTGGACCACAAGCCCATAAGAAGGGGAGAGCTATAAAGAGAAGTGGAAGTGGGAGTAAAGTGCGTTGAGGTGGAAAGTAACAAGGGTGTGGATCTCATGTATGGCACTTTCTGTTAACTGTAGTGGTTTTGCTGCAAAATGCTAAACTTTGTGGTCCTCTTCGGCCTGGATGGACCGATGCATTCATGTCCTAACTTGATACTGAAGCTTGTCGCTGGGTAATCTGATGTGTTTAGTAAGTACTAGGAGCATTTTCACTGTTGGACTTTGCTGGAGTTGGGGTGGAAGAACAGAAAACAACCTTGGGTGGAACTGGAAATATAGTTGAAATTATAGGGTCAGCGGGCTTGGGGAAATCCATTGAAAGCACGAAGCTCATAGAGCAGAATTGTTTCTTCTCAAACGAAGAGCTAGACAGAAAGGGGGCATCTCATAATGGCCCTGCAGGAATCTAAAAATGAATGGCATTAGCTCAGGACTGAATGTTAATGACCAGTTCCCCTTATGTGACAGTTACCACGTCAGCTGCATTAAAGGTAGTTCATGAATGCCCTGATAATAATAATATAATATAATCTATGGAGATATACCTATCTCATAGAACTGGAAGGGACCTCGAAAGGTCATCGAGTCCAGCCCCCTGCCTTCACTAGCAGGACCAAGTGCCACCTGCTTGTGTATTAGAGATAACGGAACTCACTCTGCTGGCTCAGAAGGCAGCGGTGACATCTCTTGAATCTGGGTGTGTCTTGGAAAATACAAAGCACATTAGTCCTGGTGTGTGGCTGGGGACTGGAGCCCCAATGTGGGCATCACTGGAGCTTGCAGTGACAGGTGTGGAATTTGATGGCCGTCAAGAACCATGGGGTAGATGTGAACTCTCACCTATGACTCGTGTGACTGTGGATGGTGTTTGGAGTCTGAAGAGGGGTAACAGATCAGCAACTTGAGGGATTAGGCTTGGGTCTCCATTGGAGGGACCTTCCGGGGTCATGTGCCTTTCCCTCCCTAGCTCCAGGCTCCTGAGCAACTGGTGTAGATACGACGGGTGAGCTGAATGCCGGTTGGCCGCACAGCAGATGGTGGCAGCTCCTGAGGAGGATGGGCAATTAATCCTGAGCTGTGAGCACCATGTAGCCGGTGCTGATGCAGAAAAGCTGCAAAGGACAGTTGGGAATAGATGAGAAACCTTTCCAAGCTGACCGGTGCAATGACATTTCGGCCACATCAGACCACCCTGTCCTGTCAGAGCCATTCAGACAAGTAGGAAAACGGACGAGGTTTGAGTTCTTGGTTTGCATGCGTTCCTTGGTGCGCTGCACGGGCTCACGGGCATCATGCAATCTGGGGCACAGGCATCATGCAATCTGGGGCACAGGCATGGAGGCATCCATTGTTATCATGCCCACCATGTGCCTTCTGCATCTGCACCCTGAGCCCTGGATATCAAGTGCCATATACCGTCTATCTCCGATATCTGTTTAATGCTCACACTGCTTTTCTCCCTTACTGCTGCCAAGTTTGATGCCCCTGGGCCCTTCCAGGAGGGAGCCAGCCTGTTGGATCTGGATTTTGATCCCATTAAACCAGATGCCAGCCCTGTGGGGAAGACACCCACACCTGCCACTCAGGTTTGTTACTATCCCTCTTCCCTCTTCCATGAGTACATGAACCATTACCGACTGCGGAGTCAGCCTATGCCTTCAGTGCATATTTCCATATTGACTCAGCTCTCAAGGGGTGTGCACATGCCCCTGCACATCCATGAGCTCTCTCAGACGTTCGTGTGCTTGAGTCGGGTGAGTGTGCGCCTGGCTTTGCACATGCAGCAATCTGACCTGCACAGGGAATGTGGATGTTTGCGGGATTTGGCCTAGGAAACTCAGTCAATGTGCATCACAAGGTTAGCATGGACCATGTCCCACATGGATTTAGTGTCGCCCTGATTGTATTGCTGGGAAACCCAGCCTTAGTGCTGGGCTCTTCCCAGCAAATGACTCGGTTTGGTTAGTGGTGGGAGCAGAGCGATTTTTTTTAAGAATCAAAGTGTGAACAATCTGTGGTTTCATTAGATAGGATAAAACTTTGGACTTACAGACAAGCCGCCAATGTCAGGATTATGGGAGGGATTTTCCAAAGCGCTCCGCGCTGGCCTATCTTTGCGGCTACCGACGTTGCAGGGAGTTGATCCTTGGAGTCAATGGGGGGCCGAACACCAAGCAGAGTTCTGAAAACCATCCCGCCCCCACACATCACTGCAGTCGTGGAAATGAGCATGACCAGCCCAATGCTTCCAAAGGTTTTAAATGGAGAAAACCGTATGCCACTAGCCCTTGGATTTTCCCAGTGGCGAGATGGTGACCAGTCGTACCATTGGCCATTGATGTTTGAGGGATGTGGGACTTAGAGCAGTGGTTTTCAAGCTGCAGGTTGGGACCGAGAACTGGGTCGCGGCGGCTCGGGTCAGCACCGCCGACCGGGCCGTTAAAAGTCCCATTGGTGATGCTGCCCGGCTAAGGCAGGCTAGTCCCTACCTATTCTGACACCGCGCTGCGCCTCAGAAGCGGCCAGCCGCAGGTCTGGATCCTAGGCGGGGAGACCACAGGGCTTCGCACGCTGCCCCCGCCCCGAGCACGGTCTCCGCACTCCCATTGGCCGGTTCTTGGCTAATGGGAGCTGGGGGGGGGCGTTGCATGCGGGTGAGAGCCGCGCGGAGCTGCTTGCGCGCCTCCGCCTAGGAGCCGGACCTGCTGCCGGCCGCTTCCGGGGCGCGGTCCGTGATGCCAGGACAGGCAGGAAGCCTGCCTTAGCATCCCTGCTGTGCTGCTGACCAGGAGCAGCCCAAGGTAAGCCCGTGCCCCAACTCCACGCCCCAATCGCCTGCCCCAGCCCAGAGCCCTCCCAAACCCGGAGCCCCTTCCTGCACCCCAAATCCCTCATCCCCGGTCCCAGCCCAGAGCCTGCACCCAGAGCCCTGACCTCCTCCCGCACACCAACCCTCTGCCCCAGCCCTGAGCCCCTCCCACACCCCAAACCCCTCTGCCCCAGCTCCGTTTGGTCGCGGGCATCAACAATTTTCTTCAACTGGATCTCCAGGAAAAAAAAGTTTGAAAACCACTGACAGAATACAAAACTGTATGGCAGGTAGGCGTATCTGCACTAGCTTTAATAGAGCTTGCCTGGGTAACAGTGAACCGAGGACTGTGTGGATTTTGGCATGGTCTAACCACCCCAGTACAAGCCCGCTGGGGGCTCTGGGTATGTACTCAGGTTGCTAACCCGAAGCCAGGGTCTGCGCAACTGCATCTTCGCTGGCTAGAATAAAGGTAGCACGGGTGTATCGACGCCCGCTGCCGTTGCACCTTCGCTTGCAGTGCTGATGTACTGGTGCCAAAGGTGAGGCTGTGCCTAGTCTAATGCCATTGTGCTTCTGGTCCGACGTGCGACGCGGGCAGGTCTCAATCATTTTGCAATTGTTAAGAAAAATGTCAAAATGTAGAGGCGAGTGCAGTGGAATGTGTACGTCTGCCTCGCCCCGAACGATATTTGTATTGCTTCCGTTGGCGGAAATAATCAAGTATAAACCTGTTTTTGTTCTTGTTGCTCTTTGACATGCTTAGTCTTTACCTTGGGATTTATGGGAGGTAAGAATTTTATACAGCTTCCGTTTTGGTAAACTCTTACTGTCTACCTTGGCATGTGTCGGCACCGTCTTCTTCCTCCTCCCTCCCTCCCTGTCACGCCAGAATTGCTCCCGGTGCCCCGAACCTGCTTTCGCCTTCTGGTCTGTGGATCGGCCTAAAAAGGTAGCCCTGTGTTCTGGCACTGCACCTGGAGCTCCCAGCAGAATGCACCATCACCTGTGCCATTAGCTCTCCTGTCTTTCCCTTGGTGGTTTGCAGTGCAGTCAGCATAGCCTGAAGCTAACCCTACCACTGCCGCACAGTCATATTTGTTCCTTTCCTCTCCAGATCTCCAAACCTCTCTGTCCTCTCTCCCTTTCATTGTGCAACCTGCATGCCTCTCAACTGCCCCTAAATTTACCTCCCTCCTGTATGCAAATTTGGGATATCTGCCGGGCTTTGCTGCTTGGGGTCGATCACTCTTAGCAGAAATGCGGAATCGAGAAACGCAACCTCTTTGTTTCTGCTCAAGAAATGAATCTGTCTTCCTTTGTGTTAAAGGGCCAGCCCCTCTGCTGGTGTAAAAGCAAAGGAAGGAAGCTGACTGATGCCAGGGGACAATCTGGCCCAAGGTTCCTATATGGCTATTGAGCTGTCTCCACTATGCATGCCCTGGGCATGTTGAGAAGGATGCTTCCCCTATGTTTTTTCACTGGCTGTCAATGTTGATCTTTGCTTCCCCTCTTTGTGCATTTTCTGTCTGTCTCTTTGTTTAAAAAAAAAAAAAAAAAAAGTCTGTGTCTTCACAGGGAAAGACTTCAAGCCTTAAAAGTGGACAACCCTGGTTGCGGATGTCTGCCTGCTGCGTGGCAGTGCAGCCGGTCTCTTTGAGAAGTGTTTGCTCTCATGCGCCCATCACGGTCTGGCATGAGTCAGCTGAGTGTTCCTTCCCCAGATGAACGAGTGCCTGTTATTCCCCGAAGCTGTGGTTTTTTTGCTATCTTTGGGTATCAGAGTGAAGAACCGATGTGTATTCTTTCCCTTTTGTGTCCTCCCAGACAGTGGCGGGGAGGGTCTCCAATCACTAGGCTCAGCTGGAGTTGGAAACCCCGCTTCTCCTCTGTTTATACACAAGGAAATATATTGGCCCGGCCGTGTTCTCGCTATTAAACAGAGCATAACTGGGGAGAAGCAGTTTGAATAAAGTGAGGATCGGCCCAATCTGACCCCCGAACTCCTAATCTGCTTTGAGTTTGGAAAAGCTTTAGCTTTGAAATAAAAGAATGGGTTTTTTCATTGTTGCTACCTTTGGTCTTCTGCGTCCTGTTGGAAGCAGGAAGGGCTGAAACACCCCGAAAAAGACATTAATCCTGGCCTGGCTGGAGTAGGAAGTTATTGGGGTTCCCGGTGTTACTATGACACTAATCAGGGATCAGAACTCCATGGTGCCAGGCGCTGTATGCACAACTAACAATGAGCAGAGTCCCTTGCATCAGAGAGTTCCCAGTCTCGGCAATGTACCCGCTATCTCATGAGACCCTATTTCCATGAGATTTCAGATTCGAGAGCTCTGGGTTCCTGTCATTGGAACAAGCACCTGGAATCAGATCCTCAAGTCTAGCTGAGTGGGAGTGAAAGTTGATTTAAGCCCCCTCTCTGCTCCCCTTATCCTGGGAGCCGGCTTGACCCCACCGTAACCGAGAGCCACCTCAGAACTACGCTGACAGAAACGGTTGCCTAGGGACAATTGTACCAGCCAAGGATCGCTGGAATATAAGGCACCCGGGCCACGCCCTTTCTTGCCCCGGCCCACTCGGATACATTGAGAGCAGGGGCATGTCTGAGGCTGTCTCTACGCTACACACCACCGGCTGCGGCCTGTAGCTACACACTGCAGTGAAAGGCTCTGGCAGGGGGAGGCAGTGGGGGAAAGCTCCATCAGCTCCCTGCTGCCGGAGCCTTTCCATGTGGCAGCGGGACACTGCTAGAAAAAAGCTGTGTAGACAGAGGAGGTACTGCTTGGGCATGTAGAGAGCCGTGCAGGGTTTATACCTTAAAGGTTCAGATGTGGGTTTACTCACCTCAGCAGTACCTCACTGTCGACACCTGTGTTAACCCCCATACTAGGGGTGTGTGCAGGATCTGTACTCTACACACCGCTGTAAGGAGTGCGCCGTGTAGACATACCGTGAGAGAGGGGAGCGTAGAGCCAGGTACACCGGTTTGAACCAACTAGGCTTCCCTAACTTCCCCCTTAAGGCAGGTGCCTGGTTTTTCTGAATCCTCTGGCAAGTAACCAGCTTTGTAGGACCTTGCCGTCACGGTTGAGGGGGTTGTCACAAGAGGCCTGGCTCAGTTCTGCTGCTCCAGAGAGCAGTCTGGTGGACACGCGCCGGAGTGTGTGTGAAGATGCTGATCGATAAAGCAGAAAACCCATTCAGTAAGCAAAGCTTCCAAACCCGGGGAAAGCAAAGGCACCTCCCCATCTCTCTGTGACCCTACATGACTGCACTGCTCCTGGGCTGCTATCCTGAAAGTCCCTAAAATAGAGACATAGGCAGGTGACATCCAAATGCCTTTTGCTGAAAGCCAAGAGATTAACTGGATTCCATCCCCCCCGCTCATTAAACACCGTTTCTGCAAATTAGCTGGCTGAGAAATCCATTACTCACCATGGGTTTCTTTTCACCTGTCCAAACAAAGACACACTTGGCCAAATGGATGTTGGTTGCTGTCAGTCCCTGTTACAAGCCCATTGAATTCAAATAATAAGCAACCAGGGAGTGAATCTAATTAAAGAGGAGAGACCTGTGTAGCATTCCATGTGTTTGTGTTTAAGTCAGAGCTGCGGTGGGAAGCATCTACATGGTCATTATAGCTCAGGTGTTCAAAATATCCATGGCATTGTAAGGCCATGAATGGTGTAGGCAGGAAACATTAGGAAGGAACTGATGGGATAAAGAGTGTACAGGTCTGTCTCATCTTACGCTGGGGTTACGTTCCGCGGTCAGTGCGTAAAGCGAAAACCGCGTATAGTCAAAATTACATTGAGTGTAATGGCGGGCGGAATCGCCCGCACTACAGCAACAGTATTTAAATTGTTATTTTTCTCTTTTGTTGTTTTTTTTTCTTGTTTTTGCCGCCCGCGTAAAGCTGAAATCGCACATGTTAAATGCGCCTAAGATGTGACAGACCTGTATGTTAAATTAGACCAGTAGGTTGGCTGGCGGTAAGTAATGACTGTCGGCCCAAGGTAATTATTTTTCCATTACTCCTGCTTTTATTAGCAAAACACTTATGGGATCTTGTAGGTTTAAGACTGGAAGCTGATTGGGCTTGGAGTTAAGAAAAATGGTGGTGCTTGCACTGTGGGAATGCTGTGTATATCCCAGCTTGACTCGTGGATAAATCCAAGTGCATCAGGAGGGTTACTTGGCCAGTCCGTTGACTTGAGTGGTGTCTAGGAGACCTGAGGCATGAGAGCAGCAGAGAATGGGTTTGACCCAGACGTGAGGGGGAAAGAACACACTGGATGCGTTGCTCTTGCGGTGAGATCTGCTGGCGAAGGTGTGTTCTTTCTCGGAGGATTCTGTTTCCCTCTAGTCAGGAGGACTCGCCAGTCGAAGGGAGGGATGTGAGGAAAATACAGGTATAAACTTGCCCATGAGTGGAGGGGTGAGACCCTCTGGACACAGCTGGGGCTCAGATCTGAGGCCTGACCTTGTTACGGGGGGACCTCTGCCTTGTGCTTTACTGAGTATTTTGAAATTAGATGGATTCATTAACTGGTAAAATCAGTAGTGATAACAATGTAGAAGGTCTATCCCTTCCTGGCAGGCTTTCTGAGCCTCTGCTGAAGAGATTGATGTTGCTTACTGTTTGTTTGAATGCCAGTTTGTTGTGCTGTGCTCATGACCCACACTCAGCCTACTTTGCAGCTATCCAGTTTACGCGAAGCACAACAGGGCCTCATTTCCCCCTGAAGTTCTAGTGAGCAAGGCAGGATGGTGTGGGAGAGGCTAGCTAGTGCAGGAAGGTTGGGTGAACAAGCCTGTTGGTGCTGAGTTCAAATCTTGTGTCCAGTTAGTCTTCACGGCGTTGGTTCTTGTTCATTCCAGAGCCACTAAGTTTGCAGAACTGGCAGTTTCTGCTCCAGAAGGGCCTGTTGCTGGACTAGCAGGAGGTGGTCGCATTCCCAGAGCTGTGAAAGGACCCAGGATTGGAATAGCAGGGCGGGAGCGGGGGCAGGGGGTTAGGCGTGAGGTGCATTGGCAAAGTTGAGGAAAGGGGAAAACACGCCCGTTACCAGTCTTTAGTCCCTCCTGGAAGTCCGCGGGCGCTGAATTCACACTTCCCAATTAAGGAAACCCTAGAATATGTTCTTGGGAGAAGGTTCATTATAATAGACACCCTCCTTACCTATCGATCCCAGTGAGAGAACCTGTTTTCTTTGCTTATCTGGGCTAACTTTGCTTTTCACATTGACTACAGTGTAAAACCCCCCCAAATTGATTTCTTGTCTATTTAGCTATCGGCTGTCTCCCCCAAAGGCCAACGCCCCGATTGCATCAAACTGCACGGGGCTAGTCTTTTTCAACCAAACCAGCACTGGGTATGCTTGGCCTTCTGAGAAATATTGGTGGTTGCTTGGGAGTGGCGTCTTAGATTCACTGCTAGCTGTGTTGATCCTCATGAAGTCTCCAATCACCAGGCACTTTCTCCTCCACACCACCATGCTGAGTTTCTTTTAATTAAAGTGATTCATCTTCCTAAGCAGCCGCTGCTGTAAACAAATGATGAAAAGCCACTCAGTTTCCTTCTCCATAATAGCTATAATAAATGATCCCGTGCATACCGCCTTGCTGGGCTAAAGCGCATTGCTCACACCAAGTTTTCTTGGCCGTCCTGTAAACTGAAACCTTGCTTCCTATGAAGGGACAGCGAGTCACACACGTCTCTGTAGTACAGTTGCTCGGGTTAGGAGACACAAGGGAACAATTACTAAGCTGGCCATATATACGGGGTGGGTGGGTGTGTTCTATGGGCTGGATTCTGTTCCCAGTTTTGCTCTGTTGTCATTGTCCAAGATGTAAATCCAGAGTTGCTCTGTCGTCATTGTCCAAGACCACTGGAGTTACTCTGGATCGGCACCATTGTTGTTGAGAATACACAGCAAGCAACAAAAAGATCATGAGATTTGCTGGTGGAGTTGCAGCTCTGTTTCCATAATCTGTTCAAGTGTTTGTAGTTCATCTGAATTGCAAATAGCTGCCCGGCCGATCTGTACCTCTGTGAATGTCTCATTTTCTGCTGTTTCCCCCTTATTTACCATGCACTTCTCCTTTTTATCCACTGCCATCTTCCTCCTCTTCTCTCTGCCCCCCCCCCCAATTTCAACCGCCAGCCTGAAAAGACTTCCTCGAGCAGCATGCAGTCCGTGGATCCGTGTCTTGCTGACAACCCTAGTGATAGCACATTTGCTGTGGACTGGCCCAGCCAGTCCACAGAGACCCAGCCAACCCAAGTAAGTGGAATCCAAGCCCAAGTCTATCCAGAATGTAGTGCTCACATGAGTATGGAGGGCAGGTGGGAGTGGTTCTAAGATCTGCAGGCTGGCAGCTGTGTTCTAGGACGTGGAGAACAGGAGGTCTGGGTTCTGGTTATTATTGTGGTAGCACCTAGGAGCCCTAGTCACGGTCCAGGTCCCCATGACGCTAGGTGCTGCACAAACGCAGAACAAGACAATCCCTGCCCCAGTGAGCTTACAGTCTGAATACATGTGTTCTGCTAGCTGTAACAGATTCTAATGACAGCACCCCATGCTTAAACTCTGTTCAGGGCGACCACTCTCCTGTTATGGCCTCGCCACTCTTACTTTGCAAGGAACAAGTGCTCCCCCACTTTGGGAGATAACATTTGGGGAGGTTGAGGCACTAGGTCTGCTCCCCCTTTAAGCTGTAGCCAGTGGGGGTCAAATGGGAATGGGAGGTGACAGTAGGCACTGTAGAAGGATTCATGCACAAACCTGCCATTTTGGAGGGACTACATTAAATTAGGGGCTGCTTTGTCTAGTGCTCCAAGTTCAAGAGAAGCAGCTGGGGGTCCTGAGTTCTCAGCCGGGCTCTGCTAGTGACTCGCTCTGTGATCTTCAGCTGATCGTTTAGCCTGTCTGCATGTCAGTCTCACCATCTGTAAAATAAGAATAATACTAACGCAGAGCACAGAGATGCAGGAGAAGGGACAGCCCCACAGCGCACCACCATGGGGCAGCAGGGCACAGCCTGTCCCTTAATGACTGGACAATGCTTTGAGGAGATTGTGAACTGTCAGTGTCCTCAGCTCTATGGAAGGGGAAACAAGAATGACAATCCAGTCAGAAGCGGCTGTCCTGACAGACTGGCGCAGATTAGAACGGGAGGAATTCAGGTCCCATTTTGAATGCACAGCAAAGTTCAGAGCTGTAAATTCTAGGCCTTCCCCACCATTACAGGAATAAATCCCAAATGTTCATATAACACAGTAGACCTTGCGTGCCAGCAACTTCCTGCACCAAGAACTTTCCAACTTTCCTGGAGCAGTAACCTGCCTCATCAGACAGATACCCTCTGGGAGGTATCTACACAAGGACAACTTTTGCCAAGGTTCTGATCTCACAAAGAGCCCCACATGGGTGGGCCCCTCTGCCTGAAGCCCCATTGACTTCAGTGGGACTTTGAATGGCTGCAGGGTTCTGTCTACACAGAGCTCATTGCAGAATCTGTGCCTAAGAGAATTTACGCCATTCAGAATTCTGGAGTAGTTCTAAAACCCCTGCATTCTATAGTACGCGTAATAAACTTATATATGTAGAGAATATATAGTGTGTGTGTAAGTAGATAATTACCCTCATGTGCATTAGTGTATTGAGTAAATCTACATAGAAAATATAAGTATGTATGTACTTTATTATATATTCATATACATATACCGTGTGTATATAAATATATTTGTGCATATATATTGTAACATGCGTACGTATACACAGCTAGACACATAAAATATCTCCTCTGTTGTAGAGCTGCGTATAACCGATAGTAAATATCTACTGAAGTTATTAAAACTAGTCACTGCAGTTTTCCTGGTAAGTGTTTTGGTCATAGCTCCGAGGACCCTTTTTGCACGTTCCTCTCTTGTGGAATTCAACAGGCCTTTAAAATCCAGGGCAGTTTCTTTTATGACGGCGTCTGACCCTTAAGAAAACCTCCGCTGCACACTGGGGATCATGTCTCGTTGGCTCATTAGATTCTTGTGACCCCCCTCTGGTGGCATGGATTGTGTGGATCAGCTGCCTGGCAGTTGCTTGCTGGTAACTGTTCTTAAGGGATAGATAGTCTGAAAATGCTGGTCTGGAGTTTTCTAGATTAGCTGGACCCAGCTGTAGATTTTAGGCAATTTAGGGCATGCATTCTTGTCGCGTTTCAAAATGGCATATACTTCGTACCAACTCACAGCCCCCAAATCTCTCTGAACATTCACACCTGAGAGGCAGCAGCTAGGCAGGGAGAAGTCGGTGAATATTTCTCTTTAGGCATATTGCATATTGGAGTTTGTCTCTCCACACCCTCCAGGAAGCGCAGAGCCTTCTAACAAGAACATTGCTAACAAAACCCAAATCCATAACCTTGCAAGACATCAGAAGTCATGTTTGTGCTAGAATGATCACATGGGTCTGTGTTTCTTCTCACATCAACGCCAGTGGGATCAAATCCGCATCTGGGGTAAATTGTTATAAGGGAGAGGAGGATCAGGCCCACTGGGACTATCTGTCTAAGTGTTGCAGGATTGGGCCCTCCAGTTTCCAGGGAGATGGGCTGGTCGTTTTCGGCCCAGGTATTGTGTGCGTGACTGAGTGTGTCATGAAGATACATTTGATGCTATGAAGCATTTGGTCTTCCCCTATGCAGTGTGCATGTGGGATGGAGAATTCAGTGGAGCATTCTATATCAGAGGCGTAGAAATGTAGGGCTAGAAAGACCTTCAAGAGGTCATCTAGTCCATCCATGCTCCCCACCCCCTGGTAAGGAGGCAGGACTAAGTATACCTAGACCATCCCTGACAGGTGTTTGTCCAACCTGTTCCCTTAAACACCTCCATATCCAACAGATATCAGGGAAGTTAAAATCCCCCATTAATACTAGCTCAGGTGTGTTAGCTAATCTTGTTAATTGCTTATAGAATAACTCATCTGCTTCTCCTCTTCCTGATTTGGTGGTCTATAATAGACCCCTACCATAACATCACTACTGACCTTTTCCCTTTTTATCATCACCCAGAGACTCTCAATAGGTCTGTTGCTCACTTCTCCGTGGACCTCGGAGCAAGTGTATACATTCTTGACATACAGGGCAACACCTCCTCTCTTCTCCCCCATACCTATTCCTCTGGAACAAGCTATATCCCTTAATGCTGGTCCTGCAATCATGGGAGTTATCCCACTGACTTTCTGTAATCCCAATTAAGTCATCATTTTTGTCATACACCATGACTTCAGTTCATCCTGCTTCTTCCCCAAACTCCCTGCATTTGTGTACAGGCCTGGAAGATATTTTGCAGACTGCCCTGTTGCTTTTCCTCTTGCCTTTTTAATGCAGTTCTGATTTTTAGGCCCTTCTCCAGAAATTTGCCCCTTTCCCTTGTCTTCATTACTTGAGCCTAGATGTGCATTGGCTGGATTTTTGTCACCATCCCCCATAAGACTTAGTTTAAAGCTCTCCTTATCAGGTTAGCCAGACGATGTCCAGAGATGCTCTTCCCAGTATTTGCTAGAGGGAGCCCATCCCAGCGCAGTAATTCTCCTTCCTGGAACATCAGCTGGTTGTCGAAGAAGCCAAAGCCCTCTCGCCGACACCATGCATTTACTTCCACGATTCCGTTCCAATTTCATAGAGATCTGTACCTGTTCTATATAGAGAATGGATCAGAGTTTGCTCTTGGTTACACCTGGATGAATTGGGGTAGCCCCAGTGACCGCAATGGAGCTCCTTTACTGGAGTAACTGAGAACAGTATTTGGCCCAGCAAATGAAAGCATCAGGTCAGCTGGCTGTACCTGCATGCAGTCAAAGAGTTCATTCTGTACTCGGGTAAAACTCCCATTCATTTCACTCGGAGCTTTACCTGAGGCTGGATGGAGTGGGAACGACAGGCTAGCTAGACTATGGAGAGTCAGGATCATTTTGCTAATTGCCAGGAGATGGCAGTGGTGGACAACATAGAACTCATTGATCGGGCTAGCTGTGATCTCTGCCTGGAGAGTGTACTCTTTACATTGATCTCTTTTTCCATGCGCTCTCTCTCTGTCTCTCTATTTCCCCCCTCTCTCTAATGAGTGTAACTCTCTCCCCGGATGCCCCTTGTGTTGCAGCCAGCAGAAACCGCTCCTGCCAGTGCCGAGCCAGCTGGGACGGAAGCACCTCCGGCTAGTGCCGAAGCAGCTGGGACAGAAGCCGCAGCTGGAGCTGAAGCACCTAAAACGGAAACTGACTCAGGATCTGCTCCTGTAAGAACGTAGGGCAGGTGGGGGTCCTGCCCTCTCCCACCCCGCTCTTGATTTGCGGGGGCAGCTGGGATGGAAAGAGGGCTGTGGAATGATGAGGCGTGGAAGCTGCCCGTGTGGCTGGCATGCTCATGTGGTGTCCCTGTTCACAGGCCAGACATGCACTGTGTTTGTCTTGCACGCTCGAGCCAAGGCCTTCGGGAGCAGATGAGGAACCTTCCTTCTCCCTCAGCCCCCTAACCCTCCCATGCCCCACAGCCAAGCCAGTAGGAGTTGTGATAAGCTTGTTTGGGGAGGGGGGAACTGTCCCCTGCCCACATTTTGCTTCACACCCACTAAGCTCCATCCCGCTCTGCCCCTCCCCTGGTTCCCCGGACCTCTAACTCTTGCTGTGACCTCGAGCAAGTCGCTTCACCTCACTGCCTCCATTTCCCAGTCTGTAAGAGGGGCGTTAGCCACTGGCCCGCTCCACAGGGGTACTGCGAGGAGTGAGGAAACGTAAATGTCCCAGCAGCGTGACACCGCTGCACGTGTATTTCACGGCTGTGAGTGTGATGGGGCTCCCTAAATGTTCAGTATCACAGCGCAGATACGACATTCCCCGGAGAATACAGAAACGGCCATATTGTCCCCCAAAATGTAGTCAAACCACCTTCATCGCCCAGCCTAAGGTCACTGATCATATAGTTCCTTACAAGCCCGGATCCCTCGATAGTATCTTCCACCTTCTCTGCTTTCCCTTTCGCTCCAGTCAGGGCTATAAGCGGACATGGCCGAGCATGCTTGGAAACCCCACTGGCAATCAAGGCGCTTGGGATCCGGGGCAGACTGTGGCTGGATTTAGTGGGTCCCTGCGGCGGGGGAGCAGTTCGGACACTCCTTTCTCAGTGTGGCTTTGTTCCCTTTCTCCCCTTCTCTTCCCCGCCTGCCCACCACCCCGCCCAGAGTTCCCTGCCTGCTGTCGTCGTGGAGACGTTCCCAGCCACCGTCAATGGCACCGAGGAGGGCAGCGCCCCCTCCGAAAGGGCCGATATGCCCCCGGGCTTCCTGTTTAAGGTAAGCGCGTGCGGGGTGGGGGCTGATCCTTCCCTGCGACCCACGTGCAGGAGGCGTTACACCAAGGCTGAGACACCAGTGGCTACAGGGCTGCCGGGGACAGTGGAATGGGAAAGCCACCAATGATGTGGGTTCCCTTAGACACCGGGCCAGATTCACTGCAGCCAGTGCAGGGGGCAGCCTCTTTGGCCCCTCCGGGCTTTTGTTCTGCAGGGGCCAGGTTGGAGTCATGTCCGCCTCTCCCCATCCTAGGGGTAGGGGACGGGGAAAGCTCTAATCCCTGCAGGCTGAGCCTGATGGAGCTCTGCAGGTGGGAGAGACGTTGAATCAGTGCTCTGGCTATGCCAATTGATCCTCTTGACCGGGTGCCAGTTACCATCTGGAGAAGTGTGACAGGGCCCCGTTAAAGGCAGAACTCAGGCAGATAAACCACAGTCAGGCCTGAAAATTCAGAGCTGCGTTTCCAACACCCCAGATTTCTAGGGTCAGTCAGATCTGGGGGTTTGGGGATCGTCCCATAAGGAGGCGTGCTAAGAGTGAGCGGTGAAATAAAGCCCCAGGTCGCAGCCGCTCCCGCGTGTGATGGTGCTGGGATCTGGTTCAGCCCCAAACTGCGGGGTGACTTCTGACCTGCAGGCATTTTCTGTACCCTAGGCTAAGGCGAGTGTCAGAAACTCACAGCCTCTCTTTAAAGGGGAACTGTGCCCTTTGGAGGTAAGAATAGGGTGACCATATTTCCCAAAGGGAAAATGGGACTCCCCGTGGGGCTGGCCCCACGCCTCCCCACCCCTCACGGGGCTGGCCCCAGATGCTCGCCCAAGGCACTCCCCCCACTGGTCACTTGAACCCTGCCGGCCCCCAGTCAGGCTGTCGCTGGTCACTCGAGCCCCGCTGACCGGGTCGCTGGAACCCTGCCCCACCCCCGCTTGAGACTGTCGCTGGTTGCTGGAACCCCACTGGCCCCCCATGTACTGAAACCCTTCCTCCCCCACACTCTAAGACAGCCCCCCCCCACGAGGCTGGCATTTCCACTCTTCTCCCCCCCACGTTCCTCCCCACAGCACCCCACTTTTTTGACAAAAGTGGCCATTTATCCCATGTGCTGTTGCCAGCTTGATCAATCGGCAAGAACAAACAGGACAAATGCCCTCTTTTGCCAAAAAAGTCGGGACGTCTGGGACAGGGCTTAAAAAAGGGACTGTCCCGGCCAAAATGAGCCGTATGGTCACCCTAGGTAAGAACAACTCTTGTGGACTCCAATGCCCTGACTCCCTTGGCCCAAGTCACTCGTTTGCCTTAAACAGCAAACTCAGCCTGGGTCTAGAAGCAGAAGCCCGTCTACACCAGAGCAGCTGGGTCTGAGCAGTTCATTTCCAGGGGAGGCAGAGCGACTGCCTGTAAGTGATAGAGAAACAGAGATGGGCGGGACAAAGGCCCAGATCCTCAAAGGGACATAGTGCCTAACTCCCTTTGAAATCAATGGGGATTGGGCACCTCAATTGCTTTGAGGATCTGGGCTGAAATGGCTGGGATAAAACTGTGTCGAAGAAACGGGAATCGCAGAGATTTGAAAATTCTGCACAAGGTTCCACGTGCCTCGTCCCGCCTTTGGAGAGCTGGGTGGGTGCTCATCCGAGTCCTCGTCTCTCGTAGGTTCAGGCCATGCACGACTATGTGGCCACGGACAGCGACGAGCTGCCGCTGAAGGCTGGGGACGTGGTGCTGGTGATTCCGTTCGACAACCCGGATGAGCAGGTGGGGGGAGAAGGCTGGGAGGGGTCAGGACTGCTCGCTTCTCATCCCCTCACTGGCCGGGGTCTGTCGCTGGCTGCTGGGTGGAGAACCTAGGGTGGGTTTTCTCCGAGAGCGAGGGTCCTGCAGAGAGGTCAGCCTGGCTAAAGGCATGGAAAGTGTGGTGGGAGGGGGGGCCTTTACAAAAAATTATCCCTCTCCTCTTTCCTGTAACGTCCTATGGTAGCTAGGGCTTCCTCCTGCCAGCAGAGCAGCTGGTCAGGCCTCAGGTGGGAACCTGTCAGTGCTGCTCCTTGATCAGCCAGCAGGGGTCATTACTTGGCTAATGTAAGGCTGACCTTCATCATCTTCCTGCTCCCAATCCCAGCTCCTAGCGTGCTGAGAATTACAAGCTGCAATCCCGGGTATACGGATCCTCTTCTTACAGGGAATCTTCCCAGCGGGTGGAGTGGGGCGGGGAAGCTCCAGGACTTCACTCTTCGGGTGTGTCTACACTGCAGCTGGGAGGGGTCATTCCCAGCTCAGGAGACGTACATGCAATAGATGTACATGGGCGAGCTAGCGCGCTAAATGGACCGGTGTGGTCGTGGGGGAATGGGTGGAGGTGGGCTAGCCACGTGAGTATGAACCGAGGAGCCCAGACGGTGTGTATACGTGGCGTCATGTCTCCCAGCTACAGTGTAGATACACCTGAAGAGTGAAATCCTACCTGGGATGGGAATCCCTTCCAGCTACAGTGTAGACGTATCCTAAGAAGGCAACACGCTATGGACTAGGTCCTTGACTTCAGTGTAGCGATGCCAGCTATACCATCAGGGATGTTTTGGTATTGCTCTAATGTCATTGCCCAGCAGATGGCAGTATAATCTAAGGACTAGAACAAAGCTGGCATCCTTCGGCTGCAGAATCCGAGACATGGATTCTAAATCCAGACGGGACCCTTGTGATAATCTCGCCTGCCTCTCCTAGGGAGAGGTTCAGACTCTCCCAGATCCAAGCCCGAGGGGAATGAGCCGGGACTGACTTTGTTTCTGACGAGCCCTCCATAAAAGCATTGAGGAAATCCTCCTAGCCGTGCTGAGATTCAGGACTTCCAGTTTAGGGATGCTGCAGTTCTTCTATTAACAGGAGAGGAAGGCAGCTGCTAGGAAAACACAGATCTAACCTCCCTGCCCCGCAGCTCCGGAGGCTTTTGAAGCAGAGAGGAGAATTCCCTGCTCTTTAGAACAAAGCTGCGGGGCTGGATTTCCCCCATGGAGGTCTGGATTCAGCCAGGGAGAAAGCCGGCCCTTTGAATACCTTTTTAATGGCAGGCAGGCAGTGTGGTGCAGTGGGTCGGCAGGGCACAAACTGGAAGGCAGAAGAGGGGGGTTCTAGTTCCAGTCCCAGTCCTGCCATTGGCTTGCTGTGTTACCTGGGCAAGTCGCATCCCCGCCGGGAAAATGGGGATAATGCGGCGTATGCACCTGTCTGTAAAGCACTCTGAGATTTACAGCTGCTCCCTGCAGTGTGAGAGAGCCTTGGGAGATGCTGAAACGGGCCATTTCTGCTGCCTATAGTATCCTCTTCTGGCTGGGACTTACCTGCCTAGGGATTGTCCCCTCTAGCAGCTTCCAGAATAGAAACCCTGACCCTATGGAGAGTGATAGGGAGATTCCCTTCTAGCTTTGGTGGCAGGAGCGGGCGCTTCTGGAGCAGAGTTTCTCTATACGTGCACTGGAGCTGGATGCAGCTGTGAAAGCCACAGTGCTGCGATCGTCCAGGCTGCCTCCAGCCATGCTCTGAGTGTTGCAGCCTCCTCACAATAGCTCCCAGAGCATCCTCTGCTCCAGCTCATCTCTGGCAAGGCCCGGACCTGTAAAACATGCCTATCAAAGAGCACGCGTGGTGCATGGCGGGAGGGATAGCTCAGTGGTTTGAGCACTGGCTTGCTAAACCCCGGGTTGGGAGTTCAATCCTTGAGGGGGCCATTTAGGGATCTGGGGTAAAAATCTGTCTGGGGATTGGTCCTGCTTTGAGCAGGGGGTTGGACTAGCTGACCTCCTGAGGTCCCTTCCAACCCTGCTAGTCTATGTGAGAGGAGAGAGCTTGGAAAACCAGGCAATTAATGTTTAACCATCTGCAGCCTCAGTGCTCAAATCCAGCAGCTCAGGTGTCAGTCCCTGAGTGCAGCCCAGGGACCCCACCCCGTGTAACTGGGTGCACTAGAGGGGTGGGAGACATGCAGCTTGTGCCTCTGTGCATCGCAGACCGGCGGCCGGATGGTACCTAGTGCTTACCTCACTGAGCATTGCAGGAAGGACCCCCGGGCTTGCTTCTGCCCACCCAGCCATTTGTCTGCCTAAGTTATGGCACCTCAAAGCGATAAAGTCTATCACAGACCCTCCAACCTTCAGTCCACGGCTCTGCCAAATTGGGCAGGTGGGTTTGTGTCGTGTACGGTTTCCGGGACGCCCCCTCAATGCACGAGGCCAAGACTTCTTAGGAAGCTGCCAGGGGTAAATCAGCCTGCAGCATCGGCGCTGCCAGCCTGAGGACGCTGGGCTTTTTGTTCCAGTGGCGGTGATATCAAATATTCAGAGAGCAGGACAAGAAAGCAAAAGGGTAAAAACCCTAAGGAGAAGCCGCATGTGCCCTGCTGCTCGCTCCCTAAGAGAGGCAGGCTGCACAGAGCACGGGGTGGGGGGTTGCCATATAGGCAGCTCTTTTATGTGTTTTTATATAGCTGCCTTGGTTGTCCTCAGGTGCCTCCTGCCAGCTCCAGTAAGGCAAAGTAATCAGAGGAAACCATCTGAATTCATCGCCACCGCTGGCTGGGGTGGCTGGTAGCTGAGCATTCTGTCCCAGCTGCTTAGTTAGCTTAGCCCAGGGGTGGGCAATAATTTTCGCAGCGGGGGCCACTCAAGTTGTCACGGCTGCACATTTCTACTATATTAATGGAGGGGGCGGGGAGGGAGTTTGGGTGCAGGAGGGAGCTCTGGGCTGGTGCAGAGTGTTGGGGTGCAGGAGAGGGTGAGGGGTGCGGGGTCAGGGAGGGAGTTTGGATGCAGGAGGGAGCGCCGGGCTGGGGCAGGGGATTCGGGTGAAGGCTTTGCCTGATGGGATGCATATAAATGAGCTCAGGGCCGAGGTGGATGCCTCACCCAAAGAGGTGGACGCAGGGCACAGAACAACGCGTGCAGCTGTTGTAGTAAACAGTCCTCGATGCATGCACTCTCCGTGGGGCCAGGACATGAACCCGTAGGCTGCCTTGATGCACATGGCTGGTCCCCCCCAGAGCCTTTGCATGCTGCTAGCTGAGGGGATGTTTCCTCATGACAGCACCGAGCTATGCAGCGGGAACTGCACCAGGCAATGGCGTCTGCATGTCTGAGCAGCTTCCTCCCCTGAAACCTCTCCTACTCCAGACGCACTCCCAATCTGCAGGGAACCTCCTTGCTGAATGACCTCGGCAGAGGACAAAACACTCAGAGGCGGGGACTGAACTCGGGCAGAATTCTGCTGGCGGCTATGCAGTTCCTCCTGATTTATAGCTTATCCATAGGTTTTAAGGCCAGAAGGGACCATCCAGTCCGACCTCCTCCATAACATGGGCCAGGGAATTCCATGCAGCAATTCCTACACCAAGCCCAATAACTCGTGGTCCAGCGAAAGCGCATCACCTAGGAAGACCCCCCGTCTCAATGTAAAGACGTACACTGGATCCCATCACGCCCCAGGGGCCAGGTTCTGATCTCTGGCACTGATCTGACTTCAGTGGGAGTCCTGACTGACAGGTGGCATAAATGAGAGCAAGCTCAGGCCTTGCATAGAATCACTGTGCCCTGCTTGTACAGGGGGTGGGAGCTTTGCCATTCCCTCCAGTGGGAGGTGGGCTTAACTGCAAAAAGGAAAAGAAGCTCCTTTGCCCACCTTGTTTGGAGTCTGGTAGGGCTAGCTCAGAGCATCACTTTGTGCATCTGTTCCACCCACTCCCTTTCTGATGTCTCCCAACCTGCACTGCATAAAAAAATAATCTGGCCCTTGGTATCTGATCTCTCTGCCAGGATGACGGATGGCTGATGGGCGTGAAAGAGGCTGACTGGCTCCAGCATAAGGAACTTGATCAAAGTCGGGGGGTTTTCCCGGAGAATTTCACAGAGCGGGTGCAGTGAGAGCCCAGAGCTGCCAGCTGATTTTTCTGCCCGAAGAAAGCAAGTTTTCCGGGAGGTGTTTTAAAAACAAAAGAAAAGAGAATTTTAAAGGAACATGAGCCTAAAAAAAGTGTCAACTTAAAGGTTGGATTCTTCTTAAAGAGCAAGGTTTTAGCAGTAAAATGAATTCAAAAGTGTTATTAAAATATATACATAATAATAAGACAGGTCAAATGCCCCTTTCCCACTTTGATTTGACAGCATTTGAATTCCGAGGCTTATGCAGAAGTGGCTTAATGTGGTACCTGTAAATGCTGTGTTGGCTGAATTTTGGGGATGTCAGTCTGATACCCGAACAGGAAAGAGCTAAGGCCTAGATCTTCAAAGGCTCCTAACTGCCACTGAAATCAATTGAAGTTAGGATCCTAAATACCTTCGAGGATCTGAGCCCAGCTGTCCCATGCTCTGAGCCTAGCAGCAAATATACTCATGGGTTCAGCTGTTTTGTGATCTAGGTTGCTGGCATGGCATCCCTAAAGTTTCAGGCACTGCCCATGTTACGACCTACGATAGGCCAAACGTCCTGTTCTGCTGTTGAAAAGACCTATTTAGTGTACAGTGTTCACCAATATGATGTGTGTGCGTGTGTGTGTTTTGTTTTCTTCCTTTGAAGATGTAACACGAACTGTGATTTTATACGTTTAAAAGCAAACACAAAAAGTTATCAGGAAGAGCACATATCGGAGTGAAATGTGTGCAGCTGGGCTCGGTCCAAAATTCCTCCAGACCTCGGAGCTGGACGATCGCAGCAGCACACGCCGCCCCGGGAAAATGTTCCTGAGGGAAAATTGGGAAACTGACAAATTAAAAAGAAAAAAAACCTTTGGATTTGTTTAAACTAGTTGTGAAATAATAATAAAAAAGCCTGTTAATAAAGTGGAAAAGTTTAGATTCACGTAGGCAGGGATGGTCCTGAAATCTGGCTGTTTAGAAAGTGCAGATTTAAGGAAGAGGGTGGGGGAAAAGAAATGGTGAGACAGAATATCTGAGACATACCACTGCGAAAACAAATCTGCTTTCTGTGTTTCCGGTTGTGCGGTTATTTTTATTTTCCTTTCTTGAATTCTGCACATGAAGTATCGTTAGACCTGCTTCCTCTAATCCTGTGCTGGTGAACAAGTTGAAGTCAGAGAAAAGTGAACTGTTTGAATACTTATTTAAAATTGCTGCATGACTTTATTATATTGTGCCGAGTTAGAAGACGCGGGACTATCACAACGTCGACGTGGGGACGATACTCCAGGTCCTAATACTGACACTGGCCTTTCCCACAATTCTTTGCTCCTGTTTGGTTCTGGGAGTTTGAAACTCCCCTGCAGCCTGCTTGCTTAAAATAAAACAAAGTGGGTCTTACACTTGTCAAAGTCAACAGATTAGATTCCCCAGAGATCCTAAAGTCCCATGGAGGTACTTTAAATGCTACTTGAATGCTGATGCAGCTGGCAAGCAGATCTGATCTTTTTCTTTTTAAGGTCACAACCCCCTGCCCAAACTCCTCCTCCTTTTTGCCTTGACAGGGTTGGTATAGGTGCAGCTACCTCCTTCATATTTGGGACAGTGTATGAAATAACACTCTTACCTAACATAAGCTGGCTTTAGCAAAGCATGCAAAAGATTCTGGCACAGTTAAACCTCCAAAACAAGCCCATCTTTCTGATCTTGCATGTACGATAGCAGGGGGAAAAAACCCTCTTGTAGGTCAAAAGTGTGGGTATATATATATATATTTAAAGTTAATAGTCAGCTGGTGATCTCAGTGACGCTGATGTAAATGCGGGAACACTGGAGTTACCCCAGATTTACACAGTAGCATAACTAATGCCAATGGAGTCACTCTGGATTCACACCGGTGTAACTGAGATCAGAATCTGGCCCATGTCCTCAGATTCTCTCCATATTTTGTTATCTTGTGTGTGTGTGTGTGCGCGCGATGGGGGGGGAATTGCTGCAACTGATATTTCTTTAGCCTTTTCCTCCTTCCATGCCCCCATTCCAAAAACACAAGACTATTCAAGAGTAACTGCTCACAGCACAGCTGTGCTGTGAGCCAGCGCTGTAGAATATTATCCCAGCGTTTTAATCAGAGGTGCCTTGAGCATCTTAACTAGCACGCGGCCCTTTCAAAATCTATATTTTTATGCCTTTGTAAGCCCAGTTGCTCCTTTGAAGAACAATGTTAGGGAAAAAAATTTTAGAGAGAGATCTATATATATAAAAAAGCGGGTTATCTTAGTTAACAGCAAGCTCTTGGCTTAAATGTGCTTATTTTTCTGCAGAACCCTGTGGGCTATTGTTTCTTTTTTTTTTTTTAAAGATAACAAGATAGGTACCAGAGCTATAGTTTGTCTCCCAAGTAATTGTTTTATTAGTGACTAGCACCTTAGGAAGCTGTGCTGACTTCTAATTTATTGTATATGTTTTTTTTTGTCATCTGCTGCGTTTGAACCAGACAGTTGTTACAAAAGAAATCCTACTAAGGCCTTTTCATTGTGTGGGGCTAACAAAGCAACCGTCCAGTACTGTATTGTCCCTGCAGACGCGAAACTGAACCTCTGCCCAAAAGGGGATGTAGCGTTCAGCTCTGATTAATTCTGCCCCAGCGCTGCTCGAAGGGGAAAGTGCCTCTCCCTCTCTCGCCGTTTGCTCCTGAAGAAATCTGCTCAGAGCAGACAGACTGTCCCACCCAGCCACTATGCCTCCCAGAGGGGCCTGGATCCTGCATTGCTCGCGCACACACAAACTCAGTGGGGGTATTGAGGGCATGAGGCCTGCAGGACTGGATCCATGCATTGTAAACTGCCCGGCGCAAAAAGCTCCAGCTTGTATTGCAGGAGGCAGGCCTCGAGCCCCTGGGCCAAAATCAGCCCTGGTGTAAGCAGGTGCCACTCCGTTTATTTTACTGAAGAGACGTCTGCCTTACCCCATGGCTGGATTTGAGCCTGTCCCGTGAAAAGAGCCCCCAGGCCACACTGGCTTAGGATGGATCCCTGTATAAAATGGGCCAATCAATTCCTCGACCGCGCTGGCTGCTAGAATGGGAACGCTTTAGGGACTACACATCAGATGGCCCTGGAAAAGCTGCTATTTCACTGTCTGCAAAGCTGCTGTTGGAGAGTTTTACTGAATCAACAATAAAGCATTTCTCTCCCTACCTGTCCCCCCCCACCAGCTGGTTTTGTCGGCTTGGTTAGAAGGGAGCTCTTGCCTTTCCAACCGCAGTTGGTCCGGTTACGTGTTCCCCTCCAGCTTGAGTGTAGCCACCTTGCCTTGTCCCGGAGGGCAGCGGTCACACAGCCACTTGATGACGAAGAAATAAGGCATCATTCTCCTGTGTTTTTTCTTCTAGTCTCCTTAGCCGGGTCAGCAATCTGAGTTTATTACCTGGCATTCAGAGCGTAGGATGCTACGACAAGCCGTAACCAGCTGTGGCTCCTACTCGCTCTCTGCCTTTTCTCTTGGCTAAATGCCCTGTGCATGTCTTCACGGGGCAGGCCATCTAGCCAAGAGAGAGACTCCTGCAGCCAGAGCTTCACGCATACTGAGCCATTCTGCCCTGCTGTTTTCCCTAGCGGAAACCAAGCACCCATCACTCAACCTGGCTTTCCAATTCAGAGCAGTGCCTTTTACCCAGGCTGTAAGTGGTGATTTTCTTTCCTCTCCCAGTTCTCGACGGGCCTAAGCCAAAGCCTGGGGAAGTCGAGGGGCGTCTGGCCATTGACTGGAGCTTTGGATCAGGGCTCGAGTGTCTGTTGTCCTGTGCGGTATCAGTTTATAGGGTGGGTTTAGTTTCAGAACATCCACTTGAATTATAAAGGCTCAAATTTGAGGGGAAAGCGAGGAGGGTAAGGAAGGGAGTTGGGAGAGGCATAGATCATCCGTCAATCATTTCAGGTTGGTGTGTTGGTAGTCTCGGCAACAGGTCTCCCTGTTCGGGGCTAAGGATGGGCAGCATGAATCGCTGTGAAGATCCTTGAGAATAATAACTGCTGTAGGCTCTTGCGCAGGGCAGTGTGGTCAGAGCCTCTCCTCGGCTTGGTGCTAAGGGGAATCACACCCGCTGGAGCGCTCTCTCTTTGCAAACCAGCGGTCACTCCTCTGAGTCACTAACCTGGATATTTTGGGCACCGCACGATCCAGCCTAGAAGCTGCTCAGGCGCCTTCTACAACATGCTCCGCTCCTCCTGCCATCAGGGGAGGCCTCGGCCTCAGCACCTTGCAGGCAGGACGTGCAGAATTGGGGCCCCACATGCTGCCGCTTGTAACACAAAGCCTGGTGCGGGCGGTTACCGCGGCCTCTTCCTTTCTCCAAAACAGACATGGCCAAACCCCGGTCCTTGCTGCAGAACCCAGCAGCCACTGAGCAGCCTGCCAGCCGCCTCTGCAATCACTTGTGGATCGCTACGGGAGCCCGAGAGCTCCTGAGCACCCGCAGCTCTCAGCCGGTCAATGGCAGGGGCGCGGCACCTCCTTGCTGAATTGTGCCAGAGTCACAGCGACGAAGCACATGCTTAAGTCCCATATAAGTCAAATTAATGGCACTTGCTTAAGAATTTAGCTGGACTGGGTCCTGCTGGCCATAGTCAGCATTGACCCGTTCCCCATGCATCACTGGAGCGACACCTGGGACAGATTTGGCCCATTGGATGTAAAGTTCCCCTCCCTTTCTGTGTTACGAATGGCTCCTCTCCAGGGGTGACCAGGCATTGGAGCAAAGGAATGGACAAGAGTGGAGGAAGCCAGCAAGAGTGGAGGAAGCCAGCAATGTTGCCCTGCAGTGCAGCTGGGAACGCAGCAGAGTTGTACAGACTTACCCCCAGTGCAAAGGCCTTCCATGCTAGAAGAGCCCCTGCATGCACCAATGGGCCCGCTGCCAGAGTCGCACACTGTCTAGTGCTGGGCATGGCCTCGCCGATGCTGGGGAGGAACTAGGGATCCCACCTGGCAGAGGCAGAAAGTTCCAGTTGGACCCCTGGGCTTTGTAGCCACCAAGGGTGCCACGTCCGTGCAAACGCAGCCGAGTCACCGTTCACATGGCTGCACCCTATCGGCAGGAGGGGTCTGTGTGCCGGGGTGGCTAAAATCCCAGGGAGCAGCTACCTAACAAAGGGCTCAGAGCTGCATCTTCTGCCCAGTCCAGCCTGCCATGACCCAGGAATGGCCTGTAGGACTTCCCGGGAGGTTGGGGCGCTCTAGGAATGCAGGCTCAGATTGAACGTCCTGCCCCCTACACCCGTACAAAGTGAATGCAGGATCCGCCACTGCCACTGGCGGTAGCATTGTGTGCTCGCTGCGTGACCACGCAAGGCCACCAGGCCCAGCTCCTCCAATGGGAGTTAAGAGCCTAAATGCCTTTGAAGATCTAGTCCTCTGAGTCCGAACTGGGGGGAGGTTTGAGATGGAGAGAGAATGCCGTGGGCTTGAGCTTTCCCTGGCACCTGATCCAGTTGCATCTGAACACGTGTCCCATGGGAAGAGGGGCCCCTAACTCTGCTCCAGCCCAGGGAATTGCAGACAGATGACAGCCAGGGGGAGGCGCTGCTTTTCGCGGTTGCTCCCAGGCTCTGGTGTACTGCATGGGGCGTTGCAGGCTGCACCGTCCTGTCAGCCTGGAGCGTGAAGCTAGAAGACACCTGAGCTCCACTCATGTAGCGGGCAAGATGCAATGCAATTAGATTGGACTGAGGCCGGAAAAACAAAGCAAGCTTATTAGGGCTGGCGGGGGGAGGCCCTTCCTTGTACTGCACGCCACACCTCCCAGAGAGCAGAGGTTCTCAACCCGGGGTCCCCTGAGGGGCCACAAGCAGGCTTCAGGGGGTCCACCAAAATAAACCAGAGAGCAAGGCCGGCTCCTCACGAACATTCTGTTACGCTTCTGGCTGCACTTTTCTCCTCTCCTCCTTCTCTATGCACTCCCTATCCGTGGCCCCACGAAGTCACGGGACCTCCTGGTCAACTTCCTCCTGGCCCTGGCTAAAACGGCCATCTACGCAACCAGGGAGAGGAGGTTGGCCAGTGGAGACTCTTGTGACTTTGGGGCCTGTTTCCGATCCTCCGTCCGTTCACGCATCCGAGCAGAGTTCCTCTGGGCGGCGTCCACTGGCTCCCTTGACGCCTTTGAGGAGCAGTGGGTGCTGTCCGGGGTTCTCTGCTCGGTGTCCCCGTCAGGTTCGCTTCTTTTGACCCTTTGACCGCACTCCTGTCCCTCTTCTTCATTAGTTGTCCCCCGGAATCATTTGGGTAAAAAAAAAAAAAAAAAAGGCCGGCGTTAGACTCGCGGGGGCCCAGGGCAGAAAGCCGAAGCCCGAGCCCTGCTGCCCGGGGCTGAAGCCAAAGCCCGAGGAACTTAGTTTGGCTTGGGGGCCCTAGGCAGTTGCCCTGCTTGCTACCCCCTAACGCTGGCTCTGGTTTTTAATCTACTGGCTATGCAGAAAAACAGTTACTGTGGTACGGGGGTGGGCGTGAAGTTCTTATAGCATGTTGGGGAGGCCTCAGAAAGACAAAGGTTGAGAACCCCTGCCATAGATCATTGCACACATTGGGGGGGGGGGGGCAGTTGACGACACCTCACCCCTTCAGTCCTTGTGGAACATAGACAGTTCCCGAGTAACCAACCCCCCTGCCCCCATTCTCTGGAGTGGGGAGGCAGATTTTGACAGTGGGGAAACCCAGTGGAAATGGCCACGTGTGGCTCGGAGTCTTCAAATGTAGCATTTGACCCTTTCAAAGGTCTGAGTCTATATTCTACTGCTTGTAGGGGGTGGGGAGCGGGCAGGGACACCCCAATGGCTGAGAATGAAATTAATTCTCATGGTGAGCGGGGAAGTCTTATTAAACAATGACATGGGGAAACTCCAGCTTTCAGACTGTTTGTTCTGTCCTGGCTTGTATTTTAACTTGTCTGCTGGCTAGAATTCTTTCCCCCGTTTTTCTAGCATATGCTGCCAACCCCGTCTCCTAGTCCGTGCTTCACTGAGGCGGCCAATACTTGAGGTTTGCCACATGCAGCCCTTGGTTTCATTCGGCTTCTCTTGCACTGAGTCCTTTGGAATGGCTTTGATGCTGTGCTGGCAACCTCGTGTCCGTCTGGTCAGTCAGTCTCTGAGTTTAACCCTGGTGACCTGAGCGGTGTTTGGTTTTTGGGTGGTTTTTTTTTTTTTTTTTAATTTTCGTTTTTGTCATACAAACCTGAACAATTCCCTCTGTATTCAGAGCTTTTACTCCCGGTGACGTGTACTAGACGACTTTGTCCCGTTTGTTTCTTGGCAATGTTCAGCAAATACAATTTTGTGTCATCCTACAGCCTGTGTCAGTCATTTCACTTTTCAAGAGAGCAAACCAACCAGGGCCATCTTTGCTCTTAAAGAGGCAAAACACCGAGACACAGAGGCTGTGCTCACACAGGATTATCTGCTCATCTAGTCTGATCTCTCGCTTCTTCCGGGCCACCAACCACCCCTCCCACCCCCAGCTATCCCTGCATTGAGCCTAATGGATTAGACTAAAGTACTTACAACCCTCAGGAGACTAAACCATTGTGTGCCACGGGCAGAGAACAGGGGGGATCGAGGGCCACCAGTGCCCAAGGGCCCTGCAATGGCAGGAGATGGAGATATGCCATTGATGGTGAAGATTAGCTGTCTTACTGTATGGCCTAAGAGGGCCAGTCCTGGACCAGGAACCCAATGGTGCGAGGTGCTGTACGAACCCAGAATTAAAAGACGTGCCCCGTGGAATTTACAATCCAAGTGTGACGTGAGTCAGATGGACAGGTTTCTCCGTGTATTGATTACTGCTGGGGGGTTGGGCTGGGGGGGCAGGAGGGAGGGGCTCTGTTCTTGACGTTGCCACTCAGTGTAACGTTGGCCAACTCAGGCTCTCTCTGTGACTCAGTTTCCCCAGCTGTAAAATGAGGTGAATGGTGTTTGCCTCCCCCTCCCCCTTCATGGGGATGCTGTGTGGCGAAAGCCACTAATGTCTGTCTAGTGCTTTGATAGAAGGTACCACAGACATGCAGGGTGGGTTACCACTCCACATTCATGCCAGCCAGCCAGGCCTGGGTGTGACGCCCCCCCCCCCGCTTCGGCCACTGCGAGCATGTCTGATTTGAGTGGCACGAATGCGGGAGCGTGGAAAGAGGGAGCAGGACATTTAAAAATAAACCACGGGCCACAGGTTGACGTGAACTGATAAATGCCAACTCTCCTGGCTGGCCAAGCAGAGCCCCACCCCAGTGCTAGGCTGGGTCCCCCGGACATCGACAGGCCTGTCCCAGCAGGCCCGCGTGGAGCCACAAAGCCATTGGCCAGGATGGCGCCGTCCAGCCGTGCACTGCTGCTCCCTGCCCCTCCCGCAGGCCCACAGAGCAGACAGGCCCAGCCAGGGTTCACTGGTGGCTGCTGGGTTTTTCCAAGCATGGCCTGGTGGGGCTTTAGCCATGCGGCAGTGCTGACCCCCGTGGACACGGCCGAGCGAAATCACTGCGGGCGGGAACATGGGCTCTCTTCCTGCCCGGATCCTCCGGTGTGGGGGTGTATGTGCAGGGAATGTTTGTGCTGGACTAAAGTGGGCTGGGGGGAACACAGGCACAAGCCGGCAGCTTGTTTGATGAACATCCAGCCCCTTAGCCCACGCTTCCCTCCCCGCCCCTGCCCTTCCTTCTTTCCTCCCTGGCTCTCAGCTTAGGGTAATGAATCCATCGCACAAAATCCAGCCTGGGACTCAGGGCTCAACCCTCAGTCTTTCAAACGGGGGGAGGGGGGAGACATCAGGGATGCAGGGGGGATGTGGGGGAGAATCGGACTCATTCTCTAACCAGGGCCATGTATGGGCCGCGGCCTTCCTCCAACCAGCACCGGCTACTGCCAGCTCAACAGATTCATCCCTGTGGCGGAGTGAGGTCCAGCCCAGGGACTGAGGCAGGCAGCAGGCACCTACCCAAGTCAAGCTGTGGGGGCCAGTTTGTCCCCAGCCCAGACCAAGGGAGCGCTGAGGGGGCCCCTGTTGCAATGGCCATAGCATTAGCAAATGGGCTCTGGGCCATAGCCGGGATGCAGGTCTCCCTCGACCTTCTCACCTTCTGTCCTTGACCAGCCCCAGCCCTCCCCCACCACCCCTGCTCCAGATAGGAGGACCAGATAGCAACTGTGAAAAACCGAGACAGGTGGTGGCGGGTAATAGGTGCCTGTACAGTAACTCCTCACTTAAAGTCGTCCCGGTTAACGTCTCGTCGTTTCGTTGCTGATCAATTAGAGAACATGCTCGTTTAAAGTTGCGCAATGCTCCCTTCTAACTTCATTTGGCAGCTGCCTGCTTTGTCTACTGCTTGCAGGAAGAGCAGCCCCTTGCAGTGAGCTGGTGGGGGCTTGGAACCAGGGAGAGCTTTTACTCCCCTTATCAGCTCCCCGCTCCCCTAAGTTCCCTGTGCAGCAGCTGCCTGCAGTTCAGCTGTGTCCCTCCCCCCACTGCCATGTGCTGCTCCTGCCCTCTGCCTTGGAGCTGCTCCCCGAGACTCCTGCTTGCTGTGCTGGGGGAGGGGGGGGAGGGAAGGAAGAGGGGGGCTAATGTCAGGGTGTCCCCCTTCCCCCTGCTCCTGCACCCCGCTTAGCCCATCTTCCATAGAGCAGGGCTCAGGACCGAGGAAGCTTGCAGCAGCTGCGGTCTCAGCAAGCTGATCTAATTAACAAGGCCGTGTACTTGAGGGAAATGCGCATCTCTCCCTCCATTCCTGCTGCCTTGCAGAGTGAGAGAGTTAACCCTGGAGGGCTCAGCCAATTGCTAGTTCATCATTTAGCAGTAAGGGAAATATCCCACCTTCTGACTCCTCCACCTTCACAATCATCATCACTATATACCCGTATTAAATTGTTTGTTTAAAACTTATACTGTGTGTGTGTGTGTATATATATATATATATATAATATAGTCTTTTGTCTGGTGAAAAAAATTTCCCTGGAACCTAACCTCCTCATTTACATTAATTCTTATGGGGAAATTGGATTCGCTTAACATCGTTTTGCTTAAAGTCGCATTTTTCAGGAACAGAACTACACCGTTAAGTGAGGAGTTACTGTATAAGAAAAAAACCCCAAAATCGGGACATCTGGTCACCCTAGCTGCAGCGTACCCTGCATTGGGCTTGGGCTGCCGTTTCAAAGCCACCTCTTCAGTTGCCGCCTCCTGGGAGAAGCAGCGGAGTGTCCCAGCCAGGGGTGTGTGTCCCTGGCCGATCAGAACCCGGGGGCAGGGCGGGGGAGGGGGGGAGAACAAACCTACCTGCTGTGTGGCTTTGAAGCTGCTTCCCCCACCTTGCTCTGGGCAGTCGAGGGGGTCGCTGGCGCAGGAATATGCTGCCTCCTCGGCAATCAATGTGCAGCTTGCCCCATCTTGTTTCTAGGGGGGTCGCGTTTGCCAAGGGGTGTGCGTTGACCCCAACACAGAGTGGTAAGGGCATCAAGGGGCACCCTTAGAGGCAAACCCCCTCACCCACCCTTCTAATCCGGGCACCGCCAGCCCCCACAAAGTCTCCCGCCCCCTTCAGGACAAGCCCCCTTAGCAGCCCCAGTGCAGGTGCCTGGTCCCAGCCCCGCCCTGAGCCTGCACAGGGCCCAGAAGGTGACTTCGCCGATCCTAGTATGCCGGCAGAACACCGGTCTGCGCCCGGGATTTGCATGTGCCTCAGCACTGCCGACTCCATGAGTTCCGCCCGGCCCTGGAGGTCGTGTGCCATAATGGGAGTGGCCCGGGGAGGTTTCTCTGGTTCTCCCTGAGTGTCCTGCCTGGCCTGGAGACGCCTGCGAGTGCCCGAGACTGCACGGGGCAAATCCTGATGCATGTTTCCAGCTCCATGAATCAGCATTTCTGAGAGTGCTATTGGGAGAGATCGGCACACGATAGTGGCGTGGGAGCAAGGGACCGTGGGAGCGAATCCAGGGTGGCTCCTGCCCTCGGGGCCGGCAGAGAGCTCTCAGTCGCTCGCTCATACACAAATCCATTCCTTCCGCTCTCAGATCAAGGACAACCTGGAATCAGGCCAGGGAAGGGCATGTCAGTTGTGAGTTAAACCCCACATTTATCTAGCTTTACACCTCCCTCCCCAGCCCTGTCTGCCTCTCTCTCTCTCTCTCTCACACACACACACAGCCACCAAGAGACACACACAGCCTGTTTCCCCCCAGCAACTCACTCACACACTCAGAGAGATGCACAAACAGAGCGAGCGCACACACATTACAGTGTTACTCTCGAGATTTTTATCATGAAGCTCAAGCTATTTGATGTTTTCCTCAAAGATCCAGTTCCTGGAGGCATGGGATTATGAAACTCAGCTTTCATTTTAAATAAAAAGTTGGTGTTTCTGGCCTTTCAGGGTGGAGAGAGGAGCTTGAAAATGGCAGCCCTAAAGACAAACCCCCCCCACCTGAAAGGAACTACCCCCCCAACTTTTTTAAAAAAATCTGGTTTTTAATCCAATTGTCGTCTTCGTTTCCATGCCTGACATGATTTCTGAAGGCTCAAGGTTGGCACAACCAAGACTTTTGCAAACACCAGAATCTCACACTGTTGCCCGCCACCCTGCCTGCCTCCAAACTTTTAATAGCAGCGCCTGAGGCGTAAAATAGGAGCACCAAGGTCAGCCCTGAGTGATAAATATACTAGCTGCTGGCGCCGTGAAAACTGCCCCTTAATTGTCTTGTTAATAAAGCAAGAAATCCTGCCAGCGGCTCCTCAGCTGCATGTCACAACAGAGGCCCCAGGGCGGCTGCAGGGCTGCTTGTTCTGGAGAGTTTTACATTCACTCTTTCCTCCCCGGTGAGGTCATAAGGAGCTATGGCCAGCTGATTAGTGCACTTGACTGGGACTCAGGAGGCCAGCATTCTATTCTGGGCAAACTCAGGCAAGTCATTTCATGGTGCCGTGCCTCAGTTTCCCCATCTGTAAAATGACGCTACTGCGATTGCTCTCCTTCGTAAAGTGCTTTGCGCTCTACGGCTGGAAAAGGGCTTATAGAGGAGGTTGGTATTTGGATAGTCTCACCAAGAGGCACTAGAGGCACAGAGATGGTCAACGAAGCTACTCAGCTCTACTTCTGATGCTGATCTTTATGGCTTCATGCCTTTCGGCAAGTTATTTAAGCAGCTCTGTGGCTCAGTTTGCCTGTCTGTAAAACGAGGCGTACGACACTGACCTCACAAGGGGCTAGCGAGACTTAACATTGCCTCGGGAGGCTGTGGCATCTCTGTCATTGGAGGTTTTTAAGAACAGCTGAGACAAACACCTGTCAGGAACGGTCTAGCTATTACTTAGTCCTGCCTTGCGTGCAGGGGACTGGACCAGCTGACCTCTTGAGGGCCCTGCCAGTCCTCCAGGGCTACACCTCTATGATTGTAAAGTGCTTGGAGAGCCTTTGCTGGAAGGGGCTAGGAAAATTTCTCAGTGACACCTAGTCACGCTAATAGCATTGGGCACTGGGGACGTCCCCCTATCATCTAGCTACTGTTGTGCCTCTCCCCTTTGCTATGGTATCTGAGCACCTCACAGTCTTTAATGGACTTCTCCTCCCTCTGCTGTTGTGAGCTAAGGAAGTGCTAGGAAGTCCATGACAGAGCAAAGCATTAAACCTGGATCTGCCGAGCGCCACTGGACCATCGTGCTGGCGCGCAGGGCTGAACGCTATGTAACAGCTGGCGATCAATATTTAAGGCCTATTGACATGTGGAAGAGAGAAGAGTAAATAGCCACAAGTCTGAGTGATCCCCCTCTTTGTGATCCCCCTCTTTGAGTCTTTGCAGAGGGGCCTTTCCCCGAGTCAGGGCTGCTGCAGACAGAGCTTGGCCTCATAATTTCTGGCCCAAAGCAAGCACACTGTGGTTTTTCCCACTACGGCATCTTCCTTGGTGGTGGCCTGAATCAAACCCGTGAGGGGCTGGGTTATCAGTCCACGCTGTGCACCATACGGTCCAATCCATAGAGCCCTACATAACAAGGCAGGAAGCGCCTGTGATAAATTAGCGCCTGACTGGCAGTTAATGTGGCCTGTGCTCCTTGGACCAGTGGTGGGCAACCTGCGGCCCGCATGCGGCCCGTCAGGGTAATCCGCTGGCGGGCTGCCAGACAGTTTGTTTACATTTGCACAGCTGCTCGCAGTTCCCAGTGGCCGCGGTTCGCCATTCCCGGCCAATGGAAGCTGCGGGAAGCAGTGCGGGCCGCAGGGACATGCTGGCCGCCGCTTCCTGCAGCTCCCATTGGCCGGGAACGGTGAACTCCGCCCATCGGGAGCTGCGGATGGTCAACGGAAACAAACTGTCTCGCGGCCCGCCAGCGGATTACCCTGACAGGCCGCGTGCGGCCCACCAGTGCCTTGGACTGTTGATGCTAGCTATGGACAACGTCTCATTGATCGGTCAGTTCGGAGACTGAGACCTCGCAGCAATTTCCACTCCAGCGCTGGAGCATCTGGCTGGGAAGATGGCAGAGCTGGCTGGGAACCGGGGGCCAGATTTTTAAAGGTATTTAGGCACCTAAAAATGCAGAGAGGTGCCTAGCGGGGTTTTCAAAAGGGCCTAGGTGCCAACTCCCACTGGTAACACGGCATAATACCTAGGTGCCAACTCCCACTGGTAATACCAGTATTTGAAGTTTGCTTTAATACAATTAAACACCTCTCCACTCTCTGAGCGTTTGGAACAGGGGTCCCCCCCTGCAGGTCTAGTGAAGGTAGAATTAAATGTAAGAAGGGAGCTAGCTCCTTGCCCCGCCCCCTGCTGGCCGAGGTTGGCAATTGCCATGTTTTTTCCGCGTGCACATCAAATTGGAACGATTGTGCGTTGCTGGAGTCAAGTGCATGTTATCACCCAGGCCCCTGGCTCTTCCACCCCATGTACCATGTGATCATGGGGTGGACAAAGAAGCTCTGATAGGAGAGAGTGGAACGAGAGATATTAACATTTAGCTGCATATGTTGACGTTCTGTGATCAGTGCTGCAGAACCCATTGCATGAAATAAAGAGCTCGGTGAGCGGGGCTTCTCCACTGTTGAGGACAGTAGCAACACTCCCCTGCTCGACATCAGCAGTCTTTTCTCGGCTAGCAGCTCACTTTTGCTTCAGGGCTCTGCTCTGTGTGCAATATGCAGCAGTTCAGAGATGTTCGACAACCCCGCCAAAAGCTCGCCTTTTCCCTGCTTACATTTCAGACCAACACCCACCATCAGACCAACTTGCCTGTGTGACTTCTGTGCTGCTTGGTAGTCTCATTTCAACCACACGCTTGTGGCAGTCTCACTGACCATTTCCCTCATGCCGTGTCCAGCGGTGCTCCCCTCCTTGCTCCTGGCCTAGGACTTGACAACAAGTGAAACAGAGCCAGCCACCCACCAACCATTCCCGGAGTTGTAGAAGGCCCATTTTATGAACCGATGCAGTGCTTAGTCACTGCTGTGTAGACCTCCAACCAAGGTTGGAGGCATTCAATAAAGCTGCTAGCTCTTTACCTGAGGTCAGAGATTCAGAGATTCCAAGGCCAGACGAGACCGTTGTGAAAAGCCCATGGTGAGTCTGACTTGAATGTCTGACTTCAAGGAGTGTGTGAATTCAGGGCTCCCACTAATGGAAGTAAGAAGGAAACTTTCCATGGAGGCAGGTTGTCCCATAACTGCCTACTATAGGCCTTCTTGCATCTTTCTCTGAACCATCTGGTGCTGACCATGTAGAAGGCAGGATACTGGTTTAAGGTATGTTCCCATGTTCCTTTTCAACGCAGCTCAGCTTTATTTCCCTGGGCTCATGTATGTGTCTATGAGTCCATTGCATGCGTTCTAGAATCTCCCAGGAGCAGACATTGAATTGCTGTTGCCCATCAGATATGCAGATTCGTTTTTACAGGGGCATAAATTACTCCAATCTGGCGACTCTTTTATTAACCACTTTGTTCTGCACATTGAAGAAAAACAGAAGTGAAGTTAGTAATTAAATGTTTATTGTTAAGTACTTTATATATTATATACTGTAGGCCATTCCATCCATTAAACAAACCATTTAACTCCCGTAAACTGCATTATTGTCTATTATTAGGGTAATCAGCATTCACACCCTGTAACGCTGCATTTCCATCTAATTGCCCTTACTTACTTGCTTCATATTTCTATTTAATTAAGCCGAGCATCAGCAGAGAATTCACTGCGATGCAGTGCGAGGAGATGACGTGACCCTTTAAAATTCACAGTTGGGACTGGGAGCTCAGGTCTCCAACAGTCTTCTTTGATATCTGCTAAAGGGTAAACCAGATCCAAGCACCATTGAACTCTGAGGAAGTTTGGGTGTGGAGAGGAATTTGTGGCATTGGCCCATCCCTAGATTTCATCAGATTACTGATAAATGAGCCGGCAATTCAGCGGCGGGTCCCTCAGTCCCTCTTGGAGGGAAGGACCGGCCGCCGAATTGCCGCCGAAGAATGAAGCGGCACGGTAGAGCAGCCGCCGAAGTGCCGCTGATCGCGGCTTTTTTTTTTTTTTTTTTGGCCGCTTAGGGCGGTAAAAACGCTGGAGCCAGCCCTGCTTCGGGCAGTGGTCAGCTGGGAAGCTGCTGCCTTCAGTCAGGCCTTTCCTCAGGAGCTGAGGGCTGATGGTCTGTTCTTTTCCCTGGTCTGCCACCAAGTGAGCTCCCCTTTTAAGTTCTTCCTGCACCCTGGGCCTGCCTTGTAGGCATGGTGGGGTGGAGCTGGCTGAACGTAGAGCAACCCCTTAACCCCTTGCTGTCCAGTGTTCATTTGTATACCCCAGCCCGATATTGTCCAGAAAGTCATCCAGTCTTAATTTGAAGCCCTCAAGAGATGGAGAATCCACCACTTCTCTTGGTCACTTGTTCCAATGGTTAATCACCCTCACTGTTAAAAACATACGCCTTATTTCTAATTTGCAGTCATCTGGTGGTAACCTCCAGCCACTGGTTCTTGTTGTCCTTGTTCCAACCCTGATAGTCTATGATTCTATGAAATGGAAACCCAGCCTCCATAAGCATGCCCGTTGGTTGTCACTGAGCAACCAAGCTGCTGAAGCGTCATCTGGCCCCTCTGGAATCCCTCGGGAGCTTCTTTGGCTAGCACCAAGTCCAAAACAATTTGAGTCCTGTTATTAACTTTAAAGCGGGAGGTTAGCCTCAGCCAGCAGAATAAAACCAATTTATGAGGCAATTAGCTCTGTGGAGACAGAGCAGCCGTCTGAGAAGCATCTTATTCCATCTGCAGAGCCTCTTACATCCCTGTGTTTACGGCACACTTCACTTGTCATAAATAATCCTAATGTAAAAACAAACGGCCTCCTGATGCTCCGTGGGGGTCAGCTGGGAAACCCTTCCATAGCTGGTGCGGAGCTGCATTGCTTTCCTCCCTGAAGATGTCCTTCAGGCAGGGCTGGCGCAACCTATTAGGCGACCTAGGCGGTCCCCTAGGGCACTAAGATTTTGGGGGGCACCGGCCGCCCCGGTCGTCAGCGCATTTCGGGGGGGGGACCTTCTGCCGCCTCTGTCGGGGGTGGCATTTTGGGGGCGGGATCTTCTGCCGCCTAGGCGGCGGAAAACCTGGCAGCGCTCCTGGCGGGGGGGCGCGGGGAGGGCCGCCCACAGTAATGGGGGGGGCGCACAGGGGAACCGCTCCCCGCCCCAGATCACCTCCACTCTGCCTCCTCCGCTGAGCACACAGCCCCCACTGTAATTCTCCTCCAATCGGCGCCGCAAGCCTGGGAGGGGAGGAGAATTACAGCGGCGCCGGCGTGCTCAGCGGAGGAGGCGGAGCGAAGGTGAGCTGGGGCGGGCTCCCCGGGCGGGGTTAGCTGCTGCGAAGGGGGGCTCCCCGGGAGGGGTTGGCTGCCACAGGAGGAGGCTCCCCGGGCAGGGTTAGCTGCCACGAAGGGGGGCTCCCCGGGCGGGGTTAGCTGCAGAGCGGGGGGGTGGCGGGCGGGGTTAGCTGCCGCAGGGGGGGCTCCTCTGGTGGGAGGGGCGGGTGGGCGGGGTTAGCTGGGTGGGGGGGCGCAAGGTGGAAGTTTCGCCTAGGGCGCAAAACTTCCTTGCACCGGCCCTGCCTTCAGGCCCTTGTGTTGTGTTTCTTGATCGTATGTACTTTCCAGTCCTAAATTCTTAAAGGGACATCCTTTGGCATGGGCGATTCACAGGATCTGCATGTGCAGATGGGTTAATTGCATGCCAGAGTACTTGAGTTGCAATGCAGGGGTAGCGAGAGCACATTAAAAAGAGCAGGTGTGCAAAGGGCACACAACCCCTCTCAAACACATGGTCCTCCTGGTTCATTGTCTTGCCTGTTAGTGGCTGGAGCCCTGCTCATAGGAATGTGCCTTCAGGTTACCTGACACAGCCGTTGCTTCTGTTAGCCAGGGTTGAGTCTCAGCATAGACTGGTGCCTGACTTAAAAGGCCTTGTGAAACAAAGTAGCAGATGTGAATGAGTGTATGGTAGAGTTGGCTAAAAAATGGAATTTCCGTTGCATGGGAAATTCAGAGATTCCAAAATCTGGTGTTGTCCCAGTTGGGGACAAAATTTCAGAATCTGTCATGAAACAAAATATCCCAAACTATTTCATTCTGATAAGGTCAAAACATTTCATTTCAATGTTATTGTTTCAATTCTCATTAATTATACTTATAATTAATGTATATAATATAATATAATATAATTATATTAATTAATTTTATATTATAGATTCATAGCTGGCAAGAGCAGAAGGGACCATTGTGATCATCCAGTCAGATCTCCTGTATAACCCAGCCCAGAGAACTTCCCGAAAATAACTCCTAGAGCCTACCTTTGCCAAAAAAATCCACTCTTGAGTTACAAATTGCCAATGATGGAGAATCCACCAGGACCCTGGGTAATTATTCTATATTATGTAATCCTGGGTCTGAATGAGCTCTTCTCTGCCCTCTATTAATGTCCTGGGGGGAAAAGACCTCAGGAGAAGACCATATTTGGATAGATACACCTACTTGGCATAGGTGAACTGTTGCCTGTACAGCAACGCTCATGCTACATATGGGAGGATGTGCCAACCACCATCCTATTGTTAACATGCTGCCAGGTGCGGCTCCAGGCACCAGCACACCAAGCGCGTGCCTGGGGTGGCAAGCCGCGGGGGGCGGCCTGCCGGTCGCCGTGAGGGCGGCAGTCATGCAGCCTTCGGCGGCATGCCTGCGGGAGGTCCGCCGGTCCCGTGGTTTTGGTGGCAATTTGGCGGCGCGTACGCCGAAGGCGCGGGACCGGCGGACCTCCCCCAGGCATGCCGCCGAATCCGCGTTACCGGCGGACCTCCCGCAGCCATGCCGCCGAAAGCCGCCTGACTGCCGTGCTTGGGGCGGCAAAATACATAGAGCCGCCCCTGCATGCTGCACATGGGGAGGAGAGAGAAGGAGAATGATCTGTTGTTCAAGCACAGAATTAGCAGCTTTGGGTTGTTCCTGGCTCTGCCACTGAAGCTGAACGTTTGAAAAGAGGGGCCTAACTTTCAGAAGTTCTGGACGCCCGAGGCCCCCAGCTGACGTCAGTAGGAATGGCTACGAGCTCAGCACACATGCATACCAGGCTGGCCTTAATGCTAATACACCCCAAGAGGCCCCAATCTTGGATGTGATTGGCTTCTAGTTTCAGGGGTCCTGCCTGAGACACCAAAGACTATTTTCACCCCTCTGCACCTTGGTTCTCCCATCCGCAAAATGAAGTTGACCTGAGGGGGGTTGTGAGGCCTAATTTCCATTTGCAAAGTATGTTGCGATCTGTGCAATGCGATGCTATAAAAACGAGAAGAGTTATGAGTGCACGAGGCAATATTACTGTGTACTGGACCAGATGCTCAGCTAATATAAATCAGCAAAGCTTCACTGAAGTCTCTGAAGCCAGATCAATTGACGCCAGCGGAGGTTCTGGCTCATTGTCTTCAGAATGCAGGATCCCATTGTAATCAATAGCTCATTGGCATAGAGTTGTTTAAAAACGCAGTATAAAAGCATTTGATCAAAGCACTAACACTTCTGGAAGTGCTGGTGTATGAGATGCCCTGTATGCCCTATATTAGCTGAAGAAGAAATTATACTGCAGTCAACCCACAGAGAGATTTACAAGCTAAAGAAGCCACATGTAATGGAGCAGGATAGACACTAATTAGACACACAGGAACTCAGAAGCAGCAAATTTTGGAAGAACAGGGTGAGAAACAGAGACAAAAAGGAAAATAACCTGACAAATGTGAGCTTGGTGAGAAGAAAATGTACATTCATCATAATCAAAAGGATTTCACCATCATTACCGATTATGATCTCTACATGCAGGATGCAACCTTAGCTACTGAGTCTGCGTGATCATGGATGGAGCCATAGTATAGCGTGTGTATCTGTCTGTCCATTTATGTCACTATGACATTCACCACGATAGTACAGCCACCTCTGGGCTGGAACACAGTGGCTGGCTATCAACACTGCTTGAGAGTTTAGGACAGGAAGTGGAGAATAATAGTGGAATATTGTATTCCACTGAAACCGGAGGAGGAATTCAGGGAGACAGAATGGAATTTGGCCAGAATTTGGGCAGATGAGTGGAGTTAACAGATGCAAAAAGAGTTGCAAGAGCTTTACCAACCAGATTTTACTGGACTGAGCAGCTGCACTGATGCATTGTTGGAGGATGCTCTGCGGGTGGAGCCACCCTAAAGAGAGGACAGTGTATCCTGGAGCACTTTAAGCTTTCCCATCCAAGTACTGATCAGGTCCAGAGCATGTGGGATCTACGAGGATCACAACCTCCGACAGCACGGTTACACGCCCCAGAGCTCTAGACAGGCAAACCAGTGAGGGCTGTGCAGTATGGCTAAGGGTATAGCTACATTGCAGTTGGCGCGTGCCAGGTGGGACGGAGACACGCTCGCTCTGCTTGCGCTAGTGTGCTAAAAATACCAGCCGGGGCGTTGCGATCTGAGCATGGCCCCGGGGGCCAGGTGGGCTTGTACGCAGGTGGCTAGACGGTGCCGCAATGGCCACGCTGTTATTTTCGGGGTGCTAGCCCGAGTGGAGCGGGCACGTGGCAGGAGGCACACGGCCAGCAGCCGAAGTGGCTCAGCTCATTTGAGGCTTCTGCACCAACTTTCCGCCGACAGCCCATTTTCCTGCAACTCCGCTCTACAGATTAAGGCCAGGATTTATCGCCGCTCGGAAACGATGTTACCAATAAAACAGCTCAGCTAAGTCTGTCGATTGCTCTAAGGTCTTTTAATTCCCCCCCCACACACACTTCTTCCTGCTAAATCCACTGAGTTAAAGGCCTGGTTAACATCTACTTTTGAGTAATTCTGCCTGAGATTTATTGAGTCATCAAAATTTAAAGGGCAGCTTTTTTAAAAAAGCTTTTAATTCTACGCGGTTGGGCTTTTACAAAGCTGGTTCCATGTGTAACGACTTTTCTTCTTTCCCCCCTTGAACGCGCTGTCTCTTTGGCCGTGCTGAGCTCCCGCTGGATCTAAAGGAGGGACCATCAAGAAGCTCTTCATTCCTGGGGATGTTTTCTCCCTGAATGTCTGGGTGTAAGTGGCACTCGCGTAACTGGGATGGATCAGTTACCTCGAGGGGAGCACGGACCCCTAGGAACGGCATTAGGGAAAGGTTACGTTGCAATTTTGCAACAAAAAAGCTTCAAAAACAGACTCCAACGAGAAGCTGCTGAACTTGAATTGATATGCAAACTAGATACAATCAACTTAGGGTTGAACAGAGACTGGGAATGGCTCGGTCATTACACTAATTGAATCTATTTCCCCATGTTGAAGCAGTCTCACACTTTCGTGTCAACTGTCCGAAATGGGCCATCATGATTATCACTTCAAAAGTTTTTCTCCCCTGCTGTTAATAGCTTCTCTTAATTAATTAGCCTCTTACAGTTGGTATGGCTCCTTCCACCTTCTCATGTTCTCTGTATGTATAAATATCTTCTTACTGTATGTTCCATTCTATGCATCCGAAGAAGTGGGCTGTAGCCCACAAAAGCTTATACTCAAATAAATTTGTTAGTCTCTAAGGTGCCACAAGTCCTCCTGTTCTTTTTGTTGATTTCTGTGGAGGCTGCAGGGCTTAAATTGCATGAGCTGTATGCGATATGGTGTGTACTGTATAGATTACGTCTTGGCTCCAGGCCTCCTACCGTGTATGCATGGAACAACCTCCCGCGACTTGTTTAATTAAGTCAATGGCTGGAGATGGGACATTGGGCGGGAAGGGCCAGGGCGCTGAGGTGGCACCAAGCATTTTGTCTCTTACAGGTGCCCAGCGGACTGGCTGTTGCTCACACGCTCAGAGTCTAGCTGTTTGCCATAGGTCCCCCCATGTCAGATTGGCAGTGACCGTAGGGGGTTTTCACCTTTCTCTGCAGCAGGTGAGTGCGGGCCACTTGCCAGGATTATCTGGGTATAGCTCCATCATTTCCCTGCCATCGCGGGGGCCTTGGACACTGATGCACCTGTGCCTGGAGCACATAATAATCTAGTCTCCGATGGGCTGAAATACGGTCGTCTAATTTTGGTTGGGGGTTTAGTGCTTGGGTGCTGGCTCATGTTGGTGGCCTGTGATCGACAGGGGGGCTCTTCTGTCATCCCCCCCTTGGAGAAGTGAGAGGGAGGAAAAGGAACTAATCACTAGGAGGGTGGTGAAGCACTGGAATGGGTTACCTAGGGAGGTGGTGGAATCTCCATCCTTAGAGGTTTTTAAGGTCAGGCTTGACAAAGCCCTGGCTGGGATGATTTAGTTGGGATTAGGTCCTGCTGTGAGCAGGGGGTTGGACTAGATACCTCCTGAGGTCCCTTCCAACCCTGATATTATATGATTCTATGAACACACGAATGAATCATCTTGAATTGTTAGAGATGGGTCCAAAACAAACCCTTGGCTCTGGCCATGGTTGAACGTGAGGAGATATTTGGATCTGGCTGGTGCTGAGCTCTGAAGCTTGGGCCCATGCTTGGCAAACATGGGGTGTAGTGTTTATACAGAACTGCACAGGAAGTCCGCCCTGGGAAAACACGTGGTGGGCTCCAGCCAGCTCCTAATTGCCCAGGGATTGATGACTTTTTTCACCATCATGGCTGGCTCCCAGTGTCCCTCTTGCTCGCTGTCTTGGCAGAAAGGTCAAGGGTCGAATGGGACCGAATTATTCTCCCCGTGCCTAGAGATGAAGAGAATGGAGGCATGTTGAGAGGGGATGGAGTGTGCATCCACAGCCAGTGGTGTACCTGTGCCTGGGGAGAAATAAGTGGGTGTGATCGTCCGGGGGACAGTAGGACTCCATCGCTTTTCCCTGGCACTACCAAATCTGCGTTAACAAAAGACAATGAGGACGCCTGGTTCCCCCAGCCCCGGGTGTGAGACAAGCGCTTCGCAGAGCGAACGATCCTAAAAGTCACTGCAAGTAAACACAAACCCATGGCTGAATAGGGAAACAGTCCTCTGCTCGCTGTGTTGTTCCATGCCTCAGCTTTGCGAGGGGGCTTCGTCTTCTCCTGGCCCTTTAATATCCCTGCATCGCATTCATGCACAAAAGCTGTCCCACTTTGATACTCTCTCCTATAAATGTTAGCACGGCAAAAAAGAGACAACTGTCGGCCGGATAATTGCACAAAGCTGCTTCGGTTTCTTGCCGGTTGTGAAGTGTCTGCGGACACCCTAGTGGGGTGGCTGCTCTATGCACTAAGGGCCAGGTATTTAGGCACCTAAAGATGCAGACAGGTACCTAGGAGGATTTAAAAGCTCCCAAGCAAGTTAGGTGCCTGACATCAAGGGGAGTTCAGTGTCTAACCTGCTCAGGTGCTTTTGAAAAGCCCATTAAGGGGCTATTTGTCAGAGGTATTTAGGCTCCTAAAGATGCAATCTGGCCCTAAGTGTGAGGTCTTGGTAGAGATCACGGAGGGCTTTAGACGTTACTCTTTAGCACTGGAAGATGGCAGTGCCAAAGCACTTGAGAACAAGGTCAGATAAGCATGGTAAACGCACATTTTAGTCCCTTTCCACGTGAAAGCATATTGCAGTGGCTTGGGGTTTGAAGCCGTTGCAATTATCTATGGTATAGGACTGGGACTCAGGAGAGCTGGCTTCAGTGCCTAACTCTTCCACAGACTCCTTGTGTCACCTTGGGCAAGTCACTTAGTCCCATTTTACAGGTGGGGAACTGAGCTACAGAGCAACTATTAGGCCCCTTCTCCCACCCTGTGTCTGCCTGATCTGTTTAGACCATCTTTGGGGCAGGGCCTGTCTCTTATGAGGGGTCTGTATAATGCCTCACACAATGGCATCCCAGTCTCAGTCGGGGTATCTAGGCACCATTGTAATGCAACTGACCCACTTTATAATTTCTCTTCTACTTTAATTACCACCAGTCATAAATATAAAGGGAAGGGTGACAACCTTTATGTATGCAGTAACGTCAAATGCCTCCTGGCCAGAGGTACAGACAGAGGTACAGAATCATTTTACCCATAAGGGGTTAAGAAGCTCAAATAACCTGGTTGGCACCTGACCAAAAGGACCAATAAGGAAAGAAGATACTTTTAAATCTGGGGCGGGGGGGGGGGGGGGGGGGGGGG